>CM038682.1:671834694-672198845 GCA_021605205.1 Aegilops longissima | reverse complement strand
CTCGTTAAAAGGAAGTATTAAGTGTTACTCGAGCACGGAAGAGCGGGAGACTGCCTTGACAGCCCCACAACTATCCGGCTCTGCTAAGCAAAGAACACGAATTGGTCATTCAAACCCGGACACGGCTAGGCGAGTCAGCGCCTACTATGACATATCCCCATCTGACAGGGGCTGCATGCATGTATAACAAGAGACAATAAAGGTCAACTTCATTCACTTCTTCGAACCATACTCTGTTTATTTAATATTAAGTCCATCTTTCGCACGGTCCTTTTTCTTTTAAACTAAGTTCCTCTCTTCTACAGATGAACAACGTGCTACACCCGTCCGAGATCTGGCTGCGGAACCAGTAGCGAGGCGTGCGAGTAGGGACCGTTGCAAGATTCTTTTGATTAAGACCTGCGTAAACCTTTTTCACTATCTCTTGTTGGTATACATCCCCGGTTCCTTAATATAACGAGGAGGAGGCTGGTGCTTTGGCATTGCCGCACCAGAATTTTCTTGCGTACACGGACACACGGGGCTTAGGGCATTATTCTGCCCATTTTCATAAAGACCGAATACCTTAGGGATATGCATCAGCTCCGAATCATGTCTTTGGTCAAATGTTGGGTTGCCCGGCTCCTGTGTTTTGCTGCCTTATGTTCTGTTTTCACGGCTAACACGACACCAGGAGAACTACTGCCATTGTGCCCCGGTTCGGCCGGGCGAGCACCTCGATGAAAGCGAAAGCAATTTGTCATGATATAGCGAGAGGCTGGTCAACCACTCGATGACTCCTTTGGAATGTTTAGGATTCCTCCGCATTAACGAAGGACGGTTTTGGTCGAGGCACAACATCGCACCTGAATTCGGGAGAGTGCGGTGCCCCGAGAGCTATATAGTAGCCCCACTCGAACTCCTATGGCTAAGTGAAAGTGATAAATCATTATAGTCGGTTGCCTGGTTTGCTCGCTATCACCTCCTTAATAGGACCAAGGCGTTGGATTAAGTGTGAAAAAGCGCTTTCTTTGCAAACACCCCGCACTATGTGCGTGGGGGCTGAAACCAAGGACTGCCATCTTTGGGTTATATATACATATACATAAGCGGCCGCATAGGGAGTAGTTTACTAATTGAGCGCACAAGTATAAAAGCTCTTATATTATATTGAAACATTGTTTTCACAAATCATACATGTCATTTAAACATAATATCCTTGAAACCTGCGTCTCTATTAAGCAGCGCCTGAAGGACTTCTTCAAAGTAGTGCTTTCGGCGGTACTAAACTTCTGTCGAACCTTGGGATGCAATGTCGGTGGCCTTCATCTACCTTGATATGTCTTGACACGGGCGAGCCATCGCGCTCCCTCAATACCACGCCGATCGCTTCATTGCGTCGATACGGTACCGCACCAAAACTGCTGCACTAAACCAAAATAGCTCTTGGTGGGGTCCGCCCGGCCACAAGTGAGTCAAGACATGCTTCATTTCAAATCCGGACAACCGATTCAACTCGGCCCATTAAAGCTAACCGATCGGTCAGCGGCGAGAAGGACACTCGGACTATGGAATTGCGACCAATATAGCTCTTCCTACATGCCCATACGGCCCCGGAAGTGCTCAACGCGTCGCGGCGCTTCGCCGCCAAGTCGAGATAAGCATCCTCTGAACTCCACAACTTATCAGCGAGCATACTTTGGATCTGTATATTTCCTCCATGGCGAAGCGGTTTCCAGCCATAATTGCCCGGCCTGACTCAGCTCCTCCTTGGCAGCTCTCAAAGCCGATAGGGCATTCTTGGATTGGCGGCCTTTTTAAGGCCCTCTTGTTCCTTGGCGTTCTTTTTCAAGAACCTCGCAGCGTCGGTAGTATTCCTTAACCTTTTTGCCATATAGGCCATTTCCTCTTTGCTTCGGCAGTGAGCAGCCCGTTTGGCTTCTAGCTCTTGACCGCCTTAAGCGGCCGCATTACTAACCGGCTTGCTCTTTTGCTCGCGAGTTCCGCCGCAGCTCCTCCATAACAGCGGCACCATCTGCATTAAGCATACCAATAGTAAGACATGGGCGTCAAGCCCCTTACCAGGTGTCCGCAGAAATCGCATACCTTGTGATTCGTCAAACCGTTTATTGACCAGCGCGATGTCGCATCCGCCTCTAAATCAAGTTGCGCTTTAGTTCGGCATATTCATCGATCCGGCTGGCCTCCGGACGCCCGCCACCTATTTAGGGCGGCGATATGTTATAACTGAAATTTGATCCTCGGCACATTGTCAATTTTGACAACATACCGAGTCTCGAGGCTACTATCTATCTGAGGTGCATTTATATGCATAAGCTGTCGAAGGTACATCATTTTGCATACCTCAAACCCCGTCGGTAAGATTCGGATGGCTTCATGCAATCCGCTCTCCACGGATGCAATTCTTTCAATCACCGTACCCATTAGAGCACGGTGATCTTCTGAAACTAACCGCTTCGCTCGGCAGATCCTTGCTCCTCCGACCGCACACCACTTGGCCTGGACCTTCCAGCCCGCGGACAGGGAACCCTCGCGGCGACACCTCGGGTCGTCCGCTTCTATGGTCACGTGCGGTGGGCGTTTCGCTCTCCATCATCTCGGAAGAAGATCCCCGAAGGCGAGCTCTGCTGAGAAGGGCTGAGGTCCGAACTACAAGGTACAATTTGGTTATCTTCATGAATAAATCTGGGATGTTCCTTATTTACAAGACCCCTTCTTTTTACTTACGGCTCCTTGGAGGCTGATCCCCTCGGGAAATAATGCGGCTGGGTTACTTCCAGCGCGGACTCTGCCGAAGATTCCTTTCCCTCTTTGAGGCCTTGACCTCGGATCTTCAGGCGGTCCTCTTCTCTCCTCGGAAGGTGGGACTCTTAATCCTCCTTCCTTGATAGCCTCCTTCATAGGCGAGTTGCTTCCCCGCTCCCCTCCGCCTTCTTCAAAAGCGCGACCTTCAACATCTTGGTGACATGGGATCGGCGTGGTCTCTGGGAGGGAGCGGACACCTTTTTAACTTTGCCTTGGCTATCCACCTGTTCAAGAAATGGCTCCTTTAAAGGGCATATATTTAAAATAAATGAATGAACAGCTTGTCCGATTCTGGACTACTTACTTGAAATATCTAGGCGATTGCAGCTTAGTCCTGCGTCCTCGGTCAAGTCGGACACTTCTCTTGTGATCCGAAGAACAGTTTATACATCTCCACGGCGTCGTGCCCATAAAATTTTGGAGGCTCGTGGTCCCTCGGTTGAATTCCCACATGCGGAGGGCGGCGTTTAGAGGGCTGAAGGCGCGGATCACCATAACTGCGCCACTGCAGCAGATTGATCCCTCTTTCTGGAGATCTCGAATCTGGCCCTGCAGCGAGGCGTCCTTGGGCGGCCCCAGTCGAGCCTGTTGACCCATGATGCGGCCCAGCTGTGGTGGACCTGGCGGAAGGCGAGGGGCGCCGCCCATTTGGTGCCCCAGGGGCGGTGATATAAAACCACTCCCGTTGCCACAAACCAAGCTCCTCTTGAAAAGAGCTCTCGGTCCAGGAGCATCAACACATTTGCTTATGACCGCCCCTCCTTTCTGCTTGTTGCCCCTTGATCATCTTTGGCTCCACCTTGAAGGTCTTGAGCCACAATCCAAAGTGGGGGTAATATGGAGGAAGGCCTCACATACGACAATGAATGGCGAGATATGGAGGATGGACTCAGATTCAAGTCATGGAAATCAAGCCCATAATAAAACATGAGCCCCGCACAAGGGATCCATCGAAGCCTAAACCCGAAGGAAGTGAGACCACGAACACCACGTTCTCGCGGGCTCGGGAGTGGGAATGACCTGCCACAGGGCAGGTAGCCTATCTCGAGACTCGCGGTTAGATACTGGCGTCTCAGCTTAGCACCTCTTCTTACATGACGGAGGAATACATCCATCGGCCGTGCTGGTCGGAGCCGGACATCGTCGAAGGTCGAAGCGCCTGAATCTGAAGCTTTGGGTGTTGGAACTCGAGCGCGAGGTGAACTTCGATGGAGGTGTAAAAGGAGAGGCCTTGGTCTCGTTATAAAGAGGTTGGATACAAGAGCCCACCCGTGGTGGACTAGGACTCGCCTTTGATAGAGGCGTGCCAGCAGAACGCAGTTGGGTTACCACGTCCGTATTGATGAGAATCCCGGGATAAGGGGCACGATCTATGCTTTAATAAGGCGTGCCAAGAAACCGCCTCGCTAAACACGCTGAGGTGGAGCAGTAAAAAGCGATTCATATAAAGGCACTGGCCATGGTGTGATGTCACGCCCGGAATCGTCAGCAGATCTGTGCAAAATTATTCTCTCTCACGGTGTTATGTGGAACTTGTTTTGTAGAGCGGACACTATCCTTATGTTCAAAACCTTCTATGAAGTATACGGAGGAGGAACCGCCTGCAATGCGAAGACAATCAACACGCGGACTCATCGTCATTGAAGCCTGGTTCGAGGGCTACTAAAGGAGTCCCGGACTAGGGTGTGTCCGGATAGCGGACTATCGTCACGGCGGACTCCAAGACTATGAAGATACAAGATTGAAGACTTAGTCCGTATGCGGATGGGACTTTCCTTGGCGTGGAAGGCAAGCTTGGCGTCTGGATATGTAGATCTCCTACCATTGTAACCGACTCTGTGTAACCCTAACCTATCCGGTGTCTATATAAACGGAGGGTTTTAGTCCGTGGGGCGAACAACAATCATACCATAGGCTAGCTTCTAGGGTTTAGCCTCCTTGATCTTGGGGTAGATCTACTCTTGTACTACCCATATCATCAATATTAATCAAGCATGAGTAGGGTATTACCTCCATCGAGAGGGCCCGAACCTGGGTAAAAACATCGTGTCCCTTGTCTCCTGTTACCATCCGCCTAGACGCACAGTTCGGGACCCCCTACCCGAGATCCGCCGGTTTTGACACCGACAAAGACCATCCATCTTCCTCAAATTCATCCCCTTCAGACCAGCGCATACTTTTTGGGATGATATCCAAGTTCATAACTCTTGCCTTGAGAACAATGCGCCCCATGTGATCATCCTCCTTGTCCCAGGAGATCATGCGGACAAACTAACTGACAGCACATGCTAAATCTTCAGCGTTGCAGAAATCGAACGAAACCTCCGTCAGAAGCAACCACACAGTTCTATTTAAGTGAACCCTCCTGTGGTTTCTGCCCTCGTCATGCCTCACAAAACTAATAAACACATCACCAAATTCATGGGGACTATCGAGCACCAACTTATTCCTATCCCTAACCCTCGTGAGTCGAACATATGCCTCTCCGAACGGGCAGCGCTGAATGTCTCGCAACCCCAACTGTCTATGGTCAACAATAAACTCCTCAAGAACATCTCTTACATCGGGGATGGAGCATCGGCGGGGAGAGGATGGATGGTCGCAATCGCCCAATCTTCATGGCGACGAGGGGCGATGTGGCAGCACCACCGGCCACACCATTGCGCCGAGGACTCTTGAATGTCGAAGCCATGGGGCATGAATGGGCGTGGAGTCGGTCGGAATGTTGGCCATCAGCTGCGGAAAACGGCGATGCGTGGCGATGTCAAGCTCAAGGTGGTGGGAGCAGAGTTTGAAACTTTGTGGTGAAATAGAGGAGCAGTGTGGAGAAGTTGAGGAGGCAAGTGCAAAGCGAGGGCTGCAAATTAGGAAAAGATCCCAAGCAGGCTACGCTAAAAGAGGAAACTAGCGAGGGGTGGGCGGGCCAATGGACTTGAACCAGTCTGGACGCGTCCAAGTCGAGCCTTATTTGGTGGGCTGGGGAAAGTAGAAACCTCGAGAAGAAGGGAAAAGCCCGGAAGGCGAGTGCGTGACACTCCGAGCAAAGTGGCCCATCTTGCCACATCGTAGCATTATACGAGTTATTTGAGCGACCAGTTCACTGCCCGACGTAGCCGCTGCGTGATCCTCTCCTGAGGAAATAATACTGGGCATTAAGGGCACATTATTGTCTGTGGCCACATTATTGCTGGGGGTTAGAATATTCACCAAGGCTTGGCTGCTGCCCGGGGTTGATTGCGGAGACTACTGCGGCTTTGCACATGTGGTAGCCCACTAGTGACCAAAGTCAAGCTTCTTCCTCACAATAAAAAAGTTGCTCTTCACGTAGCCAGTTAGGTCCTCCAAAGCCCCAAAGATTGAACACTAACTCAAAATCCTTCTCAACCACCCGGCCATGATTATAGATTTCAAAACCCACTACTTTTGAGGCAACGAGAAAACTTAAAGTTCTATCCTTGAGATGCATCTACGGAAACAGGGATAACCACCAAAACATGATTGCAGCGTGATACTAACGTGTGACAATCAAGCTGAAGCGAAACGCAGTAGAAGAAACCACCAAAATGAACTCTCGTTGGCGAAAACGGTGAAAACACCCTGGATGACCAAAATTTTGCCTCATTGAATGTTGAAAATCTTTACCTCGAGCATAGTTGAGTGAAGGAGGATCCATAGCCATCCTAGCAGCAACTCTTCCCACAAGAGACCAGAGGCTGGTTGATGGCTGCCACCCTCAGTGACAAGTGGCGGGAGGCGTGGCCCTTGGCGCGGAGTGTAACCCGGCCGGTATGAAGGGTGGCCGCCGGGGCCGGAGTGGCCACCGGCGGTGATCGCCTAGAGGGAGCCTAGGAGAGATAGCCTAGGAGAGAGAGAGAGCCAGCTGACTCCATAAGCCTCATGCTTGTGTGCTTTGCCGGGTTCTAACTCGATTTTGCCTTTCCTAATAACTAATATGCCCAATTTTACTAACTTGTTTAGTTATATATGTATATGCATCGTCACAGATGGCCCCGAAGTTTCGTGGTGTGCGACAGAAGGGAAATAAGTGCTATGCCACCATTAGGAAGGACAATGTCGTCCATGAACTTGGCCATTGGGATACCCCGGAGTTAGCGGCGTGCGCTTATGATGCCATGGCAGTAGAGTTCTTTCAGGAAGGGGGAATCTGAACTTCCCTGAGTGTCGTGAGTTCGCGTTGTTCCTCGTGTGCGAGGACATGAGGATATGCACTAGGTTTGAGGAGAAGGAGAGTAAAGAGGACGAGATGCAGTTCTTCGACCCATTGGTGAGCGAGCTTGCGAGAGATGACAAAATCGTGGAGGCCAACAAGATGATGTTACTTCAGTATGCAGCCAGGAAGAGCGCAGAGGAGGATCCCATGGACTGGGATGCCTTGGAGCATGAGGAGGAGGGTCAGCAGGGGTGTCATCATAGGTTGACTAGGCACGACCACGAGGCCGGTCCCTCTGGCCACTAGCTTAGCGCGCTACCTATTTCATATGAACTGTTTAACTTTATGCATGTTTTATGTTTGACCTACACATGGTTTGTAGAATTGTTTTATTACAAGTACATACGTATGTGTTAATAACTAGTGGGCGGATAGCGCTAGTTCGTACTAACTGCTTATTATGTTGCATTATATTTATGTGCATCTTATGTATGCTTATTTTTCTCAACTTCATGCATGAAAGTAGTAAATGGATGCCCCATGTGAGACATGTGGTTCGGTGAGATGCCAAAGGGATAAGAAGTTCTTCATAGATCTGCCGAATGACTCCCTCACTAGGACGGCATGTTTTAGTTTGAACATGTTTTGATTGAGTTTCATGCATGACAAGACAATTGTGTAACTAGCTAGCTACTTCTTTCTTTCAATTTTGCTCAGGTCATCCCTTGCGGGGCAAGGCGTGACTTCTTAGAGAAGTTTAAAGTTCTAGTTGATGCCACCATCACATTTCAGTGCACCCTCATGAAGATGCTGATGACCCAAAAATTCAATTGTCTTGTCACCAACGATGCAAACCAAACCTACTTGGGTTGCCCTGGTTGGAAAGCCCTTGCAGATGATTATGAGATGGAAGCTGGGGAGAGAGAGCCACGTTCTACCTCAACTATGATCGTGACGAGATCATGGTCTACTACAAGCCTGTTGACAGTGATGATGGTGCACTTACTCCGGACTATGACCCTGACTCCGCCCGCCGAAAATTCGTAGTAAGCTAGTTGGCTTGCATGGAAGATATATATCATGTTACTATCACCTCTATTTATTTGAACTTGTACATTCATATTTGTGCTACTTTGCCTACTTTGTTGAACTATATCAATAAGTGCATTCTTGAACTTAAATGCTGTCATTGGGACTATTTATGTATAGTTGATTTAGGTGACTATTCTGAAACTAGATTATGATGTCATTCTGGCTGAAATCCTTGATGTAGAGCTTTTATTTCAAATTTGTAAATAAAAATACTAGCGCCGAGAAAACATGGAATGTCTGGCGATGACTATCTTTCTTTGGCGTGGAAAACAGGCCACGCCATGCAAATCAAAATCTTGATGGGCGTGGGTGCCAGCATGGCGCTAATTTTCAACACTGGCGCCATATTGGTGGCATCAGGTGTCCACGCCACCAATGTTGGTTTTGGCATGCCGTAGCTAGTCTTTTCTCCACTAGTGCCAGGCCGAAGCGCGAGCCAGGGTTGAACATACGAAGTGAGATTTGTTTGGAAGAAAGAAAGAGGACCAAGTCGTTGTCAGTGTTAAAACCGACAGATCTCGGGTAGGGGGTCCCGTACTATGCGTCTAAGGATCAAAGGTAACAGGACGCTGGGGACATGATGTTTTCCCAGGTTTGGGCCCTCTTAATGGAGGTAATACCCTACTTCCTGCTTGGTTGACTTTGATGAATATAGGGGTTACACGAGTTGATCTACCTCGAGATCGTAATGGCTAAACCCTAGATGTCTAGCCTGTATGATTATGATTGGCTCTATGGACTAAACCCCCTGGTTTATATAGACACCGGAGGGGGCTAGGGTTGTCTGATCGGTTTCTGAGAGAAAGGAATCTTCATATCCGAGCATAAGCTTGCCTTCCATGTCAAGGAGAGTCCCATCCGGACTCAGGGGGAAGCCTTCTATTCTGTATCTTCACGGCCCACCAGTCCGGCCCATGTCACATAGCCCGAACGCCCGAGGACCCCATAATCCAGGACTCCCTCAGTAGCCCCTGAACCAGGCTTCAATGACGATATGTCCGGCATGCAAATTGTCTTTGGCATTGCAAGGCGGGTTCCTCCTCCGAACACTTCAAAGTAGTTTGACCAAAAGAACTATATCCGGCTCTGTACAATAGTGACAACCCTGAACCACAAGGGCGAATACTTAGACAAAAATGGGTCATGTCTTCTGACATCTTTTTTGGCGAGACATTACGTCTGGCTACTTCATTATTTCAAATCATTTTTCAACCTCCCATTTCGCGTTTCGAGACGCAACTTCTAGTGACACGTCTTGTCAAGGTAGAGATCATGTCCCCTTATTGTGGGATTTTCATCAATGAGGGCTTGGGTAATCCAACCATGCCATCCACCCGACCCCTTGGAAATAGGCAAATTTTAAGGCTTGCGCGAGGTCGCTTGATATTCGTTGCCATTATAAAGGGATAAGGACCCGTCTTTTACCCCACACCTTCTCCCTCCTTAGTCCTCTCATCTTTGAGCTCCAGCGCCCAAGTCTCAATCTTTCTCCATTGCCACCACGTTTTCCGACCATGTCCGGATACGGCTCTCAGGGAAAGTGGGTGGCCTCTTCCGTGACGAAGAAGTATATCCAGGGACTCCGGGAGGCGAGGTACTTAACCGCGGAAATTGCACACATGCTCCCGGCTAAGGGGTAAGTCATCCCTACTCCAGAGCCTGGCGAGAGGTCTGTGTTCATCCCTCACTTCCTCTGCGGGTTAGGGTTTCCCCTTCACCCCTTTGTTCGTGGCCTCATGTTCTATTATGGGCCAGATTTTCTTGATCTAGCCCCTAACTACTTCCTCCACATCTCGGCGTTCATCATCATGTGCGAGGCATTTCTCCGCATCCCCCGACACTTCAGCCTATGGCTCAAGGTCTTCAACGTGAAGCCGAAGGTGGTCCACAGGGAGCATGCGGATTGCGGCAGGGCCATGGTGAGCAAGCTTCCTCACGCTATCTGGCCTAAAGGGGCCTTTGTGGATACCGTCAAGACATAGCAGCATGAGTGTTTCTATATCACCGAACCCCGTGGTACCAAGTGGGCGGCCACTCCTGCATCTGATCCGGACCCCCTCTACGACTCGCGTCATGGACCAACAAGGGTCCAAACTGGGGATCGACCGATGAGGTGCTGATGCTGCAAAAGTGCATCAAAAGTATCATAGAGAACAACACTCGCCTCACTGACGTGGTTCAGGTGATGCTCATCTGCCGAACTCTTCCCTGCCAGCGATGGCCTCTCCGTTTGTGGGAGTTTAATCTGGAAGGACCGCGAACTGTGCAGCGATTCTTCGACACGACGCACAAAGAGATCTGGAAATTGCTCTTTAAATCTCAAAAGTCGTGGCCGGAGACATCCGAAGACATTGGCGTTGACTGCAACCATCCGGCCCCCCCGGTAAGGGCTAAGCTTCCGCCAATAGCTTGATTCATTAATTCAAGGGGATACACTAACAATTCCACCCTTTAAACAGGTCTAGACAAAGAAGGCGGAGCGGATCAGGTGTCCGGGCTCCCTTCCCGAAGACTCAGCCGATCCTCTCCTAATGTGGATGCTGGTCCCGACACCATACCAGGTGCCGGTAAAGAAGGACAAGAAGAAAAAGAACAAGGAGGCAGAAAGTGGCCTCCACCACGAAGGTACCTCGGATGCTACCTTCGGAGGGACCGAGGCTCCCTCCTCTCACGAGGGAGACGAAAACGAGGACAAGGAGGAGGAAGAAGATAAGCCTCCTCTCATAGGGAAAAAGAGGGCGGCCTCCGCAGACCCGGAGGTGAGGGCACCCAAGAGGGGAAAGTTATCCCTTTTGGATGACTCAGATTCGGACGCCGAGGACATCCCCAAGCCCCGCCCCCGGACCAAGCCCCTTGCCGAATCGTAAGTACCTGAGAATGCTTTACATACATCCACTCCTTTACGAATTGTGGGAATAACATTAAATCATGTGTTTCAGTCCGGCCCGCGATCTCCCTCAACAATCCTCCTCGTCAGGGGATTTGCCGCTGGAGATGATGGAGAGCGAGACGCCTCCGCAAGTTTCCTCGTCGGCGGATGACATCGAGGTGTCATCCCAGAGGATTTATCCGTATCGTCGAGAGGTACAGGGGACCATCAATACGGCGCCAGAGGGTAATACCTCAGCCGTTGGGGACACGGGGGGCGCGATCCCCTTGAAGACCGGGGATGGCGGTCCTGGGTTGTTCGGCCCCCTGCCGAATACCGCTCCATAGACGGATCCGGAGTCGGGTGAGAGCCCCCCTCAAGGGAGGGGGGAGCGCCTATTCCTACGGCGACCTCCATGAATCCGGAGGCGCTGGACACTCTGATGGACGTACTGCAAAGTGCGTCCGTCTTGGAGGAGCACCATACCTTGATGGGTACGGTGGTTGAGAAGATTCAGTCCGCTAAAAGTGGGCTGAATGAAGCCTTCATGAGCCTACCAACAGGCTTTGAGGTGTGCGATGTAATGTCTTTAGCCACTTTCCACATGAACAATACGCCTGTAGATAGATAGTAGCCCCTGAGACTCTGGTCGGCCCATGAAGAAGGGCAAACAGAGGATCTATAGATATCCGCAGGAAGTAACATACTTACTTGATTGAAAAAACAGGCTTCATTGTTAGCGGCAACCGCCCAGTCCGCGGAGGTTTCTGAACTAAAGCAGAAACTGAAGCTGGCCGATGAGGACATTGTCCTCATTAACAAGTGGCTCAACGAGGCGCAAGGTATGTTTTGAACATACCGTTTGTGCCTATATGAATGTGCGAACACTAGGTTGAAACTTAGACATTGTTATGTGCATAATTGCAGATGGCGCTGCCGAGGTCGAGACCCTCACGGGGGAACTTGCTCATGCCAAGGAGCAGGCCAGGGTGAGCAATGCGGCTGCTGATAAGGCGGCTGCTGATTTGAAGGCCGAACAGGCCACCCGGCGCCATAGTAGAGCAAGAGCTCAAGGACGTCGACCGCAAGTGAGAGTCCCTCGACAAGGATAATAAAGCCAATGCAGCGGAACTCGCCAAAGCCCTTTAGGAGGCCAAAGACACGTGGTCTAAATCCAGAGTGGCTCGCGAGGAGATCCGTCAGGCCGGACAGATAGCGGCTGGTAAGCCCTTTCTTTTACAGACTAAGTTTGGTGATCAGAGATATGCCTTGCTTAATCGACTATGGAGTTCTCTAGACGCTTTTGCGGATCTTCCGAAGAGTGCCGCCGACGCCGCGCAATTCTTCCAGGCTCAGGAAGGACATGCGACAGAGAAGCTGTTCTGGTCACTGTTCACGGTGTAGGAGCACCTGGCGCTGTTAAACGTCCAAATGGCGTAGTGGGCCGAGCTGCATAAGATGTCCGGAGAGGCCATGAAGGACGTCATAGTTTGGCTATGGCCAGCCAAACCCATTCTGAGCAGCTATTTCGGCCTGGTGCGGCGACTCGTCGATTTAGTGCTCCGAATCAACGCAATCAAGCGGTCAGTGTGCATAGAAGGTGCACGGATGGCCTTCACCCACGTCAAGATGCACTGGGCGAAGATGAAGGCCGCCGATATTGCAGTTGAAGGCCCTAGAGGCAAGGACCACTGCACGCCGGAGCGCTACTTAGAAGACGTCCTAGAGGGTGCCCCCTTGATAGAGGGTCAATGCTCAAAGGACATTATGTTCGAATGAATGTACCCGAACTGCCCTGATGGCTTCATTATATATTAAGGCTTTGTGATAGATTTGTGCCATTGTCTGAAAGTTCTTCCCTCCCGTGCGACCGTTTTTTTATTCCTGAGAGTTTTCCAGTCGTCGGCTTCAGCCCCCATGTAGATACTACGGGGGTGTTTAGAATAGCACATGATCACACTTGACCCAATGTCTTGGTCCGTGAAGGAGGTGTCAGTGCGGTGAACCAGGCAATCGGCCTATGTGGCTTTACCACTCTCACTAAGCCATAGGAGTTTGACGATGGGGCTAGACGATAGCCCCTGGTATGTACGCGGCTATCCGGATGCGGATGCATTACGTATGTGACCAGAAAAACAATCCTTCGTGTGTAATAGGGAAACAATCGCTGAAGATTTTAATAAGTCGCCGGGTGGCTGACCAGCTCTCGCCGCATCATGACAGTCACTTTTCGGCTTTCTCTACTAAGGTGCTTGACCGGACGAACCAGAAACACAATCGCAGTAGTTCTCCCTTTACTACGCTACTCGAACAAACGAAACGTAAGGTAGCAAACACAGGAGCCAGGCAACCCAACTATTGACCAAAGACATGATTCGGAGCCGATGCATATAATGCCAAGGTCGGGACGCCGAATTGTGCAATAAAGCTATTCGGTCTTTTGTTTGGCAACACATGTGTGGTCATATAGAGCCCTGGCACTTTGTGCCGAGGTGTGAGAGTGAGACAACTGAGGAGACGGAATACAGTCCATGAATAAAGGCAATACCGAATAAAAATTGTTTTCACTGGAATCTGATTGATACGTCAAAACATGATCTGACAGAGGGCACCATAATCACCAAGGCCATTTTACATGCGGGGGTTTAAGAAGAAGAGGAAAAGCTCTATACAGGTTCTTGAATAAAGTTTTGGTCTACCAAATCCTTTGGACCTCCCGCCGCACGTCCGCGTCGCTTTCGCCTTGGAGAGAGTGATTCCTTGAGAGGAATGGTCTTCAGCTATTTATATGAAACCGGGCTCGAAAAGAGTCCTTGTAAGTCCGTAGGATGAATAGGTTTTAATTCACCTGTGGTAAAAGATAAAAATAATTAAAGAAAAGGGAAGGCCATATAGGGTCGAACCGTACTATGGGCCTGTCCGTATTGTGCCTCCGCTGATGCCCAAGGCATTTTGAGTGCACAATTATGCACGAGCGGTACGAATTTCATGGATGTGTGTGGGGCGATCGACGAAGGCGAAACTGCTAGTCCAGCTCTAGAATTACCGAGCTGTCAGCATGCGGAACTAACCGGACTTGTTTAATAAAGTCCGGAGGCTTGATGGCCAATGAGGTGTGCGGCTTGACTGGGCCGCTCTGTACTTCGGCCGCGATGGCCGCGGTATGCTCCTTAGTACGGAGGGAGCGTTCCCTGTTTCCATTGATTGTAATGACACCACGTGGGCCGAGCATCTTGAGCTTTAAATAAGTGTAGTGCGGGACCACATTGAAACGGGCAAAAGTGGTTCCCAAGCAGTGCGTGATATCCGCCGCGGGAGGGGACGATATCGAAGATCAAGTCTTCACTTCCGAAGTTGTCTGGCGAACCGAAGACGACTTCCAATGTTATTGAGCCTGTGCGGCGGGCCTCTACACGAGGTATTACTCCTTTAAAGGTAGTTTTAGTGGGCTTGATTCTTGACGAATCAATGTCCATTTTGCGGATAGTGTCCTGGTAAAGCAGGTTGAGACTGCTGCCGCCGTCCATCAGGACTCGCATAAGGTGGATCCATCGATGATTGGATCAAGGACCAGAGCTGCCGAACCTCCATGACGGATACTGGTTGGGTGGTCCTTTCGATCGAAGGTGATCGGACAAGCCAACCATGGGTTGAATTTTGGGGCGACTGGCTCTATGGCGTAGACATCCGTAATGCGCGCTTGCGCTCCCGCTTAGGGATATGTGTGACATATACCATATTTACCGTTTTTACCGCGAGGGGAAATTTCTTCTGTCCCCCCGTGCTCGGTTGACGAGGCTCTTCGTCATTGTCCTCGCTGGGCGGCCCTTTCCCCTTGTGTTATGCATCTAGTTTGCTGGCCTGTTTAAAAACCCAACAATGTCTATTGTTATGATTGGCAGGCTTATCGGGGGTGCCATGAATCTGGCAAGGCTGATCGAGTATTCTGTCCAAACTGGATGGACCATCTCTGTTTCCTTTGAATGGCTTCTTCCGTTAGCCGGATTTAGGGCCACTGAATCCGACGTTGACCGCCGTGTCTTCGGTACCGTCATTATAGATTCGACGCTTGTGCTTGTTGCGTCGTGGCTTGCCATTGCCGTCTCTGGCTTCGAAGGTGTCGGGGTCGCTGGTGCTATTGCTTCTATGGGCTAGCCAGCTAACTTCTCCCGCGCAAAAGAGGGTCATGAGTGCGGTAAGTGTCGGTGTCAAAACCGACGGATCTCGGGTAGGGGGTCCCGATCTGTGCGTCTAGGATGATGGTAACAGGAAGCAAGGGACACAGATGTTTACCCAGGTTCGGGCCCTCTCGATGGAGGTAAAACCCTATTTCCTGCTTGATTGATATTGAAGATATGGGTGGTACAAGAGTAGATCTACCACGAGATCGTAGAGGCTAAACCCTAGAAGCTAGCCTATGATGGTATGATTGTAATTGTGATCGGCCTTCTATGGACCAACCTCTCCGGTTTATATAGACACCGGAGAGGGCTAGGGTTTACATGGAGTCGGTTACAAGGAAGCAAATATAATATCCGGATCGCCAACCTTGCCTTCCACGCCAAGGAAAGTCCTATCCGGACACGGGTCGAAGTCTTGAGTCTTGTATCTTCACACTTCAATAGTCCTGACGTTGTATACAGTCTGGCCATCCGGATACCCCCTAATCTAGGACTCCCTCAGTAGCCCCTGAACCAGGCTTCAATGACAATGAGTCCGGCTCGCAGTCTTGTCTTCGGCATTGCAGGGCGGGTTCCTTCTCCGAGTACTCCAAAGTAATTATCGAACACTTGAACCGTGTCCGGATCCACAAATGATCTTCACATGCCACCGTAGAGAGAATGGTATTTCACAAATGCAATCTGCTGACAACTTTTTAGGCAACGCGATGTGTCATTACAGTCGGGTCATTATTCGAACCGTTTTCCCACAACCAGCCACAACGCATTTTGCGAGGCGGTTTCCTTGACACGTCTTGTCAAAGCAGAGATCGCCTCCCCTTATTATGGGATTCTCATCAATACGGGTATGGGTAATCCCACCACATCATCAATCGTGGTGCTTGGGAAGCAAGCAATTCCCAACGGGCAAGTGGGGAGGCGCACCGCTTTCGTCGCCTCTATAAAGGGATAAGATTTCCCCATTTTTACCCACGCCTTCTTCCTCCTTTGCCCACTCTTGCCTCCTCGAGCTCCGGCGCCCAAGCCCAAGTCTTCTCCGCATAGCTAAACATGTCCTGAGCAGGAGGCAAGTGGGTGGCTTCTACCGTCAAGGAGAAGAATATCGCAAATCTTCGGGCTGCCGGATACTTGGCCGCAGACATAGCTCACCGGCTACCGGACATTGGGCAGGTTATTCCGACCCCGGGACCCCACGAGAGGGTCGTGTTTGTCTCCCACTTCGTCCGTGGACTGGGGTTTCCACTTCACCCCTTCGTCCGCGGGCTCTTGTTCTACACGGGCTAGATTTCCATGATCTAGCCCCGAATTTCGTCCTCAACATCTCGGCGTTCATCGTCGTATGTGAGGCCTTCCTCCGCATCCGGCCTCACTTCGGCCTGTGGCTGCAAATCTTCTGCGTGAAGCCGAAGATTGTAAGCGGCCAGCAAGCGAATTGCGGAGGGGCCATGGTGGGCAAGATGCCTAACGTCACCTGGCTGGACGGCTCCTTTGCGGAGACCGTAAAGGGGTGGCAATCGGGGTGGTTCTACATTACCGAGCCGCGCGGCGCCAACTGGGCGGCGGCCCTCGAGTTCCGATCCGGAGCCCCCATGCGGCTCACCTCCTGGGAAAAGAAGGGTCTGACTTGGGGAGAACCTACAGAGCTGACCGGACTCCAAACCCGCATCAAGAGCATGAAGGACAAGAACATCAAGCTTGTCAATGTGATCCAGGTCATGCTCGTTTGCCGGATTCTGCCGTGCCAAAGGCGGGCAGTCAATCTGTGGGAGTTCGTCCCGGCCGAACACCAGACACTTCAAAGGCTCTATGGAATGAAGCACAAAGACGCGTGGAAGGCATTGTTTAAGGCCTCCGAAGTACCTCCTCCCACATCCGAGGACCGCGGACTTCATGCAGCGCTGCCCCCGCGTCCGGTGAGTTTTGGGACTACCACCGGATTCGGTTTTTCCCAATACATTCATGGGGGAGTCTTAAGTATTTGTGTATATTTGATCAGGACTATGTGGAGACAGCGGAGTAGATTGGCTATCCGGCTCCGCTGCCAGAAGATCCAGCTGATGCTCTCTTGACAGAGATGCTGATCCCGGCGCCCTACAAGGCACCGGGGAAGAAGGCCGAAAAGAAGGCCCCGGGGACCAGGAAGGGTCTCCGGCGTAAGGTTGTGCCGGAAGCCTCGTCCTAAGATGACGAGGCGCACTCCTCCCTCGAAGAGGAGGTGGAAGAAGAAGAAGCCGCCCCATCCGGAAAGATTGAGAGGCCTAAGAATACGGGCCATGGGGCCGGGAGAGGCCGTCGACGCAAGGCCGTCATACCCACATCATCCGATGACGACGAAACAGATTCCTCCCAAGGAGGCAGGGGGAAGCAAGAAGAAACTCTACCTCCCCCAATTGGGGAGGAGAAAAAGAGGAAAGCCGCCCCGAGAGGGGAGGTGGGGCATAAGAAGGAAAGGCGTCCCTTCGGACTACTCCACCACGGCCGCTCATAGCGAGGAAGAGTGGCTGGCCAGAGGGAAGCCCCTAGCACGATCATAAGTGTCCGCACTCTACCGTGATTTTACTTCATAGTTGTTTAATAACGCCGAACACATATGCAGTCCGGCTAGGGCTCATCCGGAGGTGTCGTCTTCGGTTGGGTCTCTGAGCGCTTCGGAGATGAACTCTCTCCCGACGGCCACCACTCCTCAGCCTGCTGATGACACAGAGGTGTTGTCGAAGGTTCCCGGCGGGGGGGGTGACCTGGAGGCGCCCTAAGGCGGAGTTCGAGATGTCGGACACAGCTGAGGTTCAAGATCCCAGCGGATCGCGTTGATGAGAGCCGCAGCAAGGCGGACTCTCGACTGAACACTGTTCCGGAACCCTTGACGGTTCCGGATTTAGGCGGGCAGCCCCTCGTTAGGGAGGGCGAGTCGTCAATGCCGAGGGCTTCCGTAACACCAGCGGTGCCGGATAGTCTGGTGGAAGCGCTTCGAGGCGCCTCCATGGATAACGAGCACCGTACTCTTATGAGTGCGGTGATTCAAAAGGTTCTGTCCGCCAAAAGCGGACTAACGAAAGCTTGCACAAGCCTCTGGCGGGCTTCGAGGTAAGTAATAAAATGTGTGAAATTACCACCCGATGGGTAGTAGCTGTTGGGAGCGTTGAGAAAATTAAAATTTTCCTACGGTTTCACCAAGATCCATCTATGAGTTCATCTAAGCAGCGAGTAAAGGAGTGAGTTTGCATCTACATACCACTTGTAGATCGCGTGCGGAAGCTTTCAAGGGATGGTGATGATGGAGTCGTACTCGGATCACCGATGACCAAGTGCTGAGCGGACAGCACCTCCGCGTTCAACACACGTGCAGTGCAGACGCGTCTCCTCCTTCTTGATCCAGCAAGGGGAAGGAGAGGTTGAGAAGATGGCTCCATGGCACCACGACGGCGTGATGATGGTGGAGTGGACAGTTCTCGGCGAGGGCTTCGCCAAGCACACGCGGAGGAGGAGAGGTGTTGGGAGGGAGGGCTGCGCCTTCAAGTTGTGTATGCAGCCCTCCCTCACCCTCTATTTATAGGGGAAGGGAGGAGGGGCCGACCCCTCTAGATGCATCTAGAGGGGGGCGGCGGCCAAGGGAGGGGCTTGCCCCCAAGCAAGGCGCCCCTTGGGGTTCCCCCTCAACCCCTAGGCGCAAGGGCCAAGGGAGGTGCGCCCAGCCACCAGGGGCTGGCTCCCTCCCACGCAGCCCAAGTGGCCCCCAGGAGAGGTGGCCCCTCCGGTGGTCCTCCGGAACCTTCCGGTGGCCCGGTACAATACCGATATGACCGAAACCTTTCCGGTGTCCGTTTGACAACTTCCATATATAAATCTTTACCTCCGGACCATTCCGGAACTCCTCGTGATGTCCAGGATCTCATCGGGACTCGAACAACATTCGGTAATCACATACAAGTCTTCCTAATAACCCTAGCATCACCGAACCTTAAGTGTGTAGACCCTACGGGTTGGGAGACATCTGAACATGACCGGGGCGCTCTCGGTCAATAACCAACAGCGGGATCTGGATACCCATGTTGGCTCCCACATGCTCCTCGATGATGTCATCGGATGAACCACGATGTCGAGGATTCAAGCAACCCGTATACTATTCCCTTTGTCGGACGGTATGTTACTTGCGAGACTCGATCGTCGGTATCCCAATACCTCGTTCAGTCTCGTTACCGGCAAGTCACTTTACTCGTGCCGTAATGCATGATCCGTGACGGACACTTGGTCACTTTGAGCTCATTATGATGATGCACTACCGAGTGGGCGGTGATACCTCTCCATGTCACGGGTGACAAATCCTTTCTCGATCCGTGTCAACCGCAGACACTTTCGGAGATACCGTAATGCACCTTTATAGTCACCCGATTCGTTGTGGCGTTTGGTACACCAAAGCACTCCTACGGTATCCGGGAGTTACGATCTCATGGTCTAAGGAAGAGATACTTGACATTGGAAAAGCTCTAGCAAAGCGAACTACGATCTTTGTGCTATGCTTAGGATTGGGTCTTGTCCATCACGTCATTCTCCTAATGGCGTGATCCGTTATCAATGACATCGATGTCCATAGTCGGAAACCATGACTATCACATTGACCAATGAGCTAGTCAACTAGAGGCTCACTAGGGGCGTATTGTGGTCTATGTATTCACACGTGTATCACGATTTCCGGATAATACGATTATAGCATGAATAAAGACAATTATCATGAACAAGGAAATATAATAATAATGCTTTTATTATTGCCTCTAGGGCATATTTCAACAGTCTCCCACTTGCACTAGAGTCAATAATCTAGTTACATTGTGATGAATCGAACACCCATAGAGTTCGGTGTTGATCATGTTTTTCCGTGGAAGAGGTTTAGTCAGCGGATCTGCGACATTCAGATCCGTATGCACTTTACAAATTTCTATGTCTCCATCTTGAACATTTTCACGGATGGAGTTGAGCGGCGCTTGATGTGCCTGGTCTTCTTGTGAAACCTGGGCTCCTTGGCAAGTGCAATAGCTCGGTGTTGTCACGAGAAGAGTTTGATCGGCCCGACGCATTGGGTATGACTCCTAGGTCGGTGATGAACTCCTTCACCCAAATTGCTTCATCGCTGCCTCCGAGGCTGCCATGTACTCCGCTTCACATGTAGATCCCGCCACGACGCTCGCTTGCAGCTGCACCAGCTTCTTGCTCCACCATTCAACATATACACGTATCCGGTTTGTGACTTAGAGTCATCAGATCGTGTCGAAGCTAAGCGTTAGCGTAACCCTTCGACAAGCTCTTCGTCACCTCCATAAATGAGAAACATGTCCTTTGTCCTTTTCGGTACTTCAGGATATTCTTGACCGCTGTCGGTGTTCCTTGCGGGATTACTTTGGTACCTTCCTACCAAACTTACGGCAAGGTTTACATCAGGTGCGGTACACAGCATGGCATACATAATAGATCCTATGGCTGAGGCATAGGGATGACACTCATCTCTTCTTTATCTTTTGCCGTGGTGGGGATTGAGCGAGCTCAATCTCACACCTTACAACAGGCAAGAACCCTTCTTGGACTGATCCATTTTGAACTTCTTCAAAATCTTATCAAGGTATGTGCTTTGTGAAAGACCTATGAGGCATCTCGATCTATCTCTATAGATCTTGATGCCTAATATATAAGCAGCTTCTCAAGGTCCTTCATTGAAAACACTTACTCAAGTAGGCCTTAATGCTGTCCAAGAATTCTATATCATTTACCATCAAAAGTATGTCATCTACATATAATATGAGAAATGCTCTGAGCTCCACTCACTTTCTTGTAAGCGAGGCTTCTCCATAAAGTGCATAAACCCAAGCGCTTTGATCATCTCATCAAAGCGAATGTTCTAACTCGAGATGCTTGCACCAGCCCATAAATGGATCGCTGGAGCTTGCATACTTTGTTAGCGTTCTTAGGATCGACAAAACCTTCCGGCTGCATCATATACAGCTCTTCCTTAAGTTAACCGTTAAGGGCGCTGTTTTGGCGTCCATCTGCCATATCTCATAATCATAGTATCGGAAATTGCTAACATGATTGGACGGACTTAAGCTTCGCCACGGAGAGAAAGTCTCATCGTAGTCAATCCCTTGAACTTGCCGATAACCCTTAGCGACAAGTCGAGCTTTATAGATGGTGACATTACCATCGCGTCCGTCTTCTTCTTAAAGATCCATTTGTTTTCTATCGCTCGCCGATCATCGAACAAGTCGGTCAAAGTCCATACTTTGTTTTCATACATGGATTCTATCTCGGTTTCATGGCTTCTAGCCATTTGTTGGAATCTGGGCCGCCATCGCTTCTTCATAGTTCTAAGGTTCACGTTGTCTAACAACATGATTTCCGGGACAGGGTTGCCGTACCACTGCAGTGCGGAGCGTGTCCTTGTGGACCTCTGAAGTTCAGTAGCAACTTGATCCAAGTACCTTGATCATCATCATTATTTTCCTCTTGGTTGGTGTAGACATCAAGGAACATTTTCTGAGCTGCACTACTATCCCGTTCAAGAGGTAGTACTTCATCGAGTTCCACTTTCCTCCCACTTACTTCTTTCGAGAGAAACTTTTTTTCGAAAGGATCCGTTCTTGGCAACAAAGATCTTGCCCTCGGATGTTAAGTAGAAGGTATACCCAATGGTTTCTTTAGGGTATCCTATGAAGGCGCATTTTTCGACTTGGGTTCGAGCTTTTCAGGTTGAAGTTTCTTGACATAAGCATCGCATCCCCAAACTTTTAGAAATGACAGCTTAGGTTTCTTCCCAAACCATAATTCATACGGTGTCGTCTCAGCGGTTTAGGCGGTGCCCTATTTAAAGTGAATGTAGCTGTCTCTAGGCGTATCCCGAAATGATAGCGGTAAATCGGTAAGAGACATCATAGACCGCACCATATCCAATAGAGTGCGATTCGACGTTCGGACACACCGTTCGCTGAGGTGTTCGGTGGCGTGAGTTGTGAAACAATTCCACATTTTCTTAAGTGTGTACCAAATTAAGTGACTTAAATATTCTCCTCCACGATCCGATCGTAAGAATTTTATCTTTCGGTCACGTTGATTCTCTACTTCATTCTGAAATTCCTTGAACTTTTCAAGGTCTCGGACTTGTGTTTCATCAAGTAGACATACCCATATCTACTCAAGTCATCGTGAGAGTGAGAACATAACGATATCCTCCATGAGCCTCAACACTCATTGGACCGCATACATCGGTATGTATGATTTCCAACAAGTTGGTTGCTCGCTCCATTGTTCCGAGAACGGAGTCTTGGTCATTTAGCCCATGAGGCATGGTTAGCATGTGTCAAATGATTCATAATCGAGAGACTCTAAAGTCCATCAGCATGGAGCTTCTTCATGCGCTTGACACCAATGTGACCAAGGCGGCGATTGCCACAAGTATGTGGGACTATCGTTATCAACTTTACATCTTTTGGTATTCACGCTATGAATATGTGTAACACTACGCTCGAGATTCATTAAGAATAAACCATTGACCATCAGACATGACCATAAAACATGTCTCTCATATAAATAGAACAACCATTATTCTCGGTTTAAATGAGTAGCCATCTCGTATCAAGCGAGATCCGGATACAATGTTCATGCTCAAACTTGGCACCAAATAACAATTATTAAGGTTCAAAACTAATCCCGTAGGTAAATGAAGAGGTAGCATGCCGACGGCGATCACATCGACTGGAACCATTCCCGGCGCGCATCGTCACCTCGTCCTTCGCTAGTCTCCGCTTATTCCGCAGCTCTGCTGTGAGTTACAAATATGAGCAACGACACGGTATCAAATACCCGGAGTTACTACGATCTTGGTAAGTTACACATCAATTACATGTATATCAAATATACCTTTGGTGTTGCGGCCTTCTTATCCGCTAAGTATTTGGGGCAGTTCCGCTTCGGTGACCCTTCCTTGCAATAAAAGCACTCGGTCTCGGGCTTGGGTCCATTCTTTGACTTCTTCCGGCAACTTGCTTGCGAGGCGGCAACCTCCTTGCCGTCCTTCTTGAAGTTCTTCTTGCCCTTGCCCTTCTTGAACTTAGTGGTCTTATTGACCATCAACACTTGATGTTCTTTCTTGATTTCAACCTCTGCTGACTTCAGCATAGAGAATACTTCAGGAATGGTCTTTACCATCCTGCATATTGTAGTTCATCACAAAGCTCTTGTAGCTTGGTGGGAGCGGTGAAGGATTCTGTCAATGACCGCCTCATCGGGGAGGTTAATATTCAGGCTGGGTCATACCGTTGTGCAACCGGACATCTTGAGTATGTGCTCCTTGTGAACTATTTTCCTCCATTTTACAACTATAGAACTTGTCGGAGATGTCATATCTCTCGACCCGGCGTGAGCTTGGAAAACCAGTTTCAGCTCCTCGAACATCTCATATGCTCCGTGATGCTCAAAAGCGCTTTTGGAGCCCGGTTCTAAGCTGTAAAGCATGCCGCCTGAGCGAGGAGTAATCATCGACCGAGACTGCCAAGCATTCATAATGTCTTGGTTCTGCAGGGACGGGGCGTCACCTAGCGGTCCTTCTAGGACATATTGTTTCTGGCAGCTATGAGGATGATCCTCAAGTTCGGACCCGATCCGTATAGTTCTGCCGTCATCTTTCACTTGGTTTTCTCTAGGAGCAGCGTTGAAGTTCAAGTTGACATGGCGTTGGCCATTTGATCTACAAGACATATTATGCAAAAGTTTTTAGACTAAGTTCATGATAATTAAGTTCATCTAATCAAATTATTTCAATGAACTCCCACTCAGATTAGACATCCCTCTAGTCATCTAAGTGTTACGATCCGAGTCGACTAGGCCGTGTCCGATCATCACGTGAGACGGACTAGTCATCGTCGGTGAACATTCTCATGTTGATCGTATCTTCCATACGACTCGTGTTCGACCTTCGGTCTCCGTGTTCGAGGCCATGTCTGTACATGCTAGGCTCGTCAAGTTAACCCTAAGTGTTTTGCGTGTGTAAATCTGTCTTACACCCGTTGTATGTGAGCGTAGAATCCATCACACCCGATCATCACGTGGTGCTTAGAAGCGACGAACTTTAGCAGCGGTGCGCAGTTAGGGAGAACACTTCTTGAAATTGTTGTAAGGATCATCTTATTTACTACCGTCGTTCTAAGTAAACAAGATGCATAAACATAATAAACATCACATGCAATTATATAGTAATGACATGATATGGCCAATATCATATAGCTCCATTGATCTCCATCTTGGGGCTCCATGATCATCTTGTCACGGCATGACACCATGATCTCCATCATTGTGCCTCAATGAAGTTGTCCGCCATGCGACTACTTCTACTTCTATGGCTAAGCGTTTAGCAATAAAGTAAAGTAATTTACATGGCGTTCTTCAATGACACGCAGGTCATACAAAAATAAAGACAACTCCTATGGCTCCTGCGGTTGTCATACTCATCGACATGCAAGTCGTGATTCCTATTACAAGAACATGATCTCATACATCACAATATGTCATTCATCATTCATCACAACTTGGCCATATCACATCACATGACAATTGCTGCAAAAACAAGTTAGGCGTCCTCTAATTGTTGTTGCATCTTTTACGTGGCTGCAATTGGGTTCTAGCAAGAGCGTTTTCTTACCTCGAATAACCTGGCGTGATTTTGTCAACTTCTATTTACCCTTCATAAGGACCCTTTTCATCGAATCCGCTCCAACTAAAGTGGGAGAGCAGGACACCCGCTAGCCACCTTATGCAACTAGTGCATGTTAGTCGGTGGAACCGGTCTCACGTAAGCGTCACGTGTAAGGTTGGTCGGGCGCTTCATCCCACAATACCGCGGAAGCAAGATAAGACTAGTAGCCGCAAGTAAGTTGACAAGATCCGCCCACAACAAAATTGTGTTCTACTGCGTGCAATAGAGAACTACGCATAAACCTGGCTCATGATGCCCTTTGTTGGGGAGCGTTGCAGAAAATTAAATTTTTCCTACGGTTTCACCAAGATCCATCTATGAGTTCATCTAAACAACGAGTCAAGGGAGTGAGTTTGCATCTACATACCACTTGTAGATCGCGTGCGGAAGCTTTCAAGGGATGGTGATGATGGAGTCGTACTCGGATCACCGATGACCAAGTGCTGAGCGGACAGCACCTCCGCGTTCAACACACGTACGGTACAGGCAACATCTCCTCCTTCTTGATCCAGCAAGGGAAGGAGAGGTTGAGGAAGATGGCTCCAGCAGCAGCACGACAGGCGTGATGATGGTGGAGTGACAGTTCTCGGCAGGGCCGCCAAGCACAGCGGAGGAGGAGAGGTGTTGGGGAGGGGAGGGGCTGCGCCTTCAAGTTGTGTATGCAGCCCTCCCCTCACCCCTCTATTTATAGGGGAAGGGAGGAGGGCCGACCCTCTAGATGCATCTAGAGGCTGACCAAGGGAGGGGCTTGCCCCCAAGCAAGGCGCCCCTTGGGTTCCCCCTCAACCCTAGGCGCAAGGGCCCAAGGGAGGGTGCGCCCAGCCACCGAGGGCTGGCTCCCTCCCACGCAGCCCAAGTGGCCCCCGGAGAGGTGGCCCCTCCAGTGGTCCTCGGAACCTTTCGGTGGCCCGGTACAATACCGATATGACCAGAAACCTTTCGGTGTCCGTTTGACAACTTCCATATATAAATCTTTACCTCCGGGCCATTCCGGAACTCCTCGTGACGTCTGGGATCTTATCCGGGACTCCGAACAACATTAGGTAATCACATACAAGTCTTCCTAATAACCCTAGCGTCACCGAACCTTAAGTGTGTAGACCCTACGGGTTGGAGACATCTGAACATGACCGGGGCGCTCTCGGTCAATAATCAATAGCGGGATCTGGATACCCATGTTGGCTCCCACATGCTCCTCGATGATGTCATCGGATGAACCACGATGTCGAGATTCAAGCAACCCGTATACTATTCCCTTTGTCGAGACGGTATGTTACTTGCGAGACTTCGATCGTCGGTATCCCAATACCTCGTTCAGTCTTGTTACCGGCAAGTCACTTTACTGTCTACCGTAATGCATGATCCGTGACCGGACACTTGGTCACTTTGAGCTCATTATGATGATGCACTACGAGTGGGCCCGGTGATACCTCTCCGTAACACGGAGTGACAAATCCTGTCTCGATCCGTGTCAACCCAGACACTTTCGGAGATACCTGTAATGCACCTTTATAGTCACCCGATTCACGTTGTGGCGTTTGGTACACCAAAGCACTCCTCGGTATCCGGAGTTACGATCTCATGGTCTAAGGAAGAGATACTTGACATTGGAAAAGCTATAGCAAAGCGAACTACGATCTTTGTGCTATGCTTAGGATTGAGTCTTGTCCATCACGTCATTCTCCTAATGGCGTGATCCGTTATCAATGACATCGATGTCCATAGTCGAAACCATGACTATCGTCGACCAATGAGCTAGTCAACTAGAGGCTCACTAGGGACGTATTGTGGTCTATGTATTCACCGTGTATCACGATTTCCGGATGATCTGATTATAGCATGAATAAAGACAATTATCATGAACAAGGAAATATAATAATAATGCTTTTATTATTGCCTCTAGGGCATATTTCCAACAGTAGCCCCGATACTCTGTTTGGTGTTCAGAAAGAAAAGCCAAGCGGAGGGTCAATATATAATCCGCAGGAGTCTAATAAGTGTTTATGTGAATAAGCGAGGCCGTCTGCTTGCCGCTGCTGCCCGCAGCCGAGGTTGCCGAACTAAAGCGGGACTGGAGCGGTAGCGAGGAGGCTCGATCTCATGAAGAGGCGGCTCGAAGAGAGCAAAGGTGAGTGATTCTCGCTCTTATAGATGTAAGGATAGATAAAATTGTTTAGTCGGCGGTGAAGCGTCATGGCGTATGGCGAGTCCACCGCCAAAGTGGTGTCTGAAGAAAGCGCTATCCGAGGGCGAAGACAAAGCGGCCTTGGAATGCAAAAAAGCGAAGCAAAGTGCTAGAGTGGGCGAGGTACAACAAGAGCTCCAGGACCTCGGCAAGAAGTTCGAGTCCGTGGAGCATGATCTAAAGATGAAAGAGGCCGAGCTTGCGAAGGCCCTTGTGTGGCGACCAGTTTTCCGGGTAATAAAACTCCAGAAAATGGCCGTTGTGCTCACCAGCCCCAGGATTACTGTTAGCTGATGAGGCACCAACTTGATACAGAAATTCCAAGCAGAATACAACATATGTGGTACAAGACCATTCTGGCCTGTGAGTACAACAAATGGTTTCTAGTGGTTGATGGCGGAAGCGGTTGTGGATCATCCATGTCTATGGGACTCCATTTCCCACGGGAACAGCTGACCAGGTTAACTCCTATCTTCACGAGGCTGCTATCATCGTTGCTTAGTTCCGGGGCTGACCCCGCAACACTCCTCTCCATGCAAGAAATCTGGCCAAGACAATAGCCAGGGACAAGCCAGTGAGTACTTTGAATGTACTCGCAAACATTATGAAGACAGGTATAATATAAGAACCAATAATGTGGCTTTGAAAATATTATATGATCACAACGTCAGTCATAAAATAAATCCTTGATGCATGAAGGCAGGTTATTAATATGCAACAACAAATATGTAATGACAGGTAGGAATAAAATGCACCATTCGGATATCTGAAGCGACGTCTCGAATTGATGGTAAATAACAAGCATGCCTCAGTCGGGCGTCTAAGCGACACCACATAAAGGGCTCATAAAGTAAAATAAATAACAAGCATGCCACAGTCGGGCATCTCAGCGACACCACATAAAGGGCTTGTAAATAAATAAATAACAAGCAATGCCACAGTCGGGCGTCTGAGCGACACCACATAATGGGCTTATAAAGTAAATGAATAACAAGCGATGCCACAGTCGGGCGTCTGAGCGACACCACATAAAGGGCTTATAAAGTAAATGAATAACAAGCGATGCCACGATCGGCGTCGGCGACACCACATAAAGGGCTTATAAATAAATAAATAACAAGCAATGCCACGATCGAGGCGTCGGCGACACCACATAAAGGGCTTATAAATAAACACGGTGAATATCCGGAGGTAGAACCATCCGGGGATACTCGATAATTCAAATAATATAACAGGTTGGTCCATAACAAAATAATAATCATAATCATTACAAGTCTCAAATCGCGATCCGATTCTGGTTTAACAGTTTCTCCTCCAGGAGACCGATACTCTGACCGACACTTGACCCATCCAAGACTGAAATCCTTAACCATGGACACAGCCTTACGTATAGGTTTAATCTCTGCAGAGGGTGTACTCTTTACCCACGAGTAACAGATTTCTTTAGTCCATCGGGACTAATTCCGTCTACGGTCTTTTGATGGAATAAACACCTGACTTGCACACACCAACTTAACTACCCGTGTCTGGAATCACCCATGACACCTGTCAAGCAAAACTCTAAGTGGGGAGGCTACAACCTCATGTAGCATGGGATCAAATTTATCTCACGCGCTCTAAGGGGTGGTCTCCCCTCTCGGTCCCAACCGGAAACACCCATGCCCCCGGGCCAGGTGGCCTGCCTACCAGCTACAACCGGTATCTTCCACCATGGCCTCTCTGTACGGTGTGTGCTAGAAAGGGGTTGACGACTTACTGAACCGTACCCTACTTGTTGTAGGGAAAAGCGGTAGTACGAAACAAGTAGGGGGGTTACTGGAACAAGACTCGATCTACCGTCGACTCAGGAGGTTTATAAATTCCATGCATGATATATATAACAAATATATTTCATCCAACAGATAGAATCATCACTCATCATACCCCTCATGCCATGCCGGACACAACCGTCTCAACGAGGAACTGGGGACAAGCTCGGGTCTACCCAAGACAGAGACTTTCCCGTTTTCCTTCCGGTAGGCACGAAAGGCATACGAGGATGATCATTATCACAACCATGTCTATTTCCAATAGCAAGGAAATTTCCAATAAGCATTCATGCAAATGATCATATCACCACATAAAATAACGAGTTCTACTTATTGAGGTGGTGCCATGATCGTGTCAAACAATGCATGCAAAACATTATGCCAGGGTTCATAATGCTTGCCTTTAATATGTGGAAAGGCAGGGTGCACTCCACAACTTTGAGAAGTTTCCTCATCTCCTCCAAAATCCTATTTTCAAAAATATTCAAACAACATATACTTTAAAAACAGCACAAAAATGTTGTCTGAATTTCTTTCAAATAAATCTTAAAATAAACTAGACCAAATTTGAGAGAGGTAGGAAAAAGAATCAATTCATTTGGAGTTGTCATTAAAAAGTTATAGGCAGTCAAAGCTGTGGTCAAAATCTGTTTAAAACAAATAAAACAGAATAAAAAGCAAACGATTCGAACTGACCACGTCGAAGGCGTATTCTAAAAATACGCTTCCACTTATGCCTGCGTGGATCGGTACTAGGTCACTGACAGTGGACCCGCCTGGCCCACCGGTCAGGTTTGACCAGTCCACGCGCGCGTCGCCTCCTCCGGCCAAAACAGAGGCGGAGCTCCGGCGAGGCTCGCCGGCGAATGACCGCACCGTTCGGAAAATGGAGGCCATCTACGGGCTCAAGGGATCAAGACGGTCACACCGGTGGTGGATATGGTCTCTGGGGTGGACGGAGCTGCCGGCGGTGAGCTTCGCGGCGGACGGTGGTCGTCGGGCAAAGTGAAATTCTGCCATGGCGAGTCCCGATCAAGATTGAATAGGGGATGGACTCATGAGAGGAGGGAGTTCTGGTGAAGAGAGTGGGCGGGGAGGCCTGGTGGCGCTAGAATGGCGAGGCGATGGCGGCTGCGGTTGCGGAGATGGGGACGGAGACCTCCCCGGGTCGATTGCGAGCTAGGGAAGCGCCATTGGGGTGACATGAGGTTGCCTACGTGCGAGGGGCGGGCTCGGGGCTTCCTTAAATAAGCGAGTCAAAGCGGTTCAGCGGCGGCGCGGATAAGGTCGCCGGCGACCGTCTTCTTTGTAACAGGCGGCAGGCGGCGTGTGCTATAGGACAAGCTTGTGGATGAGCTCGCGCTGCTCGAGGGCAGGTGGCGGCTGGCGGCTTGGGCGGCACCGACCTGGCGAGGCAGCTGCGGACGCCGGCGTGCCGCCAAGGGCTCTGACGGCGGTGCTGTAGGGCTCTAGGGGTTGCTTGGCGTGATGCGGGGAGAGGGCTAGTGAGTGGCGTGGCTCCGCAGGGCGGTGGCAAACCTAGGGCGCGACGCGTCGGCTCGGGCGCGGAACGTGCAAAACGCGTGCTCTGCTCGCGCCCAGAGCATGCACGGAACGTGCTCGACGAAATGCTATGGCATGCTAGGGGACTCCAAACCACAAGAAAGTTAGCAGGTTGGGGTTATCGTCTAAGGCAAAACCATTGGACATGCTGGTCTGGTCAGGGGAGCAAGATCATTGTGTAAACGAAACTCATGCCAAAATAGATCATGCCCATAAGGTGTTTGACAAAAGGCCAAAGGCACTTAGGCATTTCTTGGAGTGGCCAAAACTTCCAGAGTGGGGGCTCTTTAGATGTAAGAGAGAGTGGTGAGGCTAGTTTGCCAAAAGGAGAAACTTGCTAGTGCAAGTTTTGCAAAACCTCAGTTCTGGACAGAAAGAACAGGGCATGATTGCATGTACTAGAATTGCTCCAATGAGTCCAAACTCCTGGACTTAAGGGTTTGGCAAGGAGGACTACTAGTAGGAAAATGAATCATGGATCAAGGAGCAACTAAAAAGGTGGTTGCTGTACAATTCCTCAAGTTGGACCAGAATGGAAAAGAGGATGATTCACTCAGTTTTTCCAAGGGAAATCACTAGGTTATTGCATAAAGTTGAATACTATGCTCCTACTGATATCCCATAATTTTGGTGGAAACTTTAAAGAAATAAATAAATAGGTTGTAGTGCAAATCTGCCTTTGGACCAGATTTTAAATATGGTGTAGAGCTCAAAATATTCAATGGGCAGAAGATATTTTTGCACAAAAGTGGTTCAAATACTCCATATGACATCTCCAAATTTTGGTGGGATTTTGAATGAATTCATAAAAGGGTTGTAGTACAAATGGGACCATAAAACTATGGAAACCATTTTTCAAGAAAATAAAGATCCGGAAGAATATTATATAATTAATTCTTCTGATAACAGAAAAGATTTTCTTGAGAGGGTAAACAAGTCCAATATCATAAGGGAAAGGTTTTTCATCTTAGGGAACAACTCCAAGATAACCAAGAAAAGAATGGTTCTGAAATCAAGAAAAACCAAGAAAAAGGGAAGTTAAATCTCCTGGCAAGATTTTAATTAACAAAACAAGGTTAAATTTTTTTGGGGTGTCACAACACTACCCCCCTTAAGGAAAATCTCGTCCTCGAGATTTGCTAAGAGCTGTTTTAATAGAGATATCGCATTAAAACAAATGCGGCTCTGATGAGAGGGCGATAAGTGGTGCAAAAATACGATTGTGTGGACCTTTGGCGCTGCGTGGAAAAATCTATGGTTAGGAGCAAAAACGAGAGATCTCTACGCTGGATATAGATTTAGAATAAATTCTAAATCTCAAACTACGCTGGTCGCACCCGAGAGCATAGTGCTCTCTCTGGCTGACAGGTGGACCCGGGCCCACTGTCAGCCTCTTCTTCTCCCTCCAGCTCTTTCTTCTTCCTCTCTCCCGCGTGCTTTCCCGCGCTTTCTCCACCGGCGACGCCTAGCGCGTAGGGCATCTAGGCCGTACTGCGGTAGTGCGCGGGGAGCTAGCTGCCGGTGCAGCGTGCACTCACATCGCGGGCCAGTGCGCTGTCGGCACTGCTCGAGGATTCGCCTCCGAACACCGGCTATCGAGCGACGAGCAGCGCTGGTGGACCTCGCCCACCGTACACCGAGCTCGAGCTATAAAACAGCTGAGGTGTTCTTCTCTTTTCCTCACACCTGGCCTCGCTTCTCCTCCTCCTTCCTTCTCCTCTGTTTCCGTTTGCCGAAGCTCGAGGCGAGGCTCTAATGGCGGCGTTGGTGCCGGACTGGTACGTGATCCTGTTGTGCGGAGGGCTGGCAGCGGTGCTGGGGTTCTTCGTGCTCCTGTGCGTGATGATCCTCGATGATCGTCGCGATGCTGCTGCTCGGGTGTTGGCTCTCTGCGGTGGTGGTGATCACGACGAGTAGGTGGGGTGTGTCGGGCGCTGACTGTTGTCGGGAGGTGCTCAGATAGATGTAACACCGTTGCAAAATTTTTGCAAGCAGTGTGTGTGTGTGTGTGTGCGAGTAGTTGTGGTTGTGAGTCTGCTGCCGAGGTGCTGCGGAAAATAAAAAATAATCCATGTCGTGAGGAGATGTATGATGCAGCAATTCAGGGAAAAGAAATCTCACTCCAGGGTTTTTCGCGAGAAAACAGTAATACACTAGAGTCATACCATATGAGCTACTCACATTATGAAACTAAAAGATTTGCTCGCTTGCGCAAACTCGGGGTACCACGCGTAAGTTACAACACACAAACAAATGTTGTAGCAATGAACACAGCAGCGACGTCTAAAATGAAAATGGTAGCGGGCGGGTCCCGAGAAAGCGTCTACATGCTTTGGGATACACTCTTCTTCTATCAGAGAAAGTGGATTGACCAGACGATGAATGTGCCTCTCCTGGTCGGGCCTTAGTGATCTGCCGATGGCGATATGAGGATTTAAATCCACGAGACTCTGGAGATAACCCATCACGCGTTGGTTTAAACGCTCTTGAGTGATGACGTACTGGACGAGGTTGGTCAGGACTGGGTCTCTCTCAATTCGTCCACCAGGAAAAGATGTTACTCCTCCGGGTGCTGCACGGCTCGGAAAGTAATAATACCCTCGTTCGCTGGCATAGGGTACCGCGAATCGAAGGCGAGCAAGCGCTTCGTATGTAGCAGCTTCTACGGCCATATGTGGGGTCGACATAGATTTCCCCACGAAGGAGACCTCCGTTGGGTCTTGGTTTGGGTTTATAGGAGGGATGTGCACTGCTGCCCAGTATCTCGAGGTGGAAGGGGTGATCCTTGATTTGAACAGCTCGTACTGGGGTGGCTGGGTAGCGCCCATGGTACTATAGGTAAAATCCCACAATATTTTGACAAAACTACCCGGGGTTGCATCTGGGGTTCTCAGATAAATACTAGGGCTCGCCATGGCAAGAAATGGTTGTGAGGAGGGTGCACAAGGCGAGGGATGCTTGGCAAGGTCACGCGGTGGCCTTTATATAGCACTGGAGCTGGGTCATTTTACCGTGGAGGATGGTAATGCATTTGCCAGCTCGGCTACGAGGGTCGGGGTCAAAGCCACATATACACATCTCACCAAAGTGACGTATCACTGTGGGTGTTGTCGAGGTGGTTTTGGTAACTGTGCCTGGGATAGAAATTTACATCGCATGCTGACATATTCATGCAAGGCTACTATATAAAACAGAGGCACGATGACAGGCTGCGTTTATTTACAAGGTCACACGATTATAAAGCGAGGATACACTGGGACTCGACACTACTCGAGTGACTTAGTCCACCTCGTTTACATCCAAGCGGGCGTGCCTTGTGGATGTCGAGGCTTCTCCACGGGTCTCACCGTCGGAATTAGCTGGAGAGGGTTGAGGGGCTGCAGACTCGGGGTAGTGATGATGACCATCTCGGGGATTGTTGGCCACAACCCCGTTGGAGTGTGCTCCCAAAAGGCGACGAAGCACTTCTGGGGTCATCAAAGCACCTTAGTTGATGGATGGGGCTGACCTCAGGGTCTCGATCGGATGTCCGAACATCACGACTGGGTTGTCGGCGTCGGGCTCGTTTCCTTCTCTTGCTGGGGCTCGACGAGCCAGCTCCCACGAGCTGCGATCAGATCAATGGCGATTTGATCGAACAGTTCCTCCAGTGCACCTACATAGCGCACTAGGTGCAGCAATGCAGGGTCCATCTCGTGATCTCCATTGGCAACTTGGGGTGGTCTACCATACCCTTCACGCCTGGGGTAGTAGTGGAGCAATGACGATTAACTCTGGCGGCAGTGCACGAGATGAACTATAGCTTCTCGAGCAGCTAGTTGGATGGCTTGTGGCGCAAAGGAAGTTGTTCTTCCGGTGAACCTGTAGGGGCACTCTGGCGCTAGACCCCTACCGTAAATGTGTACAGTGGCCCAGAATTGACGGCTCTCACCACTCATCGGTCCTTGGTACATGACATATTCGGGTGGCTCTTTTAATGCATAGGCACGACGGGTGAGGTTTTCGAGTATGGTCACAAAGCCTCCAAGGTTGGTTGCTGTGGTCTCATTGTGCACGACGGGGCCAGGCATTGTGGCTCGGTTTGGGGTAGAGGCTGTGCTGGGTTGGGTTGGGGCTAATGTGCCCTTTTTATAGAAAAAGGGGACGGAGTCTTCCTTCACACGCTTGCGAATAAGACACCTTGGGTGCTGGTCACTGGTGCGCGATAGACAGGCTAGGTTGATAGGTTGGGCACCGACTCCCAAAAGATGTCGGGTCACTGTGTGGCTATCTTGCGAGAAGCTTGGCTGGGGTTGGTTATGGTGCGGTGGGTTGGTTTGCCTAAGTTTATTGACTGACTAAGATAGGATTAGCCAATGGTCAGCCTGGCTCTGATACCAAGTCTGTGGCGACCGGTTTTCCGGGTAATAAAACTCCAGAAAATGGCTGTTGTGCTCACCAGCCCCAGGATTACTGTTAGCTGATGAGGCACCAACTTGATACAGAAATTCCAAGCAGAATACAACATATGTGGTACAAGACCATTCTGTCCTGTTAGTACAACAAATGGTTTCTAGTGGTTGATGGAGGAAGCGGTTGTGGATCATCCGTGTCTATGGGACTCCATTTCCCACGGGAACAGCTGACCAGGTTAACTCCTATCTTCGCGAGGCTGCTATCATCGTTGCTTAGTTCCAGGGCTGATCCCGCAACACTCCTCTCCATGCAAGAAATCTGGCCAAGACAATAGCCAGGGACAAGCCAGTGAGTACTTTGAATGTACTCGCAAACATTATGAACACAGGTATAATATAACAACCGATAATCAAGCTTTGAAAATATTCTATGATCACTGGCGTCGGTCATAAAATAAATCCTTGATGCATGCAGGCAGGTTATTAATATGCAACAACGAATATGTAATGACAGGTAGGAATAAAATGCACCATTCGAATGTCTGAAGCGACGTCTCGAATTGATGGTAAATAACAAGCATGCCTCAATCGGGCGTCTAAGCGACACCACATAAAGGGCTCATAAAGTAAAATAAATAACAAGCATGCAACAGTCGGGCGTCTCAGCGACACCACATAAAGGGCTTGTAAATAAATAAATAACAAGCAATGCCACGGTCGGGCGTTTGAGCGACACCACATAACGGGCTTATAAAGTAAATGAATAACAAGCGATGCCACAGTCGGGCGTCTGAGCGACACCACATAAAGGGCTTATAAAGTCAATTAATAACAGGCGATGCCACAGTCGGGCGTCTGAGCGACACCACATAAAGGGCTTATAAATAAATAAATAACAAGCAATGCCACGATCGAGGCGTCGGCGACACCACATAAAGGGCTTATAAATAAACACGGTGAATATCCGGAGGTAGAACCATCCCGGGATACTCGATAATTCAAATAATAAAACGGGTTAGTCCATAACAAAATAATAATCATAATGATTACAAGTCTCAAGTCGCGATCCCAGTTCTGGTTTAACAGTTTCTCCTCCGAAGACCGATACTACGACCGACACTTGACCCATCCAAGACTGAAATCCTTAACCATGGACACGGCCTTACGTATAGGTTTAATCTCTGCAGAGGGTGTACTCTTTACCCACGAATAACGGATTTCTTTAGTCCATCGGGACTAATTCCGTCTACGGTCTTTTGATTGAAAACACACCTAACTTGCACACACCGGCTTAACTTACCCGTGTCTGGAATCACCCATGACACCTGTCAAGAAAAACTCTAAGTGGGGAGGCTACAACCTCGCGTAGCATGGGATCAAATTTATATCGCGCGCTCTAAGGGGTGGCCTCCCCTCTCGGTCCCAACCGGAAACACCCATGCCCCCGGACCAGGTTGCCTGCCTACCAGCTACAACCGGTATCTTCCACCATGTCCTCTCTGTACGGTGTGTGCTAGAAAGGGGTTGACAACTTACTGAACCGTACCCTACTTGTTTTAGGGACAAGCGGTAGTACGAAACAAGTATGGGGGTTAATGGAACAAGACACGATCTACGGTCGACTCAGGAGGTTTATAAATTCCCTGCATGATATATATAACAAATATATCTCATCCAACAGATAGAATCATCACTCATCATACCCCTCATGCCATGCCGGACACACCCGTCTCGACGAGGAACTTGGGACAAGCTCGGACCTACCCAAGATAGAGACTTTCCCGTTTTCCTTCCGGTAGGTACGAAAGGCATACGAGGATGATCATTATCACAACCATGTCTATTTCCAACACCAAGGAAATTTCCTATAAGCATTCATGCAAATGATCATATCACCACATAAAATAACGAGTTCTTCTTATTGAGGTGGTGCCATGATCGTGTCAAACAATGCATGCAAAACATTATGCCAGGGTTCAGAATGCTTGCCTTTAATATGTGGAAAGGCAGGGTGCACTCCACAACTTTGAGAAGTTTCCTCATCTCCTCCAAAATCCTATTTTCAAAAATATTCAAACAACACATACTTTAAAAACAGCACAAAAAAGTTGTCTGAATTTTTTTCAAATAAATCTTAAAATAAACTAGACCAAATAGGAGAGAGGTAGGAAAAAGAATCAATTCATTTGGAGTTGTCATTAAAAAGTTATAGGCAGTCAAAGCTGTGGTCAAAATTTGTTAAAAAAACAGAATAAAAAGAAAACGATTCGAACTGACCACATCGAAGGCGTAGTCTAAAAATAAGCTTCCACTTATGCCTGCGTGGGTGGTCTTGGGTCCTTGACAGTGGACCGCTTTGGCCCATGGTCAGGTTTGACCAGTCCACGCACGCGTCGCCTCCTCCGGCCGAAACAGAGGCGGAGCTCCGGCGAGGCTCGCCGGGGAATGACGGCACCGTTCAGAAAATGGAGGCCATCTGTGGGCTCAGGGGATCAAGACGGTCGCTCCGGTGGTGGACATGGTCTATGGGGTGGATGGAGCTGCCGGTGGTGAGCTTCGCGGTGGACGATGGTCGTCGGGCAAAGTGAAATTCTGCCCGCGGCGAGTCCCGATCAAGATTGAATAGGGGGATGGACTTATGAGAGGGAGGGGGTGTTCCTTGTGAAGAGAGTGGAGTGGGGGAGGCCCTGGTGGCCCTGGAATGGCGAGGCGATGGCGGCTGCGGTTCTTTGGAGATGGGGACAGAGACCTCCCCGGGTCGATTGCGAGCTAGGGAAGCGCCATTGGGGTGGCATGAGGTTGCCTGCGTGCGGGGACGGGCTCGGGGCTTCCTTAAATAGGCGAGTCAAGGCGGTTCAGCGGCGGCAGCGGATAAGGTCGCTGGCGACCGTCTTACTGTAGCTTGGGCGATGTGGCGGCGACGTGTGCTATAGGACAAGCTTGTGGATGAGCTCGCGCTGCTCCAGGAGCAGGTGGCGAAGCTGGCGGCAAGCGGCACCGACCTGGCGAGGCAGCTGCGGACGCGGCGTGCCGCCAAAAGACTCTGCAGGCGGTGCTGTAGGGCTCCAGGGGCTGCTTGGCGTGATGCGGGGAGAGGGCTAGTGAGTGGCGTGGCTCCGCGGGGCGGTGGCAAACCAGGGGCGCGACGCGTCGGCTCGGGCTCGGCACGTGCAAAACGCGTGCTCTGCTCGCGCCCAGAGCATGCAGGCGTGCTCGATTTAAATGCTATGGCATGCTAGGGGACTCAAACCACAAGAAAGTTAGCAGGGTGGGGTTATCGTCTAAGGCAAAACCATTGGACATGCTGGTCTGGTCAGGGGAGCAAGATCATTGTTTAAACAAAACTCATGCCGAAATAGATCATGCCCATAAGGTGTTTGACAAAAGGCCAAGGGCACTTAGGCATTTCTTGGAGTGGCCAAAACTTCCAGAGTGGGGGCCCTTTAGATGTAAGAGAGGGTGGTGAGGCTAGTTTGCCAAAAGGAGAAACTTGCTAGTGCAAGTTTTGCCAAACCTCAGTTCTGGACTGAAAGAACAGGGCATGATTGCATGTACTAGAATTGCTCCAATGAGTCCAAACTCCTGGACTTAAGGGTTTGGCAAGGAGGACTACTAGTAGGAAAAGGAATCATGGATCAAGGAGCAACTAAAAAGGTGGTTGCTGTACGATTCCTCAAGTTGGACCAGAATGGAAAAGAGGATGATTCACTCAGTTTTTCCAAGGGACATCACTAGGTTATTGCATAAAGTTGAATACTATGCTCCTACTGATATCCCATAATTTTGGTGGAAACTTTAAAGAAATAAATAAATAGGTTGTAGTGCAAATCTGCCCACTGGACCAGATTTTTAAATATGGTGTAGAGCTCAAAATATTCAATGGGCAGAAGATATGTTTGCACAAAAGTGGTTCAAATACTCCATATGACATCTCCAAATTTTTGTGGGATTTTTGAATGAATTCATAAAAGGGTTGTAGTACAAATGGGACCATAAAACTATGGGAAACCATTTTTCAAGAAAATAGAGATCAGGAAGAATAGTATATAATTAATTCTTCTGATAACAGAAAAGATTTTCTTGAGAGGGTAAACAAGTCCAATATCATAAGGGAAAGGTTTTTCATCTTAGGGAACAACTCCAAGATAACCAAGAAAAGAATGGTTCTGAAATCAAGAAAAACCAAGAAAAAGGAAAGTTAAATCTCCTGGCAAGATTTTAATTAACAAAACGAGGTTAATTTTTTTTGGGGTGTCACACCTCGTGAGTATGAAAGACGCCAAGGCCGAAGCCGAGAAGGCACAGCAGGAGGTCCAGGAGGCCAAAAAGATAGCGGCGGGTAAGAAATTCTTTGTGCAAAGCAAACATGTGGAAGAGGCATTTCTTTTACTTACTCGAATTCGGAGCTCTCCAGGGGCATTCGCAAATCTTCCACCCAGCGTATCAGATGCCGGGGAGTTCTACCATGCCCAAGAGGGGAGCTCAACGGAGAAGCTGTTCTGGTCCCAATACGCTGGGGCCGAACACCCAACGCCTCTGAGTGACCAACTGAAGCAGTTGGTCGAACTCCACAGGTCGACCAATGTGGCTATGAAAGATTTCATAGTCCGGATGTGGCCTGGTGAGCCCCTGCCCACTAGCTACTTCGGCCTGATCAAGCGGATGGTGAATGCCTATCCGCGGCTTGAAGTAATCAAGCGATCCGTTTGCATCGAAGGTGCCCGCCGGGCGTTTGCCCGCACGAAGGTGCATTGGGGCAAGCTGGATGCGGAGAAGCTGGTTAAGGATAGTCCGCCCGAGGGCAAGGAGCATCGCCATCCCGAGAAGTACTATGATGGCGTTATGAAAGGCGCTCGTCTCGTGGCCGATGAGTGTTCCAAGGACAAGATCTTTGACTAAATGTACCTCTGCCGCTGTTGTAATTTAAAGACGAAGTTACTTGTGCTATGTAGCACTGTTTGATTTAAAATATTACCTTCTGTGCGGCTGTTTATAGAATACTGAAAGTAGGCCATTCGCCATCTTCCGCCCCCACGCAACTAGTGCCGGGGTGTTCCTGGAAAAACCCGGATACTCTTTATCCAAATGTTTGGTCCCTTAAGGAGGTATCCGGCGCAGTGAACAAGGCAATCGGACTATGCGGCTTTATAACTTTCACTTAGCCATAGAAGTCTATAATTTTAAATATCAGCGAAGCCCCTAGAATTCGGAGGGACGAATTGGGGCGCTATATACGCCTAAATCGGACAAGGCCGACTCATCGCCTAAAGCGGAAAAAATCTTTAAGGATTTTAAGACCTCTCGAACAGCGACCAGCTCTCGCCACATCATGCCGGTCAGTTCTCGGCTTTCTCTACCGAGGTGCTCGTCCGGAAAAACAAGGACACAATCGCAGTAGTTCTCCCTGCGCTACCTTAGCCGATATAACGGAACATAAGGTACCAAAACAAGGGAGCCGGGCTAACCCAACTGCAGACCCAAGACATGATTTGGAGCTGATGCATATAGTGCTATAAGTTCGGGGTGCCACACTATTTAAAGTGTTCGGACTTTAGTTGTCATAGAACGGGGCACCATAGGAAGCCCCTGGCAAACGGACCGTATCAAAGTGTACGAATGCAATATGAAAGAGACATTTGTAAGAGAAATGTTCAAATAAGAATAATGAGCTGATGCTATATATAATCTCCCATTGATGAAAATACGTTTAAGCATATGTTTACAATGAATGCATTAAGCGGAGATAAATAGGACTATTTAACATGTCCTATCCAGGGGCAGGCCGCGTATGGATATATAAAACAGGTATAATGATCGTAAATAGATTCCACAGGTGTTTCATACATCTTGTGAAGCTGTTGCCTCCTTGGTTTTCTCTCCTATGTAAGTCCGGCAGTCCGTCTTTTCTGGAGAGGCTGCTCTAAAGCAATGTCCTGAAAAACAAGAAGGACGGGTTATGAAGGTATGACGCGGTTATCCCGCAATGTTGACTTATTCGTTGTTGCGCCTCCGCCTCGCCCATGGTATCTTGAGTGCGTAATTGTATACGCATGGCACGAATACTGCTTTGATGGGGCTTAAGCGGAGGCGGGCTGCTAATCGCGCTCTGGGCGTGCTGATGATCTGTTGCGGGTGCTCGGACTCTCTTGCGGTGCTTGAATTTGTTGTCGCGGATTGGTTTGTCGGAGGAGGCGCATTGTACTTCCGCCCTTGAGGGCTGCAGTATGTTCTTTTGTTGGAGAAGCGGTCCATATTTCCGTTCACTGTTATGACCCCACGTGGTCCTGGCATCTTGAGCTTGAGGTATGCGTAGTGTGGTACTGCATTGAATCTAGCGAATGCGGTTCGTCCGAGCAGTGCGTGGTAACCACTGCGTAAAGGGACGATATCAAAGATTAATTCTTCGCTTCGGAAGTTATCCGGAGATCCGAAGACCACTTCCAATGTTATAGAGCCAGTGCAACAGGCCTCTACTCCAGGAATCACACCTTTAAAGGTGGTTTTGGTGGCCTTGATCCTTGAAGGGTCAATGCCCATTTTGTGCTTGTGTCACGATAAGCGGTTCGGGGCTGCTGCCACCGTCCATAAGGGCCGCGCGTGAGTGGAATCCGTTGATGATTGGGTCTAGGACCAATGCGGCCGAGCCGCCGTAGCGGATGCTAGTAGGGTGATCCCTACGATCAAAGGTGATCGGACAAGCTGGCCATGGGTTGAATTTGGGGGCGACTGGCTCCATCGCATAGATGGCCCGTAGTGCCCGCTTCCGTTCCCGCTTGGGGATGTGCGTGGCGTAAATCATGTTGACCGTTTTCACCTGGGGGGGGGGGATTTCTTCTGTCCCCCTGTGTTCGGTCGTCGGGGCTCCTCGTCATCGTTGCTGTGCAGCCCCTTGTCTTTGTCTTCGGCGTTTATCTTGCGGGCCTATTTGAGTACCCAACAATCTCTATTGGTGTGGTTGTCTGGCTTGTCCGGGGTTCCATGAATTTGGCACGAGCGCTCCAATATGCGGTCCAGACTTGACGGTCCCTGATTATTTCTTTTGAACGGCTTATTCCGCTGACCGGGCTTGGATCCGCTGAATCCGGCGTTGACTGCCGTGTCTTCAGTGCTGTGGCCGTTGTTCCATCGCTTATGTCTGTTACGCCGTGGCTTGCCGTTATTGTCACGGCCATCCGAAGTGCCAGAATGTGCCGTAGTGCTGCTGCAAGTCAACCAGCTGTCCTCACCCATGCAAAAGCGGGTCATTAGTGTTGTAAGAGCTGCCATGGACTTGGGTTTTTCCTGGCCGACGTGTCGAGCGAGCCACTCGTCACGGATATTTTGCTTAAAAGCCGCCAGGCTTGGCATCCGGACGATCGACTATTTGGTTCTTTTAGTTAGGAACCGAGTCCGAATTTCTGGCTGACTCGGGGCTGTTGAGTAATGTGGCTCAAGTCATCGGCGTCCGGTGGTCGCATGCATGTGCCACGGAAGTTGTCGAGAATCGTCTTTCAGGTTTTCCCAACTGCCAATGGAATTTGCTGGTAGGCTGTTTAGCTAGTGCGGGCTGGTCCTTTGAGCTTCAGGGGAAGATACTTGATGGCATGCAGAACGTCTCCGCGGGCCATGTGAATGTGGAGAAGGAAATCTTCGATCCATACTGCGGGGTCTGTTGTGCCATCGTATGATTCAATGTTTACAGGTTTGAACCCTTATGGGAATTCATGATCCATTACTTCGTCAGTCAAGCAGAGGGGGTGTGTGGCGCCTCTGTGCCGGGCTATGTGGCTACGCAGGTCGAATTGCTCAGGTGGCTATGTTCGGCCTGGCGGACTTATTGAAGGTGTGTCCGCGTGACGGTCATCGTCGCGTCGCGGCGGCGCGCCCGCGATCCGTAGATCGATCTTGGCTGTCTGTTTTTGCCACAGGCGTAGTATTTTGGTGTGGGGTGTTGGCTGGTATGCGGACTGATATGTCGTTTATCCCGGCCACGAGGTGGCCGGTCAGCCGTATGGCGCTCGAGTCCGTATTCCTCGGCTGCCAGGACTTCAGTCCATCCATCGTGAGCAGGTCTTGATCAGCTTGGAGTTCTTGCTGCTTCTTTTTCAGGCTCCTCGCGGTGGCTATAAGCCGGCGCTGAAGCGCTCTGCTCTACGGGATCCTCGGGCATGCGAACTTCGTCGTCGCCGAGGCTAATCTCGTTTTCGGAGGGCATGTAGCTGTCCTCCTCCGGGTATTAAATCCGTCGCTTTGTTCTTCCGGGCTGACTTGCTCATCCTCTGTTCGGCCTGCTCGGCGGGCTGATCAGGGTTGTATTCTTCTTTGGCACCATTCGGATTGTTTTCGTCTCCTGGGCCGGTATTGGTGTGGCGGGGCTTGGTGTGGCGCCGACGACGCCCATTATTTGCTTTTTTCCCTGAGGTTTTATCCTCCGTTGCCTCATCGCCATTTGTTTCCATCGGAGTGTCCACCATATATATATATATATCATAAGAAGAGGTGGCTGTCCACCGCCCAGTGAGCGGTGATTCATGTTCTTCTCCTGCATCGTCGTCCATACCGTCGATGTCTTTGATACGTCTCCAACGTATCTATAATTTTTATTGCTCCATGCTACTTTATCTACTGTTTTGGACTATATTGGGCTTTATTTTCCACTTTTATATTATTTTTGGACTAACCTATTAACCGATGGCCCAGCCCAGAATTGTTGTTTTTATGCCTATTTCAGTGTTACGAAGAAAGGGAATATCAAACGGAGTCCAAACAGAATGAAACCTTCGGGAACGTGATGTTGTCATCGAACGTGATCCATGAGACTTGGACCCTACTCCAAGGAACAAAAGATGTGGTCATGAGGTGTGGCGACCGATTCTCCGGGTGCTAATCCCAGGAAAATGGTCCTTGTGCTTACCAACCCCAGGATAACTGTTAGCTGATAAGGCACAAACTTGATACAGAAAATCCAAGCAAAATACAATATATGTAGTACAAGACCATTCTGGCCTGTGAGTACAACAAAAGGTTTTCTAAAGGTTGATGGCGGAGGCGGGTTATGAAATATCCTCGTCTATGGGACTCCATTTCCCACAGGAACAGCTGACCAGGTTAACCCCTATCTTCGCGAGACTGCTATCACCATTGCCTAGGTTCCGGGGCTGTCATCGCAACGCTCCTCTCCAAGCAAGACATCTGGCCAAGAAAATAGCCAGGGACAAGCCAGTGAGTACTTTGAATGTACTCGCAAACATTATGAACACAGGCATAAATTAATAATGATGTGCTAAAATGATATTATGCTCATGACATTAGTCACAAAAGGATAAATAAAACTCTGATGCGTGCAAGCATGTTATTTATGAATATGCAATAATATGGTAGTATTAAAATTATGAAATAAATAACATAAGGAACTTCAGAAGAAATGCCACAATCGGGCGTCTGAGCGACACCGCATAAAGGGCTTTAAAGGAAATGCCACAGTCGGGCGTCTTAGCGACACCACATAAAGGGCTTTAAAATAAATGCCACAGTCGGGCGTCTTGGCGACACCACATAAAGGGCTTTAAAAGAAATGCCACAGACGGGCGTCTTAGCGACACCACATAAAGGGCTTTAAAAGAAATGCCACAGTCGGGCGTCTTAGCGACACCACATAAAGGGCTTTAAAAGAAATGCCACAGTCGGGCGTCTTAGCGACACCGCATAAAGGGCTTATAATTAAACAAAAACAATGCCGCAGTCCGGCGTCTGAGCGACACCACATAAAGGGCTTATAAATAAACAAGAACAATGCCATAGTCGGGCGTCTGAGCGACACCACATAAAGGGCTTATAAATAAATACAGTGAATATCCAGGAGGTAGAACCATCCCAGGGATATTCGATGATACCAAAATAACAACACGGGTTAGTCCACATAAAATAATGATCATGATTTATCACAAGTCACCATCATGATTCCAGGTTTAACAGTTTCACAGTTTCACCTCCGAAGACCGACACTAAGACCGACACTTGACCCATCCCAGACTGTAATCCTTAACTATGGACACGGCTATCCGAATAGGTTTAATCTCTGCAGAGGGTTACTCTTTACCCACGAGTAACGGATTCCTTTAGTCCATCGGGACTAATTCCGTCTCTGATCTTTTGTTGAAAACACACCTAAACACACACCAGCTTAACACATGTGTGCGGAATCACCCACGACACTGTTAAGCAAAACTCTAAGCGGGAGGCTACAACCTCGACATAACATGGGATCACAAAATTTATACATGCAGCATAAGCTGGGAGCGACCCCTTTCGGCTACAACCGAAACACCCATGCTCCCGGACCGGTGGCATGACTACGGATGCCTCCGATATCTTCCACCACGGCCTCTTTGTGCGGTGTGTGCTAGGAAAGGGTTGACAACTTCTTGAACCGTACCCTACTTGGTGTAGAGGCAGTGGTAGTCTGAAGCAAGTATGGGGTTTCTTGGCACAAGACTTGATCTCGGCCGACTCGGGAGGTTGTAATATTTCTGCATGATTAGCATAACAATGCATATATCTCAAACAACAGATGGAAACATCACGCGACATCCCCTCATGTCATACCGGACACGACCGTCTCGACGGAGGACTAGGGGCAAGCCCGTGTCTACCAAGACAGAGGCCTTCACGTCTTTCCTTCCGGTATGCATGAAAGACGTATGACGGTGATTTCCATCACAAATCATGTCAACTTCATTAGCATAAACTCATTAATATGCACCCATGAATAGGATCACATCCTCACATAAAATGACGCATGTATATGACGGGGTGGTGTTGCCACAGTGCTATGCAACACACACAAAAATTCACCAGGGTTCAGAATGCTTGCCTTCAGGTCATGGGAAAGAGGGGTGCATCCAAAATATCTTGAAACCTTCAAAAATCCTATTTAAAAGAATATATATGAATTAACACACAAAATAAAAACAGCACAAAAGTTGTTTTGAATTTTTTTTAAATAAATCTTAAAATAAACTAGACAATATTTGACAGAGGTAGCAAAAAGAATCAATTCATTTGGAGTTGTATTTAAAAAGTTATATATAGTCAAAGTTCTGGTCAAATCTGATTTTAAAAATAAAACAGAAAAACAGAAAAAAAAAACGGTTCGACTAATTACGTACACGTCGAAAGCGTAATCTGGAAATACGCTTCCACTTACTCCGCGTGGACCGTGCGTGGTCACTGACAGTGGGTCCTATGTGGCCCACTAGTCAGGTTTGACTAGTCCGCCTTCCTTCTTCTCCCTCTGTCCCGAGCGGAGGCGGGACTCCGGCGACCGGCGCCGGCGAGCGGCGGCTCCTCGCGGCCTCTGGAGGGCGGGGATGGATCCGCGGGTCGAGGGCGATCCTACTGGTAGTCGCTGGGTCAGCGGGGACGGCGTGAGCTGCCGGCGGCGAGCTTTGCGGCGGAGGAAAGATTCGGGGGGAAGTGGTTTTCGGACCGCGGTGGTTCCCGATCGAAATCGAGTAGGGGGATGTGATCACGGGAGGAAGGGAAGGTTCCTGGTGGAGAGAGTGGAGAGGGGGAGGCCCTGGTTGCGGCGGAATGGCCTGGTTAGTGGCGGCGGCTGGGGTTGCCGGAAAGGTTGAAGAAGACCTGCTCCCCTCCAAATGGCGGCTAGGGGGCCACTAGTGAGACGGTGCGAGGCTGCCTGCATGCAGGTTTGAGCTCGGGGCCTCCTTATATAACGTGGCTAGGTCGGTCCGAGGCGGCCGGCGATAAGGACAACGGCGAACCGCCTCCCTGTAGCGTCAGGGCGTCGTGGCGACGACGGGAGCTAGCCGACGAGCGAGGGGATGAGCTTGCGCTGTTCACAGGGGCAGGTGGCGAGCCGGGGTGGCTTTGGCGGCGCCAACACAGTCGGGATCTGCTAGCGGCCGGCAGCTAGCCGCCACGGCCATCCTGGCGGTGGCGCTGTGGGGTGCCAGGGGTGGTCGGGGTGGCGTGGCGGTGCAAGGGGACACAGCGTGCTGGCTGGGGCCGAATTTTGAGTGCGGGGTGTCAGGCGGCGGCTCGGGTGCATGTGGGTGCCAAACGCACGCTCTGGGCGCGCCCAGAGCATGCACGGAAGGTGCTCGATGAAATGCCATGGCCTGCTACAGGGCTTGGGTGAGGCTGGCAAGGAACCAGGCTAGGTTAAGGTTAGCAAGGGGATCAAGGGACACGATGGATAGGCCAGGAGCTCAAGTTCACCAAGTAAACTTGAAGTCATGTCAAATCTGGTTGTGCACTCAGAGTGTTTGACAAAATGCCAAAGGCACCAAGTTAGTTCTTGGAGTGGCCAAACTCTCCAGATCAGTGTCTCTATGGATGAATGAGAGGGTGGTGAAGTTAGTTTGCAAAAAGGAGAAACTTGCTAGTGCACGTTTTGCAAAACTACACTTCTGGACAGTGAGAAAATGGCATGATTAAAAGGACCAAAAGTGTTCCAAATAGAGCCAGCTCCTGGACTTAGGGGTTTTGCAGGGTTGACTACAAGCATGAGAAAACACAAGATCACTAGAGCAAGAAATAACAGAGTTGCAGTACAAATCACCAAATGGTACCAGAATGAATATGAGGATGGTTCAATCAATTTTTCCAAAGAACAACACTAGGATTTTGCATAAAGTTGAATGGCATGCTACCACTGACATCCCATATTTTTGGTGGAGGCTCTAGGGAAAAATTTAATTAGGCTATAGTGCAAAAGTGTCCACTGGACCAGATTTGAAAAACAGGTGTAAAACCCAAAATATGTCATGAAATAATTATGTAAATGCACACAAGTGATTTAGAGACATCTCATGACGTCTCCAAATTTTGGTTGAAAATTTAAATGATTTTATCAAATGGTTGTAGTTCAAAAGGAGCTCCAAAAATTTAATACAGTTCATTTTTAATGAATAAAGCTCAGGGTGAAATAATTTAATGAACAAATCTACTGATTTAGAAATTGTTTTAATGAGATGGCATAGAAGTCGAATATATTTTGGAAAGCTCCACTTGGGAAAAATACACAACTCCTTAATAATAAAAGAAGAGTTCTGAAAATCCACAGAAATAAAAATTTAAAACTCTTGGCAAAAATTTTAATATCAAAAACTTGGCACGAAAATTTGGGGTGTTACATGAGGGTGGGGGGCGCGCCCCCCTAGGGCGCGCCCCCTGCCTCGTGGGCCCCCTGTTGCTCCACCGACGTACTCCTTCCTCCTATATATACCCACATACCCCCAAACGATCAGAACAGGAGCCAAAAACCTAATTCCACCGCTGCAACTTCCTGTATCCACGAGATCCTATCTTGGGGCCTGTTCCGGAGCTCCGCCAGAGGGGGCATCCACCACGGAGGGCTTCTACATCATCACCATAGCCCCTCCGATGAAGTGTGAGTAGTTTACTTCAGACCTTCGGGTCCATAGCTAGTAGCTAGATGGCTTATTCTCTCTTTTTGGATCTCAATACAATGTTCTCCCCCTCTCTCGTGGAGATCTATTCGATGTAATCTTCTTTTTGCGGTGTGTTTGTTGAGATCGATGAATTGTGGGTTTATGAACCAGATTATCTATGAATAATATTTGAATCTTCTCTGAATTCTTTTATGTATGTTTGGTTATCTTTGCAAGTCTCTTCAAATAATCCGTTTGGTTTGGCTAACTAGATTGGTAGTTCTTGCAATGGGAGAAGTGCTTAGCTTTGGGTTCAATCTTGCGGTGTCCTTACCCAGTGATAGAAAGGGTTGCAAGGCACGTATTGTATTGTTGCCATCGAGGATAACAAGATGGGGTATTTATCATATTGCATGAATTTATCCCTCTACATCATGTCATCTTGCTTAAGGCGTTACTCTGTTTTTAACTTAATACTCTAGATGCATGCTGGATAGCGGTCGATGAGTGGAGTAATAGTAGTAGATGCAGAATCGTTTCGGTCTACTTGTCTTGGACGAGATACCTATATACATGATCATACCTAGATAAACTCATAACTATGCTCAATTCTGTCAATTGCTCAACAGTAATTTGTTCACCCACCATAGAATACTTATCCTCTTGAGAGAAGCCACTAGTGAAACCTATGGCCCCCGGGTATATTCTCATCATATCAATCGCCATCACTTTAATACTTTCTTTGTTTTTACTTTTGCCTTTTACTTTTCACTTTGCATCTCTATACCAAAAATACCAAAAATATTATTTATCATCTCTATCAGATCTCACTCTCGCAAGTGACCGTGAAGGGATTGACAACCCCTAATCGCGTTGGTTGCGAGGAGCTATTGTTATGTGCAGGTACGAGGGACTTGCGCGTGGCCTCCTTCTGGATTGATACCTTGGTTCTCAAAAATTGAGGGAAATACTTACGCTACTTTGCTGCATCATCCTCACCTCTTTGGGGAAATCCAACGCAGTGCTCAAGAGGTAGCAGTCTTCGGAGTCGAAGTCTAGTACCTCGGTTAAATCATCGATCGTGCCAATGAAGTGGGTGGTGGGTGAGCAACGAATTCCTTCATCGACTGCCTCCCACTCGAGCCGGGCATAGTTCGGCCATGAGCCTCCTGACAAAGAGAGGGACTTTAATGAGTCCAGCATGTCGCCAAAGGGCAAGTGCTGGAAGATATCCGCAGCGGTGAACTCCATTACCGGAGCCCAACCTGGCTCGGCTGGCTCGGGAGTGTGCGGACTGGAACCCACATCCGGATACAAATCGAGGGGTCCAGAGTCACAGGTCACCATAGAGGTAGGACCCGTGTTCGGCTCCACCGCCGATGAGTGTGCGACCTACGGGGCCGGGTCCATCCCTTCGTCCTTAGGCAGCGCAGCCTGCTCCGGATTTAGGTCCGGGGCTACTGCGGGGGTGATACCCCGAGCTTTGTCCGACAGCAGGTCTAAGCCGTGCTCGTCGTGACTGTCCGGCGCTCCTGGCATAGGCCCGAATCTGTCGAAGATCAAGTCTCCGCGAATGTCCGGTGTGTAGTTCAGGTTTCCGAACCTGATCTTGTGGCCAGGGGCGTAGTTGTCGATCTGCTCCAGATGGCCAAGCGAGTTGACCCGCAGGGCGAAGCCGCCGAACACGAAGATCTGTCCGGGGAGAAAGGTCTCACCCGGGATCGTGTTGTTGAAGATGACTGGAGGAGCCATCGAGCCTCAGTGGCGACAAATACGTAGGAACTCTCAATGAAAGCACCAATGTCGGTGTCAAAATCGGCGGATCTCGGGTAGGGGGTCCCGATCTGTGCGTCTAGGCTGATGGTAACAGGAAGCAAGGGACACAGATGTTTACCCAGGTTCGGGCCCTCTCGATGGAGGTAAAACCCTACTTCCTGTTTGATTGATATTGAAGATATGGGTGGTACAAGAGTAGATCTACCACGAGATCGTACAGGCTAAACCCTAGAAGCTAGCCTATGATGGTATGATTGTAATTGTGATCCGCCTTCTAAGTACCAACCTCTCCGGTTTATATAGACACCGGAGAGGGCTAGGGTTTACATGGAGTCGGTTACAAGGAAGGAAATATAATATCCGGATCGCCAAGCTTGCCTTCCACGCCAAGGAAAGTCCTATCCGGACACGGGTCGAAGTCTTGAGTCTTGTATCTTCACACTTCAACAGTCCGGACGTTGTATACAGTTTGGCCATCCGGATACCCCCTAATCCAGGACTCCCTCAGTAAGGGCTGCCATGGACTTTGGCTTTTCTTGGTCGAGGTGTCTGGCAAGCCATTCGTCGCGGACGCTGTGTTTAAAGGCCGCGAGGGCTTCGGCGTCCGGACAATCTACAATTTGGTTCTTTTTAATTAAGAACCTGGTCCAGAATTTCCGGGTTGACTCTCCGGGTTGCTGGACTATGTGACTGAGGTCATCGGTGTCTGGGGGCCGTACATAGGTACCTTGGAAGTTGTCCCTAAAGGCATCTTCCAAATCTTCCCAGCTGCCGATAGAGTTTTCTGGAAGGCTGTTTAACCAATGCCGTGCTAGTCCCTTAAGTTTTAGGGGGATATTTGATGGCATGTAGATCATCGCCGCGAGCCATGTGAAAGTGGAGAAGAAAATCTTCGATCCAGACTGCGGGATCCGTTGTACCATCGTATGATTCGATGTTCATGGGTTTAAACCCTTCTGGGAACTGGTGCTCCATCACCGCATCAGTGAAGCATAGGGGGTGTGCAATGCCTCTGTATCGGGCAACGTCACGACGCAGTTCGCATGAAGTCCGTATGCGGTTTTCTGCCTGGGCGAGGTTGTGCTTGTCCAGGTCCTGTCGTAGGTCATAGGTGTATCCTGGAGCCGCTGTTTCTCTGCCTCTACGGCGAGGTGGTGTGGGCTGGTGTTCGACTTGAGTTGTCGCTCTGTCCCGACCACGTGGTTGTCGGTCAGGTATGTCAGTAGCATCGCGCGTTGGTGGTATGGGCTCCAGGGCTTCGTCATCTAATTTTGGTAGTAGCTTGGGCTTCGGGCAACTCTTAGTTGGGCGTTCAAGGCCATATTCCTTGGCTTCCAGAACATTAGTCCATCTGTCATTGAGTAAATCCTGATTAGCTTGAAGCTGCTACTGCTTCCTTTTCAGGCTTCTTGCAGTGGCGATTAGCCGGCGCTTAAAGCGCTCTTTTTCGAGGGGTTCCTCCGGCACGATGAAATCTTCATCGCCGAGGCTCACATCCTATGCGGAGATCGGTAGGTAGTTAATGTCCTCCGAGCCCTCGTTCCCGGCAGGATCGTCGGGGTTAACTTGCCCATCCTCCCAATCATCCTGTTCGGATGTTGGCTCGACAGGGGCTTCGGGTTCTTCGACATTCTCTAGAGTATTATTGTCTCCGGTGCCGGTATTGCTGTCTTTGTCGCGACTGATACATCTCCAACGTATCTATAATTTTTATTGTTCCATGCTATTATATTATCTGTTTTGGATGTTTAATGGGCTTTAATTTGCTCTTTTATATTATTTTTGGGACTAACCTATTAACCGGAGGCCCAGTGCCAGTTTCTATTTTTTTTGCCTATTTCAATGTTTCGTAGAAAAGGAATATCAAACGGAATCCAAACAGAATGAAACCTTCGCGAGGATCTTTCTTGGAACAAACGCAAACCATGAGACTTGGAGTGGAAGTCAGAGACGCAAGAAGGCAGCCACGAGGCAGGAGGGCGCGTCCCCACCCTCATGGGCCCCTCGTTGCTCCACCGAAGTACTTCTTTCGCCTATATATACCCTTATACCCTAAAAACATCCAGGAGAGCCACGAAACCACTTTTCCACCGCCGCAACCTTCTGTACCCATGAGATCCCATCTTGGGGCCTTTTTCGGCGCTCCGCCGGAGGGGGAATCGATCACGAAGGGCTTCTAAATCAACACCATAGCCTCTCCGATGATGTGTGAGTAGTTTACCACATACCTTCGGGTCCATAGTTCTTAGCTAGATGGCTTCTTCTCTCTCTTTGGTACTCAATACAAAGTTCTCCTCGATGTTCTTGGAGATTTATTCAATGTAAAACTCTTTTGCGGTGTGTTTGCCGAGATCCGATGAATTGTGGATCTATGATCAAGTTTATCTATGAATAATATTTGGTTCTTCTCTGAATTCTTATATGCATGATTTGTTATCTTTGCAAGTCTCTTCGAATTATCGGTTTAGTTTGGCCTACTAGATTGATCTTTCTTGCAATGCGAGAAGTGCTTAGCTTTGGGTTCAATCTTGCGGTGTCCTTTCCCAGTGACAGTAGGGGCAGCAAGGCACGTATTGTATTGTTGCCATCGAGGATAAAATGATGGGGTTTATATCATATTTCTTTAGTTTATCCCTCTACATCATGTCATCTTGCCTAATGTGTTACTCTGTTCTTATGAACTTAATACTCTAGATGCATGCTGGATAGCGGTCGATGTGTGGAGTAATAGTAGTAGATGCAGAATCGTTTCGGTCTACTTGACACGGACGTGATGCCTATATTCATTGTCATGCCTAGATATTCTCATAATTATGCGCTTTAATATCAATTGCTTGACAGTAATTTGTTCACCCACCGTAATATATGCTATCATGAGAGAAGCAAATAGTGAAACCTATGGCCCCCGGGTCTATTTTCTATCATATAAGTTTCCGATCTACAATTCTTGTTTACTATTTTGCAATCTTTACTTTCAATCTATATAACAAAAATACCAAAAGTATTTATCTTACTATCTTTATCAGATCTCACTTTTGCGATTGGCCGTGAAGGGATTGACAACACCTTTATCGTGTTGGTTGCAAGGCTCTTGATTGTTTGTGCAGGTACTAGGTGACTTGCGTGTTATCTCCTACTGGATTGATACCTGGTTCTCAAAAACTGAGGGAAATACTTATGCAACTTTGCTGCATCACCCTTTCCCTTCAACGGAAAACCAACACATGCTCAACAGGTAGCAGCAACGTGATTTTGAGCGGCGCCGCTGACGTCGACGCTGAGGTCCTTCAGCGGGCTTGTCCTCAACCGGATCCTTCTTGCTATCGCTGTCGTCCTCTTTGGGTGTCTCCACCATATACACATCATATCTAGAGGTGGTCGTCCAGCGTCCGGTGAATGGTGGGTTTTGGCCTTGCTCATCTCTGGCATCGACATACCGTTGATGTCTTCGGAGACATAGTCGAGCATGTCGGTTAAATCCTCGACAGTGGCTATGAAGTGGGTGGTGGGTGGGGTGTAAAATTCCCCGCTCTCAGCCCCTAGTATGGGCTGGGCGTAGTTCAGCAATGATTCCTCTGCAATGGCGAGGGATCACATTAGGTCCAGGGCCTCATTCAGGAGCGAGGTTTGGGCAGGGAAACGAGAGTTCGCGGGGCCGTCCGGGGTTGAAGCCTCCTGGCCGCACCTGCTTGACATTGACCTCGAGAGTTCGGACTTAGAGTCCGGCGGAGTGTCCGGCGCTTCAGTGACAAGGGGGGTTTGGGTCGTCTTTGGGTTCGCTGATGATGCCGTCCCCTCCGGATATCTGTTAGCGAGTTCCATAATTGGAGGAAGTCCGACGGGCTATCAATTCCCGTCTCTGAACCCGGTGGTCCGCTCTGGATCTAAGGCCAGAGCGGCGGTTGGGGCCGCGAATCCTCTGAAGATCAAGTCTCCTCGGATATCGGCGACGTAGTTTAGGTTCCCGAAACTAATCTGATGACCAGGGGCATAGCTGTCGATCTACTCAAGGTGGCCAATCGAGTTGGCACGCAGTGCGAAGCCGCCGAATACAAAGATTTGGCTGGGGAGGAAAATCTCCTCCGAAACAGCATCATTACAGATGATCAAACGAGGCATCGAACCTTCAGTCGACAACATAGAGGAACTCTCAATGAAAGCACCAATGTCGGTGTCAAAACCGGCAGATCTAGGGTAGGGGGTCCCGAACTGTGCGTCTAAGTATCGAAGGTACCAAGAGGCAGGGGACATGATGTTTACCCAGGTTCGGGCCCTCTTAATGGAGGTAATACCTTACTTCCTGCTTGATTGACTTTGATGAGTATAGGGGTTACAAGAGTTGATCTACCTCGAGATCGTAATGGCTAAACTCTAGGTGTCTTGCCTATATGATTATGATTGGCTCTACGGACTAAACTCTCCGGTTTATATAGACACTGGACGGGGCTAGGGTTGTACAAAGTCAGTTTACAGAGAAAGGAATCTTCTTATCCAAACGCCAAGCTTGCCTTCCGCGTCAAGAAGAGTCCCATCCGGACTCAGGGGGAAGCCTTCTATTGTGTATCTTCACGGCCCACCAGTCCGGCCCATGTCACATAGCCCGAATGCCCGAGGACACGATAATCCAGGACTCCCCCAGTCGTCATGTACGTTACAAGGCAGATTGATTTGAGAAGTTGCCGGATTGGTGAGCGGTATGTGCGATGCTAGGGCACCTTAACAAAGAGAACGGTACAGGAATCCATCCTCCCTGCTTTGCACTAGTTTTTAAGGAATTGAGAGCCTCTTGGTTTATGAGGATTGGTTGTGGCCTTGGAGGAGGTCGAGGCCGCCGGGGTGGTCGCAGAGGAGGTCAAAACGGAGGACACCGTTATGCAGCAGCTGATTCTCGTGAGTCTTTTGATGACGTGGAAGACCCCCGGGTTGATCCAACCATTGTAGATGCTGAGAAAACTAGGAAAAGGGGAGCTCCTCCGGTAGACCAAAACGTTACAAGGCACCACTCAACAGGTGAATGAACAGGGGAAAACAGTGCTAGCTCTCCCATCCCCGGGAGTACCTGCAAGTCCGTCATCTATGCAGGAACAGAAGAGAAAAACCTTACCAGTGAGCGGTGCAAAAACCCTAGTGAGGAACAGTAGCTTACAGAAGAATCAAGATGCACGTTTGGCGGGCCCCCAAGTGGGTTCGCGCCTAGCGCAATGAGACTGCTATGCTGGAACTGCCATCGGGCTGGAAACCCGAGACAGTTCGTGAGCTTCGTGATCTCACGAGGCAACTTGCCCCCTCTATCACTTGTATCGTCGAAACTGAAATAGAGAGATCTCGATTAGATAATTTGAAAGAAACACTAGGGTACAATAAAAGTTTTGCAGTCAATAGCTCTGGTAGAAGTTGTGGTTTGGGTGTTTTCTAGAACGATGAAATAAAGCTTGAAATTCAAGGTTATTCTGAATATCATATTGATTTAATTGTTGATGAGTTTAGTTGATGTCAAGACAAGAATCACCTTTGTGTATGTTGAGGCGCAAGTGAATGAAAGGTATAAAACATGGGATATGCTGCGGGGAATAGTAGGAGCAAATAATCTACCATGGGTGGTCATGGGTGACTTCAACAAAGTATTGCATCCACATGAGCACGATGGTGTGGGGAATAGAAGCCAAGCGCAAATGGATGGTTTTAGAGATGCTTTGGATAATTGTGTCCTTACTGATCTGGGCTACATAGGAAACAAATGGACCTTTGAGCGGAGAGTGGCTGGAGGGACATATACACGCCGTCCGGCTGGACAGGTGCATAACAAATCCCGCATGGTCCTTGGCCTTCGCAACGAGCTGTAGTTCAACACAAAAACACTACCACATTCGATCATGTACCAGTGCTCCTGAGGATAAATGAAGTGCAGCCATATGCACGTGGTCCAAGATAGTTTAAATATGAATTATATGGTGAAAAGACCCAACGCATGCACATGTGATAGCGCGGGATGGGTGATGCGTCTTCAACGTATCTACTTTTCCTAAGGCTTTTCCTCTTGTTTTGGACTCTAGTTTGCATGATTTCAATGAAACTAACCTGGACTGACGCTGTTTTCAGTAGAACTACCATGGTGTTGTTTTGTGCAGAAATAAGAGTTCTCAGATTGGCACGAAACTTTGCGAGGATCTTTTATTCAATAAATAAGAATTTATGGAGCCAAGAACCACCGGAGGGGGGCACCTGGCTGGGCACGACCCACTAGGGCGCCCCCCCCCCCTCCAGGCGCGCCCAGGTGGGTTTTCCCCATCTAGTGGCCCCGCAGACTCCAACCCTGATATTGTCTGGGGGGATGGACCCCGGGTAGCCTCACCCGCACCTAATGAAGTTTCAAGACATCGGGGATAGCAAATCCCCTCATGCCTTCAAGACACGCGGCCGGTTCCTTGGGCCAGCTAGGACCAAGCGGCCGGCTTCCACAAGACAGCGCACTCTTAGAAGGCAGCTTTGGGGGGGGAGGCCGACTCCCAGCAGACAGCCCCTCCTCCCCTTGGGAGTCTGCGTTCACCTGCTCCGACGAGACGGGGCGTGGGTATAGAGCCACCTGCTTCCCGAATCCCGGAGGAGCGTGGCTACAGTATGAGTTGACCAAGCGGCCACCTACCCGCCTGGCGCGGGGCTGTAGCCATGCGACTCATGAGATGGCCCTCGCCAGTAAGGGTCATGCTACTACCAAGGACAATCAGTAGGGACCGTTGGCGGCAGGCCATACCTGTTCGCCGGCTCCCAGAAGACGGGGCACCCCTAGAAGGCGGCTTCGGGGGCCGGCCGGCTTCCAGCAGCCGGCCCTTCCCTCCCCTCGAAGTCCGCACTCACCCACTACGACAAGACAGAGCGTAGCTACAGTGTGCACTAACCAAGCGGCCACCAACCCGCCTGACGCGGGACTGTAGCCATATGACTCCTGACGCGGCCTCCGTCATCAAGGACAGAGCTACATCAAAAGACAATCAGCATGGCCGACAGGCGGCGGGCCCATACTGAAAGTGCAACTATCCCTAGGTGGTTTTGGTAATTCATAACAACATATAGCTCATTGAGCTAATGCTATTCCAAGACAAATATTTCAGGAAAGCTCAATGAATGGCATGGCATGGATGATGAAAGTGGATCCCTCAAATATGAAGGACAAAGGATTGGCTCAAGCTCAAAAGCTCAAGACACTACATTTTACATTTTAGTGATCCAAGATCACATTGAGTCTATAGGAAAAGCCAATACTATCAAGGAGGGATGAGGTGTTGCTTAATGCGCCTCTTGCTTCATGTGCTTAGTGATATGCTCCAAAACCCTCCACCACTTTCTCATATCCACATATGACCTAAACCTAAAGTCAAACTCAGCCCAACCAATTCTTTCTATCCGGCGCCACCGAGTTCAGATGTCACAGCCAGTGCCACAAACCCTAGGCAAATCGGTCTCACCGATTGGGATCTCGGTCTCACCGAGATGGGATTGTAATCTCTCTGTTTCCCCTTCGTAACTTTTCGGTCTCACCGAAAGAGCGAATCGGTCCCACCGAGATTACAATGTAAACTCTCTGTTTCCCTTTTGTAACTTTTCGGTCTCACCGAAAGAGCGAATCGGTCCCACCGAGTTTACCTGACCAACTCTCTGGTTAGCTAATTACTAAATTCGGTCTCACCGAGTTTGTGTAATCGGTCTCACCGAGATTACGTTTTGCCCTAACCCTAACCATATCGGTCCTACCGAGTTGCATGTCAGATCCCAATCAAAACCTTAACGGTCACTAGGTTTACTAAATTGGTCGACCGAGTTTGTTGATTCGGTCCCACCGAGTTTGGTAAATTGTGTGTAACAGTTAGATTTTGTGTGGAGGCTATATACCCTCCACCTCCTCTTCATTCGTGGAGAGAGCCATCGAACAAACCTACACTTCCAACTTGCCGTTCTGAGAGAGAGCCACCTACTCATGTGCTGAGGCCAAGATATTCCATTCCAACCATATGAATCTTGATCTCTAGCCTTCCCCAAGTTGCTTTCCACTCAAATCTTCTTTCCACCAGATCCAAATCCTATGAGAGAGAGTTGAGTGCTGGGGAGACTATCACTTGAAGCACAAGAGCAAGGAGTTCATCATCAACACACCATTTGTTACTTCTTGGAGAGTGGTGTCTCCTAGATTGGCTAGGTGTCACTTGGGAGCCTCCGACAAGATTGTGGAGTTGAACCAAGGAGTTTGTAAGGGCAAGGATGTCGCCTACTTCGTGAAGATCTACCGCTAGTGAGGCAAGTCCTTCGTGGGCGACGGCCATGGTGGGATAGACAAGGTTCCTTCTTCGTGGACCCTTCGTGGGTGGAGCCCTCCGTGGACTCGCGCAACCGTTACCCTACGTGGGTTGAAGTCTCCATCAACGTGGATGTACGATAGCACCACCTACCGGAACCACGACAAAAACATCCGTGTCTCCAATTGCGTTTGATTTCTCCAAATCCTTCCCTTTACATTCTTGCAAGTTGCATGCTTTATTTTCGGCTGCCTATATACTCTTTGCATGCTTGCTTGAATTGTGTGATGATTTCTTGAATTGTTCAAAGATAGCTAAAATCTGCCAAAGTCTAAAATTGGGAAAAGGCATAGCTTTTAATTGGTCAAGTAGTCTAATCACCCCCGTTTAGACATACTTCAAGGTCCTACAAGTGGTATCAGAGCTTTGGTCTCCATTTGCTTTGATTTACATAGCTTTTGTTGATCATAGCCTTGGTTTCACAACCTAGGAGAGTATGGCGTCTAGCGAGGGAAATTATCATCGTAAAAGTCCTTACTTTGATGGCACTAATTTTTCTAGTTGGAAGCATAAGATGAAAATGCATATTCTCGGACATAACCCCGCCGTTTGGGCTATTTTTGTCACGACCGGTCTTTCAATAAAAATATTTGTTAAGAAACCGACCTATAAAATCCAGTGTGAGGAAAGTCCTTCATACCGGTAGACAAAATCTTGATACAATAAGCCAGTAGCATATGATATATTACAGGGTCGAGCTGAAGTTGCTCAACAAATTATTACAAGCACGCCAATAATTATACATAGTGGCGGATGTGACACAGGAGTGGTGGCATACTACTGACTCGTGGTAAAGTGGTGGAGGGACACAGTGGAGTGGGAGATATGACTCCTACACTGGCGGCTCATCGAGCGTAGAGGTGAGGCTCGGTGAATTTATTTGGGTAGCGGAAGCGAATATATCACAGTGACTAATCCAGGGGTCGCACGAGACTGACTGGGATTCCTCTAGGCGTCGGACTCGCTATCGAACTCTTCATCCATGAGATCGCCTTCGTCAGCATCTGGCCAAATAAACAAACCATGTGAGTACTCCGAAAGTACTCGCAAGACAGTTCGGACAAAAGATATAACAAATGTATACATGCATGAGTCATGATTAATTTTAACAATGCACAATCAAATCAGTATAGCAAGGTAAGTAAAAAGGGAATCGGCGGTAGTCCGCTCGAAAACCCAAAAAAGGTAAACTCAAAACCGATCGGGTGTCTGAAGCGACGCCACGAAGGGTGAATAAATAAATAAAACATGCCACAGTCGGGCGTCTAAGCGACACCTCATAAAGGGCTTATATTGAAAGAAAAGACATGCGTGCCGTAGTCGGACGTCAGAGCGACATCACAGAAAGGGCTTATAACAAAATTGAATAATAACAATGCCGTAGACGGACGTCTGAGCGACATCGCAGAAAGGGCTTATAATTATAGTAAACAATAACAATGCCGCAGTCGGACGTCTGAGCGACATCGCAGAAAGGGCTAATAATTAATATAATCAATAACAATGCCGTAGTCGGACGTCTGAGCGACATCACAGAAAGGGCTTATAACAAAATTAAATAATAACAATCCGCAGTCGGACGTCTGAGCGACATCGCAGAAAGGGATTATAATTCATTATTCATAACTGATAGGAAATGGCGCTCACGAAAAATATTCATCACACGACAATGAGCGGGTTAGTCCATTCACAGGAAATAAACACTTAACACTCATATGGTTCTCAGGAGTTACTGTCACCGAGACTGACACTTGACAAGATAAGATGAAGACAGTACTTGGACATGGATAAGATGAATTTCAAGAATTTTGACTCTGCAGAGTTTGTACTAAAATTAACCACAGCCAACGGATTTCCATAGTCATGAAGGACTAGTTCCGTTTACGGTATTTCATAGGAAACACAGCTAACCAGAACACACCCATCCTACCTCACGTTGCCAGGAATCACCCTAGACAGCATTCAAGAAAAACTTTGAGACGGGGAGATCACAATCTCGAATAGCATGGGATCAAATTTATATACGCGCGCTCTAAGGGGTGCCCCCCTCTGGGTCCCAACCGGAAACACCCATGCCCCCTGACCGGATGAAAGGCTTTAATCCAGGGCCATGGAACCCTCATCCCGGCCTCTCGATTTGGTGTGTACCAGGAAGTGGTTTGTGACTTACTAAGCCGTATCCCTTGCGGAAAACAAGTGGTAGTACGAAAGGGGAGACGGACGAGAGTTTGACTGATTTATGTTGACACTGGGTCAACGATCTGGCATAAGACTGGCATGCTACAACAATGCCATCTTACCCATTCTCATGCCAACTCATGGCCATGCAACATGTTTCCAACAACTCATGGATTTCCCGAGACTCACTTGCCTCAACTCTTACGAGATAAACTTTCATCGAGATGCTCATGAACATGCCATAATACTAAATTAATGCAAACATGCCCAAACACACATCATATCAAAAGTTCAAACATGCTTGCCTGGTTCGGAGTAGTCGGGATCTAGCTCGGTGAAGTTCGCGGTTCCGTCACATCCTTCGGTATCTACGGTACACAAAACACACGCGCTAACGTAAATACCGTGGGGTACAGAAAAGTAATCCAAATTTTTTTCAAATAAATATGATAAAAAAACTAGAATTTTTTTTGAAGAGGACAAAAAAAGAATTACTCAAAAATCTCTTTCTGTTAAAAAGTTATGAGTTTTGGTCCAAGGACCCATCTGTAATGAAACAGAAAACTCTCAGGGGCCTAAGCAGAAAAGTGCAGAAAACGCCTCAGATTAGAAAGCGTATTTGCCAGAGTACGCTTTCAGAAAATGGTTCGAAGGGAAAGAATAGAGAGGCTGACGGGCGGGTCCCACCCGTCAGGTTTAAACTTTCAAACGAGGTGGCCGAGCTCGTCGGCGCCCGAGAGCGGCGGTGGTCGCCGGCGGCGATCCACGGCGAGGCAGGGAGATCGGAAGGTACCTCCGTGCTCAGTGGATTATTCCTCGTCGGTTGGTGGTGGTGGTGGTCGCCGGTGAGCACCACGTCGACGGCGGCTCTTGCTCTGGCGGACGGCGGTTCAGGTGGTCGTGGGCCTCGTCGGAGAGTGCTGCGAAGGTTAAATTGAGGAGGGGGTTAGACTCCTGGTAGCTTGAGGGGATAGCTGACGAGAGTAGGACGCCGGGGACGGCCTCACCGGAGTGAATCGAGGTGGAGGCCGCGATGGAACAGGGCGGCCGGAGTCGAGGAAGAAGAACCCCTTGAGGCCCTTCCAGTGGTTGGGCGAGGTCTAATGAGGTGGTGGAGGTGTGCGGGGGCGAGAGCGCGCTCGGGGGTGCTTTATATAGATGGCCCGAGGCGGTTGCCGTGAACGGATAAGTCCGACGAGTGTTACAGCGGCGCAGGGCATTGGTCGGGGTGGTTTTAGGGTTGAGTGTCATCGTGGAGGTAAACTGATTCTGTTTAGGTGTTGAACGAGCCGGGATTGGGTGCTTTGGGTATGCTCGACGGAACGGTGCGGCGCGGCCCGTCGGTGGTAGGGAGCACATTCTGTGCTTGCCGGGCCACGGCGATGGTGCTGCATGCGTGCGCTGGCAAGGGTGACGGCCACGCGGAGCTCCCAGGTGGCTTGGGTGGCGCCGAACGGTGTTGTGCAGTAGGGTGCCTTTTGTCGGCCGCCACGGGAGGTCCCGACGCCGCAGAAGACGCCGGCGAGGGCGGGCCAGGGTGCCACCGACGCCAGGAACCGGCCAAGCGTGCGTGCGGCGCTCAGGACAGGGTGGAGGGGCTGTGCGCAAGGCGCCAGGCGCAATGTCGACGCGTGAGTGAATTCTAACGAAGGGAAACGACACTGAATTCTGAAACTCTGAACATTTCTGAAAATGCAAAGAAACAGTGCCGGCCAGGTGTTCGACAGAATGATTTTGGTGTGTGGGAGTTTCTCCTTGACCTGATTTTTGGTGGAGGGGCCTCTCATTGCATCTGGAGGCTGCCTGAATTTTTGTGGAATTTTTGGAGAAGAGGAGATATGAATTTCACCAAATTTGACAAATCTGGTCCAAACTTGCAGAGACTGAAATTTGAAATTTTTGAAAAGAAGAAGAGTGGATCTTGATTATTCTAGGTTGTGGGTACCAAGGACTATCTAGGGGAGTTGGTTTGGGGTCAACACTCAAATGCATTCAGGTACCTGCTTTGCAAATTACATAGGCTCAAAATAATTGGCAGAAAAAAGATTTGGGGAGAGAAATAAATGGAATAAAATTCAGAAATGGATTGAACTTGTTGAGACAGAATGTTTGGATTGCCCCAAAGTGGAAGGAGATATTTTGGGAAGATTTTACCATGTGGTGCATGGTAAAATCGTGAGTGGTTTCAATATTGGAGAAGATGCAAAACTCCTAGTGTTTTCTTTTTGAAAGAAAATAGAACCCAAAAATTTTGAATTTGAGAAGAGGGCAAACAGAAGAAAAGTTTTTAAAAACCAAACACCAGAGTTGAAGGAGATGCCAAAATAAAATCCTTGCCAAAGGGAAAAAGTTTTTGAGAGAGAGATTTTTGGAAGGGTTTAAATGACCTTCTTCAAATCCAACAAAGTTTTTGAAGAAAACCAAAAGAAAATTTTTGGAGTGTCACAACACCTACCCCCTTAGGAAAAATCTCGTCCCCGAGATTTCAGCTGATCCTCAAATAAATGTGGGTTCTCTGTCCGAAGAAATTCCTCTCTTTCCCAAGTGGCTTCACTTTCGGTGTGGTTGCTCCACTGAACTTTGAAGAACTTGATGGTTTTCTGTCGGGTTCTCCTTTCAGACTCTTCCAAGATTTTTACTGGATGTTCTCGATATGTGAGGTCCGGCTGCACGCCAATGTTTTCATGGGGTACTTGTTTCTCGGTTGCTCACGCAGTTCCTCAATTGCGAGACGTGGAACACGTCGTGGACGTCGGATAAATCTTCGGGTAAGTCTAGCTGGTAGGCTACTGTGCCTTTCCGTGCCACTATGCAGAATGGTCTGATGAATCTCGGTGCTAGCTTCCCTTTAATCTTGAATCGATGCAGGCTTCTCATAGGGGATACTCGTAGGTACACAAATTCACCGGGTTCAAAGCTGATTCCCCGATGTTTTTGATCGTAGTAACTCTTCTGTCGACTTTGGGCTGTCTTGAGTCGGTCCTTAATCACCTTGACCTTATCTTCAGCCTCTTTGAGCATGTCTAGGCCGAAGATATGGCTGTCTCCGGTTTCCGACCAATTTAGCGGGGTACACGACATCTTCGCCCGTACAGAGCCTCAAATGGTGCCATTTGCAGGCTGGCCTGATAACTGTTGTTATATGCGAATTCTGCGTATGGTAAGCTCTCTTCCCAACTGGTCCGATAGGTGAGGACACATGCTCTCAAAGATATCTTCTAGAATCTGGTTTACTCGCTCGGTTGCCCATCCGTGCTGGGATGGTATGCGGTAATCAATGCCGGCTGAGTTCCGAGCTTGTTGTAAGTGATCCCAAAATCGGAGACGAATTGAGTGCCTCGTCCGAGATTATTTTCTTTGGGACTCCATGTAAGGCACGATACGGGAAAGGTAGAGCCTAGCAAGCTTCGAGTGGTGTGGGTTGTCTTCACGGGATGAAGTGTGCTACTTTAGTCAATCTATCGCTGATGACCCAAATGGCGTTATTTCCGTCGCGACCGAGGTAGTCCAACAATAAAATCCATCCCAATCTCGCCCCATTTCCACTCGGTATTTTATTTGGCTGTAAAAGTCCGCCGGTTTCGATGCTCGGCTTTGATGCGTTGACAAGAGTCACAACATGCGATGAACGTGGCTATGTCCCTTTAGACCGTGCCACCAATATTTTCCTGAATATCCTTGTACATTTTTGTCCCTCCGGATGTATCGAATACGGGCGGTGTGGCCTTCAGCTCAGATCTGCTGCTTAAGATCCTTGATATTTGGTACTCAAAGTCTATCCCGCACCACAATATTCCCTACTTATCGACACGAATTCGGGCCTTGCCCAAACTCACTTTCCGCTTAATGCCTTCAATGTGGGGTGTCCATGCTGAGCCTCTTTAATTTTCTCCATTAGAGTGGGTTGTATTTCTAAATTTGAGATGTTGCCTTCGGTGACTACCAAAGAGGTTGAGTTTAGCAAACTCCCGCTGGAATTCAGAACCTCAGTTTGGCAGGCCGTCGTCGCTTGGGCTAGGGTTCCGACTTAGGCGCCTCGCCACTACATTTGCTTTTCCCTGGGTGGTAGTGGATGCCAACATCATAATCCTTCACCAGTTCCAACCAGCGTCGTTGCCTCAAATTCAGTTCCAGTTGTGTGAAAATATACTTGAGACTCTTATGGTCCGTATATATCTCACAACGATTTCCAAGTAAAAAGTGTCTCCATTTTTTGAGTGCATGTATAACTGCTGCTAACTCCAGGTCATGAGTAGGATAATTTTCTTCATGTTTGCAAAGCTGTCTGGAGACATATGCGACTACCTTTCCTTCTTGCATCAACACGCATCCAAGGCCTTTTCGGGATGCGTCGCAATACACCTCAAAATTCTTGTGTATGTCCGGCACAATTAATACTGGTGCTGACGTTAATTTCCTCTTTAATTCTTGGAAACTTTTCTCGCAAGCTTCCGTCCATTCAAACTTCCTATCTTTCTTGAGTAGCTGAGTCATTGGCTTTGCTATGGTGGAGAACCCTTCAATAAATCTTCGGTAGTAACCTGCCATTCCCAAGAAACTTCGTACATCCGTCACGCTGGCTGGTGGCTTCCAGCCAAGTACGGCCTTGACTTTTTCTGGGTCTACGTCGATACCTTCTTGGGTCAGTACGTGGCCCAGAAAACCTACTTGCTTTAGCCAAAATTCACACTTGCTAAATTTAGCGTACAATTGATGTTTCCTGAGCTACCCCAGTACAATTCAGAGATGTTCAGCGTGCTCTTCTGGTGTTTTGGAGTATACCAGAATATCATCGATAAATACCACAACAAACTTGTCCATAAACTTCATGAATACTTTGTTCATGACGTGAACAAAATATGCGGGGGCGTTTGTTAGTCCGAATGGCATTACGGTGAACTCATACAATCCAGATCCGAGGTGAAAGCTGTCTTGGGAATATCTTCGTTCGCACTTTTAGTTGATGGTATCCCGACCTCAAGTCAATCTTTGAGAATACCTTGGCCTGAGCGAGTTGATCGAATAAATCATTTATTCGTGGCATCGGATATTTGTTCTTGATTGTGACCATGTTTAGCGCTCGATAGTCTATGCACAATCTCAGTGTTCCATCCTTCTGTTTGGCAAATAAAATTGGTGAACCCCAGGGTGAGGAGCTGGCTCGTATATAACCCTTGTCCAGTAATTCTTTTATTTGCTTCTTCAATTCTACCAATTCGGACGGTGCCATTCTGTATGGTTTCTTGTATATGGGGGTGGTTTCGGGTGCTAGCTCAATGCTGAACTCTATCTCTCGGTCAGGTGGCATGCCTGGTAGCTCTTCGGGAAATACATCTGGAAATTCACACACTACTGGAACCTTGTTCAATTCAGAAATATCCACCTTGTTCAATCTCGATTGCCGGGATATTTTTCTTTCCTTGGCTGAAACTTTTATGGTCTTCCCGTGGTGATGGGTGAGAATTACGGTCCGGTTGAAACAATCAATAAAACCTTTGTTGTTGGTTAACCAATCCATCCCTAGGATGACATCCAGTCCTTTATTTCCAACACGACAAGATTTGCGCGAAATTTAAACCCTTCAAACTCGATAACCACACCCTGGCAGTAAATCTGGGTAACTTGCTTAGTTCCAGGGGACTTGACGATCATAGATTTTTCCAAGGGAAGAATCGAAAAATTATTTTGCAAGGCAAAACTTTTCAAAACGAATGAGTGAGAAGCTCCAGAATCAAACAAAACCATGGCAGGTATTGTGTTGACAAGAAACGTACCGAGTACGATATCTGGGGCATTTTGTGCTTCCTCTTTGGTCACGTGGTTCAGATGACCCTTCCCGTGGTTGTTATTTGGGTTGAAACTGTTGCGCTTTGGCGCCGAATTATTGCCTCCGTTGTTCGGCTTTGGGGTCGAGTTCCTTGGCTTGGGGCACTGCTTGGCACAGTGCCCTTCTTCTCCACAAGCGTAACAGGTAACGCCTGGGCAGTATGTTAACTCCTTGTCCCTTGCATGAAAATTCTTGATTGGGCGTGAGACGCTTGTCGTGGGTTTGGGTGTCCAGTTTTTCTGAACATCTGTCCTGCTCCGGTGGTTGCGGGCATGATTAGTCTGGTCCCTCTTCCACTTGCGGAAATCTTCTAAGCTGCGTCTCTCATTTTCCAAGGTAATAGCCTTATCCACCAGCGTCTTAAAATCTGGAAAGGTGTGCACGACCAGTTGACATTTAAGCGCGGGCATCAGTCCGTCTAGAAATTTTTCCATCTTTTTGTTTTCCGACATACGTTCCTCGTTGGCGTAGCAAGACAGCAGAGTAAACTGACTGTTGTATTCTGACACTGTTATTGTCCTTTGCTTGAGGTCATCAAATTCTCTCTTTTTGATCTTCATGAGACTCTTAGGAATATGCGCCCCACGAAAACCTTCTTTAAATTCCTCCCATGTTATATTGTTTTCGTTGGTGTGCATGTGTAGGAAATTTTCCCACCACGATGCGGCTGCTCCAGTGAGATAGTGCGGAGCATAAAGCACCTTCTCAAGGTCTGAACACTGGGCAATAATTAATTTTCTTTCCATGTCTCGAAGCCAGTCTTCGGCTTCAAGAGGTTTGTCAGTGTGAGAAAAAGTTTAGGGACGTGTCTTCTGTAGCTCAGATAACTTTGATTGCTGCTGATACTGTCCACGGAGATTCCCCATATTGATGTCTTGGTTCATCATTTCCTGATGTTGTTGCTGACTTTGTTCATAAAGACGGCACATTTGGGAAAGTGCCGTTTCACTGTCCTGTTGACTTGACTGCCCCTGTGTGAAATTGTTGCTTGGGGGTGTGCCAAAATTTTCCTCTGACGGAGTTGGCTTGGAGCGCGTCCAAGGATGAGACATTGTTCACTCTGGGGATATATTTTGCAACACTCATAAGAAAAGAAATTGAGTCGCAAAAGTCAATAAATTCATGAAGACGGAAAAAGTAGCAAATGCTCCAAGATTTTTCAAGAGAATAAACGTTTGCGCACGGAGAAGGACTGCTCATTACATATCTTAACGCAAGCAGTAATTATACAATACATCACTCAGGATATGCGTACATATTCCTGACATGTTATTTAGGCTAGTGCACTCCTCCAGTTCCTACATGATGCGCAAACAAGCTACTTCTCACAGTCTATGTACATATAAACATATCGTACAAGTCGGTACATCGCATGGCGGCTAAGCGTACTCAGTCGGAGATGGTAAGGATTTCCCTTGGCCTGCCAAGGGTGAGGTGCAGTGAGGCTGGGGACTCAACCTCCTCTTCGGTGATAGGCTCCAGACGTGAAGAGCTGCGCTGAGTTGGTGGAGCAGGTGCCCTATGCGGGACAACTCGAACATGAGCGGGAACGAGGGGTGGTGTAGAACGAACCAGAGTAGGCGCAACGACATGGTTGAATTCCTCCGTGGTAGGCAGGCAACGAGTAGTGGTGAGAGCAGTAGGAGCAAAAGATGCTGATGACGAGACGAAAGTCAGTGGCGGTGCGGCGCGCAGGAGCTCCCTTCTGTTGGCGGCACAGCCATGGACTGAGTCCATGCGGGCAGCTACAAAGTCGTCCACCAGGTTGTCGAAGGCTGCCTCCAAAGCCCGGAGATACTCGATAAGCATCTCAAAAGCTTCGCCTCGCTTCTCCTCTGGGGCAAGAGAACGCGAGAGTGGCAGGTGTATGGCACGTGACATGGTAGGTAGCGGTAACGACGAGACTTCATCGAAGGGAGGATATCCCTGAGAGGAGCTATCGCCTCACGGGCTGCCATCTGCAGTGCATGCTTCTCTGTGGGCATGGCTCTCCCCAAGAACGAACGCTCAACTCGCCCTCCCTTGAATAACACCGCGGCTTCTTGGTGCATGGTTAGACGGTCATTGACCTTGTGCTGAGAGAGTGAGAAGACTGGACGCACAGATGGCCCCATCGCGACTTGGACGATGAAGGAGAGAAGCTTGACGAACCCATCGGGCATGTTGGCGAACATCTGTGACTCGCAGTCGTTGCCAGCCATCTACAAAAGTAGGCAAAAATCCTGAGTAGTCAAATCATAAATTTATGCTGACTGTCAGAAATTGACTACTTTTGTAAAAAAATATTAATAGCTCTAGATGTTAATAACCGATTAGCGATCGCACCTAGTGGCTTCCTACAGTCAGCCTGGCTCTCGTACCAAGCTTGTCACGACCAATTTTTCAATAAAAATATTTATTGAGAAACCGACCTATAAAATCCAGTGTGAGGAAAGTCCCCCATATCGGTAGACAAAATCTTGATACAATAAGCCAGTAGCATATGATATATTACAGGGTCGAGCTGAAGTTGCTCAACAAATTATTACAAGCACGCCAATAATTATACATAGTGGCGGATGTGACACATGAGTGGTGGCATACTACTGACTCGTGGTAAAGTGGTGGAGAGGGACACAGTGGAGTGTGAGATATGACTCCTACACTGGTGGCTCATCGAGCGTCGAGGTGAGGCTCGGTGAATTTATTTGGGTAGCGGAAGCGAATATATCACAGTGACTAATCCAGGGGTCGCACAAGACTGACTGGGATTCCTCTAGGCGTTGGACTCGCTATCGAACTCTTCATCCATGAGATCGCCTTCGTCAGCATCTGGCCAAATCAACAAGCCATGTGAGTACTTTGAAAGTACTCGCAAGACAGTTCGGACAAAAGATATAACAAATGTATGCATGCATGAGTCATGATTAATTTTAACAATGCGCAATGAAATCAGTATAGCAAGGTAAGTAAAAAGGGAATCAGCGGTAGTCCGCTCGAAAACCCAAAGAAGGTAAACTCAAAACCGATCGGGTGTCTGAAGCGACGCCATGAAGGGTGAATAAATAAATAAAACATGCCACAGTCGGGCGTCTAAGCGACACCTCATAAAGGGCTTATATTGAAAGAAAAGACATGCGTGCCGCAGTCGGACGTCGGAGCGACATCACAGAAAGGGCTTATAACAAAATTAAATAATAACAATGCCGCAGTCGGACGTCTGAGCAACATCGCAGAAAGGGCTTATAATTACAGTAAACAATAACAATGCCGCAGTCGGACGTCTGAGCGACATCGCAGAAAGGGCTTATAATTAAAGTAATCAATAACAATGCCGCAGTCGGATGTCTGAGCGACATCACAGAAAGGGCTTATAACAAAATTAAATAATAACAATGCCGCAGTCGGACGTCTGAGCGACATCGCAGAAAGGGCTTATAATTCATTATTCAAAACTGACACGAAATGGCGCTCACGAAAAATATTCATCACACGACAATGAGCGGGTTAGTCCATTCACAGGAAATAAAGACTTAACACTCAGATGGTTCTCAGGAGTTACTGTCACCGAGACTGACACTTGACAAGATAAGATGAACACAGTACTTGGACATGGATAAGATGAATTTCAAGAATTTTGACTCTGCAGAGTTTGTACTAAAATTAACCACAGCCAACGGATTTCCGTAGTCACGAAGGACTAGTTCCGTTTACGGTATTTCGGAGGAAACACAGCTAACCAGTACACACCCATCCTACCTCACGTTGCCAGGAATCACCCTAGACATCATTCAAGAAAAACTTTGAGACGGGGAGATCACAATCTCGAATAGCATGGGATCAAATTTATATACGCGCGCTCTAAGGGGTGCCCCCATCTCGGTCCCAACCGGAAACACCCATGCCCCCTGACCGGATGAAAGGCTTTAATCCAGGGCCATGGAACCCTCATCCCGGCCTCTCGATTTGGTGTGTACAGGAAGTGGTTTGCGACTTACTAAGCCGTATCCCTTGCGGAAAACAAGTGGTAGTATGAAAGGGGAGACGGACGGGAGTTTGACTGATTTATGTTGACACTGGGTCAACGATCTGGCATAAGACTGGCATGCTACAACACTGCCATCTTACCCATTCTCATGCCAACTCATGGCCATGCAACATGTTTCCAACAACTCATGGATTTCCCGAGACTCACTTGCCTCAACTTTTACGAGATAAACTTTCATCGAGATGCTCATGAACATGCCATAATACTAAATTAATGCAAACATGCCCAAACACTCATCATATCAAAAGTTCAAACATGCTTGCCTGGTTCGGAGTAGTCGGGGTCTAGCTCGGTGAAGTTCGCGGTTCCGTCACCTCCTTCGGTATCTAGGGTACACAAAACACACACACTAACGTAAATACCGTGGGGTACATAAAAGTAATCCAAATATTTTTCTAATAAATATGATAAAAACCTAGGCAAAATTTTGAAGAGGACAGAAAAAGAATTACTCAAAAATATCTTTCTGTTAAAAAGTTATAAGAGTTTTGGTCCAAGGACCCATCTGTAATGAAACAGAAAACTCTCAGGGGCCTAAGCAGAAAAGTGCAGAAAACGCCTCAGATTAGAAAGCGTATTTGCCAGAGTATGCTTTCAGAAAATGGTTCAAAGGGAAAGAATGGAGAGGCTGACGGGCGGGTCCCACCCGTCAGGTTTAAACTTTCAAACGAGGTGGCCGAGCTCGTCGGCGCCCGAGAGCCGCGGTGGTCGCCGGCGGCGATCCACGGCGAGGCAGGGAGATCGGAAGGTACCTCCGTGCTCATTGGATTATTCCGCGTCGGTTGTTGGTGGTGGCGGTCGCCGGTGAGCACCACGTCGACGGCGGCTCTTGCTCCGGCGGACGGCGGTTCGGGTGGTCGTGGGCCTTGTCGGAGAGTGCTACGAAGGTTAAATTGAGGAGGGGGTTAGACTCCTGGTAGCTTGAGGGGATAGCTGGCGAGAGTAGGACGCCGGGGACGGCCTCACCGGAGTGAATCGAGGTGGAGGCCGCGGCGGAACGGGGCGGCCGGAGTCGAGGAAGAAGAGCCCCTCGAGGCCCATCAAGTGGCTGGGCGAGGTCTAGTGAGGTGGTGGAGGTGTGCCGGGGCGAGAGCGCGCTCGGGGGTGCTTTATATAGATGGCCCGAGGCGGTTGCCGTGAACGGATAAGTCCGGCGAGTGTTATGGTGGTGCAGGGCATTGGTCGGGGTGGTTTTAGGGTTGAGTGTCATCATGGAGGTAAACTGATTCCGTTTAGGTGCTGAACGAGCCGGGATCGGGTGCTTTGGGTATGCTTGACGTTACTGAGCGGCGTGGCCCGTCGGCAGCAGGTAGCACGTTCTGTGCTTGCCGGGCCATGGCGACGGTGCTGCATGCGTGCGCTGGCAAGGGTGACGGCCACGCGGAGCTCCCAGGTGGCTTAGGCGGCGCCGAACGGCGTTGTGCCGTAGGGTGCCTTCTGTCGGCCGCCACGGGAGGTCCCGACGCCGCAGAAGACGCCAACGAGGGCGGGCCAGGTGCCACCGACGCCAGAACCGCCAAGCGGCGCGGCGTGCTCTGGACAGGAGGAGGGCTGTGCGAACGCGCCAAGCGACTGTCGACGCGGACTGAATTCGACGAAGGAAACGACATCAATTCAAACTCAACATTTCTGAAAATGCAAAGAAACAGTGCCGGCCAGGTGTTCGACAGAATGATTTTGGTGTGTGGGAGTTTCTCCTTGAGCTGATTTTTGGTGGAGGGGCCTCTCATTGCATCTGGAGGCTGCCTGAATTTTTGTGGAATTTTTGGGGAAGAGGAGATATGAATTTCACCAAATTTGACAAATCTGGTCCAAACTTGCAGAGACTGAAATTTGAAATTTTTGAAAAGAAGAAGAGTGGATCTTGATTGTTCTAGGTTGTGGGCACCAAGGACTATCCAGGGGAGTTGGTTTGGGGTCAACACTCAAATGCATTTAGGTACTTGCTTTGCAAATTACCTAGGCTCAAAATAATTGGCAGAAAAGATTTGGGGAGAGAAATAACTGGAATAAAATTCAGAAATGGATTGAACTTGTTGAGACAGAATGTTTGGATTGCCCCAAAGTGGAAGGAGATATTTTGGGAAGATTTTACCATGTGGTGCATGGTAAAATCATGAGTGGTTTCAATATTGGAGAAGATGCAAAACTCCTAGGGTTTTCTTTTTGAAAGAAAATAGAACCCAAAAATTTTGAATTTGAGAAGAGGGCAAACAGAAAAAAAGTTTTTAAAAACCAAACACCAGAGTTGAAGGATATGCCAAAATAAAATCCTTGCCAAAGGGAAAAAGTTTTTGAGAGAGAGATTTTTGGAAGGGTTTAAATGACCTTCTTCAAATCCAACAAAGTTTTTGAAGAAAACCAAAAGAAAATTTTTGGAGTGTCACAATTGTGTGTATTTGCTTGCAAGGTGAATTCTTTGATGGGAGAGAACCGAACCGTGAAGCTAGTCCGGAAGAGTTGAAGATGTTGCAATACAACGCTCAAGCTTGTGACATCCTCTTCAACGGATTGTGCCCCGAAGAATTCAACAAAATCAGCCATCTTGAGAATGCAAAGGAAATTTGGGATACTTTGATTGATATGCATGAAGGTACCGACTCCGTCAAGGAATCCAAGTTGGATGTGCTCCAAAGTCAGATTGACAAGTTCAAAATGAAGGATGGTGAAGGTGTCGCTGAAATGTACTCTAGGCTTGCTCTTATCAAATGAGATTGCCGGCTTAGGAAGTGAAGAGATGACCGACAGATTCATCATCAAGAAGATCCTAAGAGCATTGGATGGAAAATATGATATCGTGTGCGCATTGATCCAAATGATTCCAAATTACAAAGATCTCATGCCAACGGAAGTCATTGGAAGAATTGTTGCTCATGAGATGTCACTCAAGGATAAGGAGGAACTTCACAACAAGTCAAGCGGTGCTTACAAAGCCTCATGTGAAGCCCCCACATCATCAAGTCAGAAACACACCTTCAATGAAGAATTGAGCTTAATGGTGAAGAACTTCAACAAATTCTACAAGAGTAGAAGCAAAGAAAGAAGCTCCAAGTCAAGGTCCTACAATGACAAAAGATCTTCTAGTCAAGAGCGAAATTGCTACAATTGTGGGAGACCCGGACACTATTCCAATGAGTGTACGACACCCTACAAAAGAAGATAAGATTCTCCCAACAGAAGAGGTAGAAGGGAAGAATCACCACCAAGAGAGAGAAGGAGTAGAGATGATCGTTATGAACGAAGACCCTCACGGAGAAGCAAGGATTCGGAAAGGAAAGACAAGTCATCAAAGAGCTACACAAAACGAAGACATCAAGCTCATGTTGGTGAATGGGTATCCGGCTCCGACTCCGACAATCACTCCGAGAGTAGCTGTCACTCCGACTCCGAATACACTCAAGATGAAGGTGTTGCCGGTTTAGCACTTGTGTCAACCAACTCCTACGACATATTTGAATCACCAAATGAAGGAATTGGAAGATGCTTCATGGCCAAAGGTCCTAAGGTAACACACCCCGAGTATGTTGATTTTAATAGTGATGAAGATGACTTGCCAGGTGATGATGATTTACTTGTTGACAACTCTAGTGATGAATACTATGATGAAACGTCAATTAATCATGCTAATCAAGTAGAATCAAATGACAATGATAAGGAGAAACTTGAGCGTCTAACTAAAGAACTAAACACTCTTAAGTTAGCTCATGAAACTATCCTTGAAGATCATCGAGAACTTTCGAGGGCTCATGAGAAGTTACGCTTTGAAAAGCTCAATCTTGAGCAAGAGCATGAGTTCCTAAAAGCGATCAATGATGATCTTCGTAAGAAAAGTTCTTCTTACATTGCCAAGCGTTTACTCTTATCTACTTACATGCCTCAAGTCAAGTCTAGTTACAAGAACAAGAAAGATTCTTCTTCTAGTAGTAACAATAACAATGCTAAATCCAATATTGTTGCTTCTAGTAGTTCTCTTGATTCCACTAATGATTCTCTTAGCCAAGTTACACTTGAGCAAGAAAACAGCTTATTGAAGGGAATTATAGAGAAAGGTGTATACAAGAGCCTTGCCGGGAGTAATCAATTTGAGGAAATTGTATGCAAGCAAGGAAGGCACCGGAAGAATCAAGGTGTTGGTTTTGAACGAAAGTTCAATGCCAATGGAGTTGAGTGGGAAGAAGATCAATACCCCGAGACGAAGTTTGTTCCTCAACAAGAGAAGTATGATCCTACTTCCTTCAAGGGAACACAAGCACAAGATGATCTTCCACCACAAGACCACAAGAACAAAGGCAAGGACAAGCTTCAAGAGGAGATTGATGCATTTGAAGAAGCACCTAAGGCCTTGGTCAAGTGGGTTCCCAAGACTACGTCAAGTTCTACTTCATCAAGCACAACTACTACACCAAGGATTCCCATCAAGATGATGTGGATCCCAAGAACAAGAACTAGATAGTTCTTGAGGGTGACTCGCCAACGCTTTTCACTCATATCATTATGGCAAGGACAAGTGCAATCAACTTCCATATCTTGCACTAGTTCAAGGAGTCACAAACCCTCATGTTGGTAAGGCAAGGGACAAGGTAACCTAATGTTTTCATGGACATCATTTTGTGTGTGCATCACTCTATGTCTATGGATATTCTTGTTTGTTCCTTGTGAGACTAACCCGTGTAGGTATTGAAAGTGAAACTCACTCCAAAGGATTGCTCCAAAAGATCTACATCAACATTGAGCATCCACATCTTCAACACCTACATGAAGTCATCATCGACAAAACCCAAGGTTAGTTTATCCCTCTAAGGGGGGATCTCACATCTAGTGGGAGCTTAACTCCAAGAATTGAGTCAAAGAAACTCTAATGATGTGAACACATGAATTCTTTATGTAAAAGTGGTAACCCCACTTGAGCTTAAACGATGAGTATGACCTATGATCAAATTTTCTCATTTGACTCCTAAGTCAACATACTCATATATAGATGACCTAGTCATCGCCAATTGTTTGATAGATGCTAGAATTGGTTGTGCATGCTTTGTCACATATTTCATTTGTCATTTTATTGTGTGAGCATGTTGGTTGCATATTTTACTCATTCGAGGACATCCACTTGTTGTTTTGATTGTTTGGCTTTTCTTTCTTTGGCCAAGTGGATGGACAAGAATTCCTAAGAACCTTCTCTAGCTATCTATGCTCTTCTCGTCTCAAACTCTATTCATGCTACATCACAAAATTTGATCAAGTCAGATTCGAACCACTCTGTGTGAGGAGCACTCGGCGTCCCTGATTCTTCATAGACTTAAACTTCCAAAACTTCTTTGTGATTTTCGTTCTGACCGATTCTTCCATTTCGGTCATACCGAGATTATTAAGCCGAATTATGTTTTCAATCTCGGTGCAACCGATTTTAACTTCTCGGTCACACCGAGTTGCTGTAACTGTTAACAGTTATGCATCTCGGTGCCACCGAGTTGTTCAACTCGGTCACACCGACAGTGTCGGGCTATATATATCACACGGGCAAATTTTGGAAAAATTTCTCCAAAACCTCTCGCCAGCGCATCGCTTGCTCTGCCTACTTGGTCTACGGATCGTCGACTTCGTCGCCAGCCGCCTCCTGTCACTGGTCTCCCCCACCGTCAACGGAATTCTCCTCCGCCGTTGCCGTCGTTGCAAGTTCACCGCCGAACTAGGGTATGAACTTGATCTTTGTGCTATCCTTGTCCGATTCTCAGCACATTGTATTCGTAATGCATCTTGCCACGATTGAAACACTTCTATCCAATCAAAACAATCCTTAGAATAGGTCTGATTCGAAAATTTAGGGTTAGGTTTCCGGCGAAACCATCTCGGACCCACCGAGTTGAAAAACTCGGTCCCACCGATTTGGCTAATGCCATTGCACTAGTAAGTCTCGGTATGACCGAGAATTACAAATCGGTGTGACAGATTTTAGGACTTTGTGAAACCCTAGCAGTCTCGGTGCCACCGAACTGTGACTCGGTTTGACCGAGTTCACTAGTTTAGGTTCCAAAACTGCTTCGGTATCACCGAGTTTGAAAATCGGTAGATCCGAAATGCTTTCTGTGGAAACTAAAACTAAGTTTTTTGAATCATTCTTTTGCAAAATCTCTTCATTTTGTGATGCTCATCCACTCTACCTCATCTATAACTATTCACAGGGTCAGTAGTCAGTCAGTGCAGCATGTCAGACCAAAGTGACAGCCAGAACAGGTCAGAGGAGCAAATTCAAATGAGTGAGGGCACTAGTCCCTCAAGCAGCTCAGATGAGGGGAGCAGAAGCACTCCCAGTAATTTGCCCAAGGCTGCCACCAGGACAAGGAAGAAGAAGACCTCAGAGTCTAAGGATGAAGATTATGTGGCAGCTGAGGATGAGGCTAGTTCCAAGAAGAAAGTGCTCAAGAGAGAGCACAACTCAACAGCAGTTAAGCCTGGATTGAATATCAACAGGCCAGCAGGAAGACAACCTATGTCCAAAGCCAGAGTCTCCACTCAAGCTGCTTTGGATTCCCAACCAAAAGAACCTGCTGCTGCTGAAGGGAAGAAAAGGAAGGAAAGGGTCAAGAAGACCATGGGCAGAGTGATTGGGAAGCCATCTATGATGGAAGAAGAGGAAGAAGAAGAGGTTGCTGAGCCTGCACCCAAGGCTCAAAAGCTGATGGGTGATGCCATAAAGTCAGGGGCTGCAACTTCAAAGCCCAAAGCTGCCCCAAGCCCAAGAGTGCACCAAAGAGAAATACCAGAAGTATACCAGCAACTAAGAAGAACAAGGCTCCAATGCCTCAGGTTGAAGCTGAAGAAGATGAAGAAGGGCAGGTCCTAAGGAAGCTCAAACCCAAGATCCCAGACCACAATGATGCTCATCCTGTGGCTGAAAACATGAAGATCAGGAGAGATCAAGGGTTGAGGCTATGGAAAGAGTCAGATCCATATGCCACCAGGAGAAGGACTGCTGTGGATTACAGGTTCTACACCAAGGAACAGCAGGACTTCTATGAGACTATCTTGTTGGATAAGAAGTCCATAGTTTGTGATATGAGGTGGGTCGACTGGACATACATTCAGGAGAATGAAGAACACTATCCTGGAGTGTATGAAAGCTTCAGTGCTTGTGGAGTTGCAGATTTTGTTGGGCAGAAGCTCACAAATTGGAACGACGAGCTCTTAATGCAATTATACTCCACAACACATTTCTATCCAGATGGCAGGATAGTGTGGATGTCTGAAGGAACACGATATCAGTCAACCATAGAGGAATGGGCAAGTCTGATCAATGCCCCAAAGGAAGATGAAGATGACTTGGACATTTATGCCAAGAAGAAGATGGGTCACAACTCAATGTCACACATGTACAAGGAACTCCCAGATGATGCACTTGAGTCCTTCAAGTTTGGATCACTTCACTATCTTCTGTCAGGGCTGCCTACAATCAACTGGATCCTAAGGCACACTCTTTTGCCCAAATCAGGTGACCACAACATGATTAGAGGGCATGCAATCAATTTGCATCACGTTTTTGATCTGCCTCAGAAATTCAAAGTCATGAGCCTCATAGTTGAAACTATTAAGAGAACTGTAGCAGACCAGAAGAGGAGCTATGGATATGACCCACAGATTCAGGAGTTGATAAACTCAAAGATGGGCACAGGAAAATATCTGTTAGATAAGGAACACATGGTTCTCTATCCTGACTTTGAGGACAATCAAGTTGTCATAACTGAAAATGAACCTACATCAGTGCAAGCGCAAGAGAAGAAGGAGAAAGCTAGGAAAGAGAAGGCTGCCAAGATGCCAACTCAAGCAGAGGCATCTGAATACTTTCTGAAGAACAAGCAGGAGCAGCTTGGTTACTTGATTGCATCAACACTGCGGATTGAGAAGGGGTTGGCCACCCTAACTCAAAACCAGGAGAGCCTGGAGAGAATCATGGAACAAAAAATTCTATGATCTTGATGTCAAGGTAACTGAGATTCAGTATGCTGTGGAGTAGCTACAGGATGACATGCAGGAGAGGAAGGGGAGAACAACGACTGATGCATTTGCCGGAGTGCCACTGTCGGTGTTCTGGGAATGGGCGTCCCCAGACTTGCCTGCCTGCGGCCTGCGGCGTGGCTCAAAGGAGGCCCAGGACAGCCCATCTTCATCAACGCAAGCTCAAGACCCTCGCGAGGGGCCAAGCCTCGCGGGGCGGACGACAAGGAGTTTCCTCAGGCACGGCCTCGTCAGGCTGGCTCATGAGGAGGCGGAGAGTTCAAGGCAGGGTACCTCGCGAGGTGCCCATGACGCAAGCCATGACGACCAAGGGCGCCAGCCCACGCAGCGTCCTCCTTTCCTCTTTGGTGCAAAGGGAGCAAGCGCAGGCGAGAGCATCAAGCAAAGGCATCCGTTTCGGTGCAACAAGACCAAGACCAGCCCCAACGGCTGGAAGGGAATCATCGTGGAGCCCAAGTAGGCGTCATCACCAGAGCCTTTGGCAGGCGATGACCAAATTTAGCCAGGATAAGTGTACCCGCTGTTCCCCTTCAAAATGGCCAATTGTTGGCGCCCTTCCCGCTCAATATTTTGGGAAGAGGCCCAGGGCCTTAGCATATAAATAGGAGTAGCCACACTCAGAGCAGGGGAGGGAAACGATCGGCATCTAGATCTGGGAGAGACAAGGAGAGATCGAGAGAAAGACAGAGACCCGATCATCAAGCTAGAGCGACTGAACACCACTTAGCAGTTCATCGCACCCGCCAAGAATAGACCCTCGCGAGGCTGCTCTTCCTTGTACTGTTCATCATCAACCCCTGAGGCAATCCACCACACCACAAACTAGAGTAGGGTATTACACCACAACGGTGGCCCGAACTAGTATAAATCTTGTGTCTCTTGTGCTGTTCCATTTAGTGGTTTAGGTCCCAGCGATTCGGCGAGGTGCGAGACGGTGGAGGGTTGATCTCCGCAAGACACCCCAGTGTTCGAACCTCAAGGGTCTGCTGAACCCGAATCCGAATTTTGTCGCGCCAGCTAGGGGTGCGCTGAATCTGCCTTTCGTCGCTCGTTTTTCCCGACCACCGCGAATTATGTTCGACGCCTGCCGGCCTCGCTGAAGCGCCGAGCCGCCGCCCTATGTCGCCAGACAGCTCCTGCCGGCGGGCGCCTCGCCGTTTCCCGTCACCTGCCGCTAACGCCGCTTATCAGCCCGGGCGGGAACGAGCAGCAAGCATCGCCCCAAAGACTCGCCCATGAGGCGGACGGCCGCACCGCCACGCTTTCGCCACCCGCTGGTTCTTCGCCACGTCGCCGCCGCGCGCCATGGAGGCCCGAGCTGCACTCATCGCGCAACGAGCTCCTGCGCTACCGCCTTGCCGACGACGTTTACGAAGAATGGCTCGACCGAAGTCGCCGAAGCTTCGTTCATGCTGGAGGAGGCGCCCTGCGCCAGACGCCTCGCTGCACCGCACTCGCCCGCGCTGGCGATGAAGCTCCCGGGCGCCTCATCCGCCTCCTCCTCAAGAAGGTGCCTTGGCCCCAAAGCGCGCGGTCCCCTGGCGGAACCTGCTCCGCCAGCGCCGCGCTGCAAGAGCAGAGCTATCAAGAAGTTCCTCGCCCAAGAAGAAGCTGCCCGAGCGCCCCCGCTCCAAAGACGTCAAGACCTCGTGTTGCCCCCAGCCGCGGGCGCAGGAGGCCCACAAGACCAAGCCCTCTGCCGTCCGAGGCCCCTCAGCCACGGCGGGCTGCCGCGCTTTCACCTCCGAAGCTGTGCAGCGACGCTGCGGCCCACCAAGTTCAAGCTGACCTGCCTCCTCGCCACGACGGCACGGCTGACCCTACGGAGTTCCTCTAGTTTCACGAGCTGGGCATCGAGGCTGCTAACGGGATGAAAAGCTCATGGCAAATTGGTTTCCCATGGCGCCAAGGACGGAGCCCGCACTGCTCCCCGACCGCCCTGTGCACGATCTCTTCTCGGGCCGAGATGCGTCCGCTTCATCTCCAACTTCCAAGGTATCGCGACCGCCACCCGCCGTAGTTTACATGCGCCAATCAAGAAGCAGCCAGGAGAAACCCTGCAAAAGTACATCCAGCGCTTCAACAACGCTGCGCCTCAAGATCCCTGTGGTAACGGAGGAGGCCATCATCTCGCTTTCTCCGACGGCGCGGCGCGACGCCAAGATGAAGGAGGAGCCTGGCGATGCATGAAGATCTGTGCACCTCCTTGAGCTGTTCAACTTGGCAACCTGCGCGCCAGGGCTGAGGAGGGCGCCTCCTCCTCGAGCTACCTGCCGCGGATCACGAAGAAAAGATGTCCAAGGCCAAGGACGTGAAGCGCAAGGGGGCTGCCGTGCTCGCAGCCGAACCAGACACCAAGCGAGGCAGAGATCAGCCCGAGTCCTCCAAGGGAAGTCGGTACTGCGTGTACCACGACCTCCACACCCACAACAGCAATGAATGTCAAGAGCTCCGGGCCGCGCGCGAAGGAAGGGTCGGCAGACGCCCCGAGCGCAGCGACCGGGGCTATGGCCGAGGAGGAGGAAGGAATGCAGGACGCTGGGAAGACCACGGCCCGCGCTAAGGGTGGCGCGACCAACCTCGCGAGGACCGCTGGCAAGACCCACCTCGCGAGGGAGGCTGGAGGGATCAGCCTTGCGAGGATCGCCTGCAGGGGAACGCAGGCCTCCCTCTGCTGCCGCCGCCACCAAGGAGAATTGAAGACCGTCATCAGGACGAGGGGGCCAGGGGCTTCCAGGAAGCGCGTGCGATCGCCTGCATCCTGGGCGGAGCTCAAGCCCCAGCCTCTCAACGCATCTTCAAGAAGTTCGCCCACGAAGTGAATGCAATCCTCCCCAAGCTCGAGGCCACGCGCCCTCTCAGGTGGTCGGCGTGCGCTATCACGTTCAGCTCAGCGGACCAGCTCAAGCGCGCAGCCACAGCCGAGTTCTCCCGATGCTTTGTTCCCCAATCATCAGCAATGTGCTAGTCACCAAGACCCTCATCGACGGGCGGAGCAGGGTTCAACGCCCCGTCCGTGGAGACATTCAACAATCTTCAAGCGCCTTACATACCAGCTTCAGCCAACCAAGCCTTCTTCGAGTCACCGACGGCTCCACGGTCCCGATCGGGCAGGTCCGCCTTCCTGTCACCTTCGGGCTCGTGGATAACTACCACACCGAGCTCATCGACTTCGACGTCGCCCACATTCGCCTTTGCAGATAACGCCATCCGGGTACCCAGCTTTGGCTAAATTCATGGCAGAACTCCACGATGGCTACAACGCCCTCAAGATGCCGTGAAGCGGCGGGTCAGCACGGTGCCTGTGGAAGAGAGAGACGCAGCAGTGTTACCGGAGCGAGCCTTTCAGCCTCATCGCTAGAAGACCTGCACCACAAGCAGCAGGAGGCCTCCCGAGGCCGCACTCCAAGAAGAAGAAGACTTGACCGCCCGGCCTCAAGAGGCAGGCCCCTCGTGGCCCGCAGACCGGGCCAGGGGGAGCCTCCTTCCATCGAGATAGGAAAGCGTGCTGGCGCCTCCTCAGCTGGGCTCGGGGCTCTCCCCGAGGGCCACCCACCTCGCCAAGGTCTCGAGGGAGGCGCTTGGGCACCACGTGGAGGCGTGCATGCGGCACGCTTCCTAGCAAGGGAGCAAGGAAGGAGGGCTGAACCCTTAGGAGTTCGTCGCCAAGGCCATTCAGAGCTACAGGAGTCAAGGGTCATGAGGGGCAGCCGCCGCCACTCGCTGTGGGCCCCCATCCGTGCAAGGATGGTGGGTTGCGCGTCTGCATCGACATACCAGGGCTCAACCGAGCCAAGATCTCAAGAGCGCCTGCCCTCGCGAGTGGGACGCTATGCAGGGTCCGCCCACAGCCCACGTGACGCATGCCTTATGGCCTGCCAAACGCGCAGCAGCAGATCAGCGTCTCATGAGGACCATCCCGAGGCTCAAGAGGTCGCACGCCGATCCCTGGCGGAGATGGAGACGGCCCGCGAGGAGCCGCCAGCCCCGGAGCCTCCCGAGGCCCTCGGGCCTGGGGGCTCGTGGAGGATCGGCTCCGCAGCCCACCGAGTCTGCTACACCAACACCCCCTCATCCCCAACATCACCAGGTGACATCTGTAAGTTTCGCTTCAGGCTGGGAGCGCCTTTAGGGACGCATTATTCCCAGGCCGCGTGGGTCCGTCCCTGCGGCATGTATCCCTTTTTTATTTCATGTCATTAGCTTATCCTGCTGGGGTTGCCCCTCGGGCTGCATCATCCCCAAGCCGCTTGGGCCTGTCCCAGCGGCATGTATCCTTCTTGCGTTTTCCTTAGGATTATGCTCTCGCTCCACCATGCTTGTTATTTGGCACCTTTTCCCTGGGTGGCGGAATCTTGCACGCTAAAGGGGGTGCCCGAGCATCGCGACTCAGTGGCTCCTACCGCTCTCCGCCCTCACCCTCTGGTCTTTCCATGGCATCGCGACCTGGCTTGCCAATGACGGCCGAGACCAGCCCGAGAGCCGAGACCCGAGGACGAGAGTTTCATCATCTAACCCAGCTTATGCGCTTAAGGGGGGGTGCCCGAGCATCACGACTCAGTGGCTCCTACCGCTCTCCAGCCCTCATCCTCCTGGTCTTGTCCATGGCATCGCAACCTGGCTTGCCAGCGACGGCCGAGACCAGCCCGAGAGCCGGGACCCGAGGACGAGAGTTGCGCCATCTAACCCATCTTATGCTAAGGGGGAGTGCATGAGCATCGCGACTCAGGGCTCCTACCGCTCTCCGCCCTCACCCTCTGGTCTTGTCCATGGCATCGCGACCTGGCTTGCCAACGACGGCCGAGACCAGCCCGAGAGCCGGACCAAGACGAGAGCACCGCATCCGCCAAATTTGCAGGAACACACTCAAGATAAGGCCCAGAGCCGGGTGCAACCCGCCTTGAGGTAGGGCCCCGTGAGTCCCGCGCTGGCTCACGGGTGCCCCAACACACCTCGCGAGGCCTCTCGCCTCTCCAAAGCAGCTAACGACAGAACTAACGATCGCCACGGCGAGCTCTTGTTCCTTTTGTGGTGAACCTGCAGGGTCCTTCCAAGGAGCACGAAAGGACCTCGCCACGCAATCTCTTGTCGGCCAAGGCACGGACCTAGCGCCGCACCAGGAAGCATTATCCTGACCCTCGAGATAAGTCACCCTCCAGACACACTAGTTATCGCAACGCCATCCCCACACTCAATGCAACCCCGTGTTAGCAACGTCGCTCTCCTTTCTCACTGAATGATGGCTTCTTGAGCGCCAAGGGGGACCCCCTGAGCATCGCGACTCGAGGCTCTTACTGCACTGGCCGCCACCTCCTGGCCTTGACCACGGCATCACGACTGGCATACCAGCGACGGCTGAAGCCGCTTTGGGACTGGGACCTATCGGTGGAGAGCATCAAGCCCTCACGAGGTCCGAAAGGAAGAAACTAAGCTAAGGCGGGATGAGCATCTCGCGCTGCTTCACAATAAGGAACATATTGACAAACGAAGCTACAAACATCTTACAAGCCCCCGCGGGGTACATTCTTGGCTCCTCGCAGGAACAAAAGACACGAATCCTAAGGAGTCCTACCCACAGGGACCACCGCGCAGACGCCATCATCAACAAGGCCACCCGTCCGCGCCAACCCCATCCAGATCAGGGACGGCGACGGCTCGACGAGCCCGCCTCTGCCCGGGAGCCGCACAGCTCGGGGCTCAGAGCTGTCGCCGCCGCCTCCGCTGCCGCAAAGAGCTCGGCGGAGTCGCTGGATCCTCTGGCGCCTGTCGCTCGGGAGCTGCCAAGGAGTGGTCGGTCAGCCCGCCTCACCGCAGCAGGACCTCACCACCTCTCCCGGCAGCACTCATCGACGACCCTCCCGTCAAGACCTTGAAGGACACCACCAAGCACCATCGTGACTCCAGGTGGATCGTGAGGGCGCCCGCCCCTGCAGACCTGGCGACCTCGCCCTAGCCTCGAGTCATGAAGACCTCGCCTGGGCAACCATCTGCAACCTCTCGCGCCCTGTCGCGAGGGTGCCGCAGCCGCATGTTGCAGCCAGAGTCCCAGGGTTCCTCTGCCGGACGACGGAGGCGAAGAAAGAAGGAAGACAAATCCAAGACTTAGGAGGCGCGCGACGCTGGCACGAATCCCGGCAGGAGCCTCTCGTGGGACCTGTGGGGAAGACGAAACCTTCATGACCTGACGGTGTCGGGCGGCGGCGGCCACAAGTGCCCGGCGCGCCTCCTTCAAGGCCACCAATTTATGCCAGCATAAGGAAGAGGAAACCCTGGTGGTGGCTGCACGCACCAGGGCATGGGCGCCTCCTGGCGAGCGCTCCTGCCCTGACACCAGAGAGCAAGCCGCTTATTTGGGGGGAGAAGGTCAGGATCCTCTTGAGGAGCCTTTCCTTCTCTTCCTTGAGAACCGGCGGATCGGAGCCATGGCAACCTGCATTTAAAAGAGGAGGAGGAGAAGTATGATAGACGGAAGGCGCGCACTGCCTGCATTTATAACTTGCGAAGGCCAACCGTCGGCCTCCACGATCACCGGTCATCATGCCCAACTCTGCATGCAGGGACTCGTCGAATCCGTGTGGTTACCGAGGCATCATGGGGAAGCAGTGCGCACGTGTCCCATCAACCGCCACACGGCGCCCAAGGCCGCAGCTGTTAGGGCTCGCGACGCCGCAGACCTGCCCTTTCGCTCTGCTCGCCAAGTTCGGGCGCGCCAGGCCCGTGGCTACTGCCGGTGTTCGGGAACGAGGGTCCCCATACTTGCTCGCTCGCGCCTGCGGCGTGGCTCAAAGGAGGCCCAGACAGCCCATCTTCATCAACGCAGCTCAAGACCTCGCGAGGGGCCAAGCCTCACGGGCGGACGACAAGGAGCTTCTCGTGCACGGCCTCGCCAGGCGGGCTCATGAGGAGGCGGAGAGTTCAAGGCAGGGTACATCGCGAGGTGCCCATGACGCAAGCCATGACGCACCAAGGGCGCTTAGTCGGCGCCAGCCGCAGCAGCGTCCTCCTTTCCTCTTCGTGCAAAGGGAGCAAGCGCAGCGAGAACATCAAGCAAAGGCATCCGCTTCGTGCAACAAGACCAAGACCAGCCCCAATGGCTGGAAGGGAGTCATCGTGGAGCCCAAGCAAAGGCTATCACCAGAGCCTTTGGCAGGCGAGGAGCAACTTTAGTCAGGATAAGTGTACCCGTTGTTCCCCTTCAAAATGGCCAATTGTTGGCGCCCTTCCCGCACAATATTTTGGGAAGAGGCCCAGGGCCTTCACATATAAATAGGAGTAGCCACACTCAGAGCAGGGGAGGGAAACGATCGGCATCTAGATCTGGGAGAGACAAGGAGAGATCGAGAGAAAGACAAAGACCCGATCCTCAAGCTAGAGCGACTGAACACCACTTAGCAGTTCATCGCACCCGCCAAGAACAGTCCCTCGCGAGGCCGCTCTTCCTTGTACTGTTCATCATCAGCCCCTGAGGCAATCCACCACACCACAAACTAGAGTAGGGTATTACACCACAACGGTGGCCCGAACTAGTATAAATCTTGTGTCTCTTGTGTTGTTCCATTTAGTAGTTTAGGTCCCAGCGATTCGGCGAGGTGCGAGACGGTGGAGGGTTGGATCTCTGCGCGCACCTCAGTGTTCGAACCTCAAGGGTCTGCCGGAACCCGAAATCCGACAGCCACGAGCTCAAAGATCAGCTGCAGAGCCAGTTCAAGACACCAGAGTCACTTCATCAGCTCCAGCTACAGCTCCAGCACAAGCAGCTCCAGCACCAACTCCTTCAGCTCCATCTACATCGACTGAAGCCTTTGATCTTGGAGTTCTCCGGACACCACCACCACCAAAAGACCAAGCCTGAGAGACGTTATAGTCATATGCATTTTCTAGGAACTTTTTGGTAACTTGTTGCCAAAGGGGGAGAAACATGTACAGATAATAGGCTTCGGGAGAGAGAGATTTTCTTTTGTTCTCTCTTGTCTTTTTGGTTGAACTTTATTTGCTTTTGATTGGTTGAGATACTATGCAATTACCCGTGAGACATTGATGATCATGTGTTTGATCATAAGCTACACTTATGCTCGTTATGATATTATCTTATTTATCCTTATATGATCATTCACTTTGCTTGGTGATGAGTGCATGTATTCAATCTTTGTTATTTTTGAGCGCTCCACCAAGATTCATGTGACATGGAAGAGTAACCCATGAGCCTAATTCCTTGTGCATTTGCAGTCCAAAGCAAATATTAAAATATGTACAAATTTAGGGGGAGCTCTTGCTTATCATATACTTCTCAAAGCGACGATGTTTTTCAATTTTATTATCATTTGTCGAAGCTTTGATCTATATGTTGTCATCAATTACCAAAAAGGGGGAGATTGAAAGTGCAACTATCCCTAGGTGGTTTTGGTAATTCATAACAACATATAGCTCATTGAGCTAATGCTATTCCAAGACAAATATTTCAGGAAAGCTCAATGAATGGCATGGCATGGATGATGAAAGTGGTTCCCTCAAATATCAAGGACAAAGGATTGGCTTCAGCTCAAAAGCACAAGACTCTACATTTTACATTTTAGTGATCCAAGATCACATTGAGTCTATAGGAAAAGCCAATACTATCAAGGAGGGATGAGGTGTTGCTTAATGAGACTCTTGCTTCATGTGCTTAGTGATATGCTCGAAAACCCTCCACTACTTTCTCATATCCACATATGACCTAAACCTAAAGTCAAACTCGCCCTACCGATTCTTTCTATCCGCGCCATCGAGTTCAGATGTCATAGCCATCGCCACAAACCCTAGGCAAATCGGTCTCACTGATTGGGATCTCGGTCCCACCGAGATGGGATTGTAATCTCTCTGCTTCCCTTCAGAACTTTTCGGTCTCACCGAAGAGCGAATCGGTCCCATCGAGATTACAATGTAAACTCTCTGCTTTCCTTTTGTAACTTTTCGTCTCACCGAAGAGCGAATCGGTCCCACCGAAGTTTACTCCGACCAACTCTCTGGTTAGCCAATTACCAAATTCGGTCTCACCGAGTTTGTGTAATCGGTCTCACTGAGATTACGTTTTGCCATAACCCTAACCATATCGGTCCTACCGAGTTGCATGTCAGTCCCACCGAAAACCCTAACGGTCACTAGGTTTACTAAATTGGTCTGACCGAGTTTGTTGATTCGGTCCCACCGAGTTTGGTAAGTTGTGTGTAACGGTTAGATTTTGTGTGGAGGCTATATATACCCTCCACCTCCTCTTCATTCGTGGGAGAGCCATCGTAACAAACCTACACTTCCAACTTGCCGCCTCGAGAGAGAACCACCTACTCATGTGTTGAGGCCAAGATATTCCATTCCAACCATATGAATCTTGATCTCTAGCCTTCCCAAGTTGCTTTCCACTTAAATCTTCTTTCCACCAGATCCAAATCCTATGAGAGAGAGTTGAGTGTTGGGGAGACTATCACTTGAAGCACAAGAGCAAGGAGTTCATCATCAACACACCATTTGTTACTTCTTGGAGAGTGGTGTCTCCTAGATTGGCTAGGTGTCACTTGGGAGCCTCCGACAAGATTGTGGAGTTGAACCAAGGAGTTTGTAAGGGCAAGGAGATCGCCTACTTCGTGAAGATCTACCGCTAGTGAGGCAAGTCCTTCGTGGGCGACGGCCATGGTGGGATAGACAAGGTTCCTTCTTCGTGGACCCTTCGTGGGTGGAGCCCTCCGTGGACTCGCGCAACCGTTACCCTATTGGGCTAGACTCTCGATCAACGTGGATGTACGATAGCACCACCTATCGGAACCACGACAAAAACATCCATGTCTCCAATTGCGTTTGATTTCTCCAAACCCTTCCCTTTACATTCTTGCAAGTTGCATGCTTTATTTTCCGCTGCCTGTATACTGTTTGCATGCTTGCTTGAATTGCGTGATGATTGCTTGAATTGTTCAAAGATAGCTAAAATCTGCCAAAGTCTAAAATTGGGAAAAGGCATAGCTTTTAATTGGTCAAGTAATCTAATCACCCCCCTCTAGACATACTTCAATGTCCTACACCTACCTGTCGGCCAGATTCTCGGCAGCCGGCGGGCAACTCCAGAGGCGGGCCCTAGCAGCCGGCAGGGAAGCCGGCGACCCTAGGCACTGACATACGGGTCCTACACCCGGTCGTATTAGCATTGTACCCCTGGGGGATTGGCCTATAATTAAAACTCCCCAGGGCTCACCCATGCAAAGGGTTCAACCTCATTCCTCACAAACACACCATAGCTAGGAGAAGAGAGGTGGCTCTGCCCTTCTTCCTCCTCTAGCGACATAGCTCAAGGAGCAACTTGGTACACTCTCGATCATAGTCATCATAGCAGGACTAGGGGTGTTATCTCTCCGGAGATCCCGAACCTAGGTATGTCTCGTGTGCTATCGAGCTCGTGCTCACTCCCGCTTCTGGAACCAGACGACGTCCTCATGGCTCCACCCGTGATAAGCCACTCCCTGGCATCTGACGTGAGATTACTACGACAGTGGGCACCCACCGTGGTGAAGGAAATATGCCCTAGAGGCAATCATAAAGTTGTTGTTTTATATTTACTTATATCATGATAAATGTTTATTATTCATGCTAGAATTGTATTAATACAAAACTTGATACATGTGTGGATACATAGACAAAACACGGTGTCCCTAGTAAGCCTCTACTAGACTAGCTCGTTAAACAAAGATGGTTAAGTTTCCTAACCATACACATGTGTTGTCATTTGATGAACGAAATCACATCATTAGGAGAATGATATTAGGGACAAGACCCATCCGTTAGCTTAGCATAATGATCGTCAAGTTTTATTGCTATTGCTTTCTTCATGACTTATACATATTCCTTTGACTATGAGATTATGCAACTCCAGGATACCGGAGGAATACCTTGTGTGCTATCAAACATCACAACGTAACTGGGTGACTATAAAGATACTCTACAGGTATCTCCGAAGGTATTTGTTGGGTTGGCATAGATCGAGATTAGGATTTTTCACTCCGAGTATCGGAGAGGTATCTCTGGGCCCTCTCGGTAATGCACATCATAATAAGCCTTGCAAGCAATGTAACTAATTAGTTAGTTACGGGATGATGCATTACGGAACGAGTAAAGAGACTTGCCGATAACGAGATTGAACTAGGTATGAAGATAGCGACGATCGAATCACGGGAAGTAACATACCGATGACAAAAGGGAATAACGTATGTTGTCTTAACGGTTCGATCGATAAAGATCTCTGTAGAATATGTTGGAGCCAATATGAGCATCAGGTTCCTCCATTGGTTATTGACCGGAGAGGTGTCTCGGTCATGTCCACATAGTTCTCCAACCCGTAGGGTGCGCACGCTTAACGTTCGATGACGGTTTTGTATTATATGAGTTATGTGATTTGGTGACCAAAATTTTGTTCGGAGTCCCGGATGAGAGCACGGACATGAGGAGGAGTTTCGAAATGGTCAAGAGGTAAAAGTTCATATATATAGGACGATAGTATTCAGACACCGGAAGTGTTCTGGCGTTACCGGGTACATATCGGATCACCGAACGGGGTTGCGGGCTACCGCCGCCAAACTATATGGGCCTTATGGGCCAAGAGGGGAAACACACCAGCCACAAAGGGGCTGGTGTGTCCCCCATATTTGCTGGCCAAATTGGAGAAGAAAAGGGGAAGGAGGGAATAGGATTCCCCCTTCCAACTCTTCCCTTCCTACTCCGAATAGGAATAGGAAAGGGGGGAGGCCGAATTGGGAGGTTCCCAAGTAGGATTCCTCCTACTTGGGGCACCCCCTTGGCTGCCTCTCCTCCCCTCCAACCTATATATATGAGGGGGGGCACCGCTAGAACATACAACAAACATTGTTAGCCATGTGCGATGCCCCCCTCCATAGTTTACGCCTCTGGTCATATTCACGTAGTGCTTAGGCGAAGCCCTACGCGGATCACTTCACCATCACCGTCACCACGCCGTCGTGCTGATGGAACTCTCCCTCGACACTTTGCTGGATCAAGAGTTCGAGGGACGTCATCGAGCTGAACGTGTGCAGAACTCGGAGGTGCCGTACGTTTGCTGCTTGATCGGTCGGAACGAGAAGAAGTTCGACTACATCAACTGCGTTGTTAAATGCTTCCGCTTTCAGTCTACGAGGGTACGTGGACACACTCTCCCCTTCTTGTTGTTGTGCATCTCCTAGATAGATCTTGCGTGATCTTAGGAATTATTTCAAATTGCAATCTACGATCCATAACACATGGGGCCATCCGTGGCGTCAGCCGGGGTTGTGTTCCGTATGGGAACCACCCTTCCCTCCGGCGAGCGCGTCGCATCTGGCCTGATCAGCCAACCCGATGTGTTCGTTTACGCATGCACCAGCCCATCGTCTGACGCAGGAGCCGTCTGCCCCACGAGCTGCCTCATCGAACTCTTTGGGAAGCTCAGCCTCTTCGACGCGGTCGCCACCGACGCGGAACCCATCTGCTCTATGGACTGCCTCACCGACCCTTTGAGAAGCTCACCCTCTCCGATGCAGCCACCGCCGACGGGTTCCCCACTGACATGGTGGTCATCGATGACCCGCTCCCTCCTGTCACCAGCAGCGCCTCCGCCAGTGTCTTCGTGGAAGTGATGGTCACCAGCAACATCCAGGACACCGGTGGGGCTGCTAGGACCCATTGCAAGCGGCAATGCAGGACCTGGACGCTCTTGTCGATGCTAACGCCGGCCCAGTGGAGCTAGAGGAGATCCGTGTCAAGCTTCTTGATAGCGCCAGCAAGATGGCGGCCATGAAGCGCTGCGCGGAGGCCAACCAGCGCGAGATCGACCGCGTAGCGGGCGGCACACCGGCTGCGGGCGAGCCCAGCCGAGCTGGCGCCATCCGGCAACGCGGCGCAGCCATCACAAGCGTGCTGGGAGTTGGATGCCCAATCTACGGCACCCAAGTGTAGAACCTGCGTGCCGCATAAGCGGCGGCAGAAGAACTCGAGAATATGTAGGGCGAGGAACGGCGCAGCCAGCTGAACCGCCTCCAGGAGCTCCTCGACGTGGCAAACACGAAACAAGACGCGTGCGACCGCGCAGTGGAAGCCAGCAAGCAGGACAAAAACCACCCCCTACTGCGAGAGCAGAGTGACCTCCCGATCCCCAAGTGGCGGCGGCCGTGGCCAACGGAACCCGGAGCCGGCTGCTAGCCCCGGGTTTTGAACAGCCGGCAGATCCCTCCAAGGGCGTAGTACCATAGCCAGCAGGACAAGTGTCCGCCTCCCCCCTTCCCCGCAGGGAGAGGCTGGTGCGCTGGTTGATCACCCGACTCTGTGTGCGCCAGCTAGGCCCTAGTGAAGCAGTCGGCGTGAATGACGCTCGTCACTGGATCGAGTGGCTGGCTCGGTCCTTGGCGGTAGATGAGGAGGGTACAGTCGGCCCGGCCTGCTTCGGCCCCCGCATCCGCGATGAGCCCTTCCCCAAAGGTTTCACGCTCCCTCGCGACACTCCCAAGTACACCGGCTCCATGAAGCCGGAGGACAGGTTGACCGACTACACCACAACAGTCAGCATAACAGATGGCAACAAGCGTGTTACCGTGAAGTATGTTCGGCTCATGCTTCTGGGCACGACCCGGACATGGCTGAATAACCTCAAGCCCACAGCATCAATAGCTCATTGGACTTCAGTGACGTCTTCGTCCGCAACTTCACCAACACCTACAAGAAGCCCCCAAGCCTTGCCAGCTCTCCATGTGCATTCAGGGTCCGACTGAGTCCACTCGTGACTACCTGACGTGCTGGGTCGAGTTGCGCAACTCCTGTGAGGGGGTCCACGAGGTGCAGTCCATCGAGTACTTCACCTCCGGGTGTAGAGAGGGCACCCTGCTCAAGCACAATCTTCTCTGTGATTAGCCAGCTACCTTGAACGAGCTCTTGGTTGTGGCGGACAAGTAAGCCATGGCCGACTCCTCCATGAAGTCGGAGATCCGGGTTGACGCGTCCGGCAAGGTGATCCAGGTGGCTTCTCAAGCGTTGGCTGGTGAGTCCAACCGGCGCCACCAACCGAACGACAACAAGCGGAAGGCCCAACACCCGGCTTCCAACAACCGACAAGTGGCCACTGTGGAGGATCAGCAGCCGCCAGGCAACCCGGCCCAACGTCAGTGGGGAGGCAAGGGTGCCTGGCATCCTGCCTTCTCCTTTGAGCAAGCCCTCGATTCCCCGTGCAAGTTCTACAGCGGCGCAAAGCCATCCAACCACACGACCTGGCAGTGCAGCTGGCTCACCCAAATCACTAAGGGTGAGGGCTTGCCGCCTCCTCCAGCCGGCCCGGCGGCTCTGGCTCCTCAGCAGCCGGCCCGCCCTGCCGGCATGCTCGAAGATGAATTTCCCAACGAGAATGCAACTTACGTCATCTTCACCAGTGAAGCCGACGACAAGAACAGTTGGCGCCAGCAGCACCTCGAGGTGAATGCTGTTGTTTCAGAGGTCCTCCAATTTATGCACTGGTCCGAGAGGCCCATCACCTGGAGCCATGATGACCATCCGGCCGTGATGCCTTCGCCGGGTGCTTATGCCATGGTGTCAGACTCCACCTTCTCAACGGAGAGGCGGGCGTGCCGCTTCTCCCGAGTCCTAATAGATGGCGGCAACAACATCAACATCCTCTACCGCGACACCATTGAAAAGATAGGCATCAAGGAGAAGCAATTCCTACCCAGCCGAACCGTGTTCCATGGCATTGTCCCTGGGCTTTCATGCTCTCCAATCGGCAAGATCAAGATCGAAGTTCTGTTTAGCGACAAGACCCACTTCTTTCGTGAGCCCATCTGGTTTGAAGTGGTCGACTTGGACAGTCCCTACCATGTGCTCTTGGGCCGGCCTGCACTGGCCAAATACATGGCGGTCCCACATTACGCGTACCTGAAGATGAAGATGTCGGGTCCCAAGGGCATCATCACCATTGTCGGCGACTACAAGGAGTCGCTCATGTGCGCTGCTGCCAGCTCTCGGCTGGCCGAGTCCCTCGTCATCACCAAAGAGAAGCACCTCCTTGACAGGGTTGTGGCCATGGCCAGCAAGCAGCCAGCCATGCCATCTGACCCCAAGGAGGTTGAGGCCGAGGGATCCTTCCAGCAGGCCAAGGAAACCAAGAAGATCAGCTTGGACCCGACGCACCTGGAGAGGTACACTGTCGTGGGGGGCAACCTCAACAACAAATAGGAAGCGAAGCTCGTCGACTTCCTCTGTGGGAATCGGGACATCTTCGCATGGTCTCCAAAGGACATGTCGGGTGTTCCGAGGGAGTACGCCGAGCACAAGATGCATGTGCAATCGGATGCTAAGCCGGTCAAACAACCCCTCCGCCGCCTACCAGAAGAGAAGAGAAGGATCGTTGGTGAAGAAATTGCTCGGCTTCATCATGGAAGTGTTCTACCCGGACTGGCTGGCTAACCCAGTCCTCGTTTTGAATAAAAACAACAAGTGGCGCATGTGTATCGACTAAACAAGCCTCAACAAAGCCTGCCCCAAGGATCCGTTTGCCTTGCCCCGGATTGATCAAGTGATCGACTCCATGGTCGGCTGCGAGTTGCTGTCCTTTTTGGACGCCTACTCCGGCTACCATCGGATCAAGCTAGACCCGGCCGATCGACTGAAGACCACCTTCATCATCCCTTTCAGCGCCTTCTTCTACATCACCATGACGTTCGGTTTGAGGAACACCGCCACCTTTAAAGATGCATGGAGAAGTGCCTCCTGAAGCAACTCGGCAGGAACACCCACGTCTATGTGGACGACATAGTAGTGAGGACGAAGAAGCGCGACACCCTTTTGGAGGATCTCAAGGAGACCTTCGCCAACCTGCGCTATTTTCAGATCAAGCTCAACCCGGAGAAGTGTGTCTTCGGAGTACCAGTCGGCCAGCTCCTTGGCTTCCTTGTTTCTAAGCGTGGGATCGAGTGAAACCCCGTGAAGATCAAGGCCACACTACTAGGCAAAACATTATACACAGAACTTTAGCAGTAGTGCTGGGTAAAATGGGGCGCTACTGCTATTTAGCAGTAGCGCGGGGCAAAGGAACGTGCTACTGCTATGAACATAGTTGTAGCGCTGCCACGGCAAGGAGCGCTACTACTAAAATTACCCCACCATTTCCGCCAATCTAAGTTTAGTAGTAGCGCTTTCCTATGAAATGTGCTACTGCTAGCTAGTTTAGCAGTAGCGTTTTCTCCTAAACCGTGCTACTGCTAATCCAGCCGTATCCCCCCGTGCTCCCGCCCATTCCTCACTCGATCTACTGTGTCGCGGTCGTCGTCCTCTGCCTGCGCCATCGCCCGCATCGCTGCATTGCTGCCACCGTTGCCACATTGCCACCGCCATCCTCCAGCCTCGGTATGCCTCCTCCTTCTCCTCTTCCTCCTCCCTCCCATGCCCACTCCTCCTCCCCTCGTCCCTCCCCCTGCTCCTCCCTCCTCTAGCCGCCCCTCCATCAACAGCACCTCCTCCCTCCATAGCCCCTCCTCCCTCCACAGCCCCTACTCCCTCCCCCTCCTCCATCCACAACCCCTCCTCTCTCCATATATTTAGTTGATAGTATAGATAGGTAGAATGTAGCTTTTTTTTCAATAGTATAGATAGGTAGAATTTTGTAGAATGTACATAGAATTTAAATGGTTAATAGAACTAGTTTATTTATAGTAAGTGCTTAATAGAATTAGTTGAATTAGTAAGAAAAATAATTATTTTTATTTATAGTAAGTGCTTAGTTGAACTAGTTGAATTAGTACGAAAATTAATTATTTTCATTTATAGATAAGTGCTTAGTTGAACTAGTTGAATTAATAGAACTAGTTTATTTTTAGTAAGAAATTTAGGTATGGAAAATTTAATTATTCTTGTGTCATTATCACTTTGTCATCAAAGAATGCTATATGAGATTTGGTGATCTAAAATTTTACTTGGTGGAGTATGCAGGCTTTGTAGAGTCATGTCTCCTTGGAGTGATCGTCATCCGAGCTACCTCTACTTCCTCTACACCCGAGTCGGTGAGCTAAAAGTCCACCTCCTCCGTCTCCGCTCCACGGTGTGTTGAATAGAGTAGAACTAGGGTATTTAGTCGGTGAGCTCAAGTGCGAATGCTTATGATAATTGATCCAGATGGAATTGCAAGTTTAAGCATTGTTGTATGTGTATGAACATCTTTGTATCACAGGGAAAATCGGAGTGGCCTATGTTTTGCCGGAGTGTTGATTCATTTCCGTTCCGGCAAATTTCAGGCGCTTGATATGTCCTATTTTAGCAAAGTTCATGCCGGATTTTTCCGTGAATTTAAGCATGACTTGTGCTACAATATGTAGGAAATATCGAGTGCCCCGGATTTGTGTGTTGAGTTTCCTGGTAGTTGCCTTCGATCGATTTTCAATTAATGTTTCAACTATGAACATAGGAAATGTCTGACGATGAAAATGATTTCAGTATGTGTGAATACTGCGAAGACGAGCACGGCCTGTGCGACAGAAATTTCCTAGTTGATAGTAGGCGCTTCAACATCAAACTAGATGAGACCTTCTAAGTGGATGCATTAAGTCACAACGAAAAGTCTTTTTCGTAATTAAGCATGACTTCTGCTTCTTCTGCATCAACTTATAACTTTAATTTTTTACTATTGTGCTAGCGTATCCCCTACCATGCAAGAATTTCTGTCTTGGATGTGATTGGTTTCATTCCTATGGAAACTATGGAGGTAAACAGAGTTCACTTGATGACCGAGCATGGTTATACTTTTGCCGCAAAATTATACAATGCAGACACCTACACCTACTTTGAATGTAAAAATTGGAGAGCACTATGCAAGGCTTATGAATTTGAGCCTGATATGCTTATCACCTTTGATATTCGTCCGGAAGATGACATTGAAGATAAAATCGACATCTGGGTCAATGTGCAGACGCTTCCAGTTCTACCATTATGTGAGTTTCTCAACCATATTTATGTCTTCGATATTGTTTATTCCAAAATAGTTGACAACTAATTTCTATTGACAGCTTATTTCCATTCAAGCAAACATGTCCGGCGCTTGGTAGACATGACGTACCACTGTCCCGGGGCTGAACTAAAATGCGAGGAGATAAGTCATTATGTTTCATGGCTTGAGGATCTTGATACTGTCAAGACAAATTACTTTCCTAGACTTGAAAATCTTAGTACTCAAAACGTGCGACCAATAGTGTTCGTATTGAACTACGGTCACATCTTTTTAGGAAAGATGGTAAGAGTTTACTATTTGTCCTTAGTGCATCTTTTGCATACATTATTTTTTAAGCTAAACTTCATTGCTAAGTATGTTACTACGATGTTCTTCAACAGGGAATCCCGATGATAGTTGTGCCTCATTGGATCGAGAATAAAGGTCGCATGGCAATGGTTAGCTTACAGCCAAGACATCCTACATTGCACATGAGTGCATTCAGGATTTGTAAAAGGGAGCAAGTCTTAATAGTCAAAGGCTGGAGCAAAATTGTGAAGGATCGCAGAGAAGTACTAGGGGACAGCAATCAGAAGCGCATGCCACAGTTAGGAGACAGGTTCATCTACATGCTCCAATATGATGAATCAGGAGTGCTACACATGTTCTATGCTATTTTACCTGAGAGAGAGAGAGAGAGAGAGAGAGAGAGAGAGAGAGAGAGAGAGAGCAGCGGGAGTGATTAGCTAGCTAGAATGAGTTTGAAGATGATGATGCGCTACACTATGGCTGTGATGATTAAATAGCTCGTGTTGGTGGTAGTGACTATGATGATTATTACTAGCTAGTGTTGGTGGTGATTAGATAGCTACACTATGACTATGATGATTAAATAGTGTTGGTGGTAATGACTATGATGATTATTAGCTAGTGTTGTTGGTGATGATATGATGCAAGAGTTCTTATATTAATATGATGATGATGATGAGTTATTATATCATTGGGTAAAAGAACCGCGAATTAGTTTCAAGAGGATGGATCCTATGTGATCAAGTCATGGATTATCGTGATAATCCATGACTTGGTCACTTAGGATCCATCCATTTGAAACTAATCCACGGTTCACCTAGTGATTTAAGAACTCATTATAATGTAAACAATCTCTAAATTGCTACTGTATGAAAACTTGTATAAAGGTGTATGAATACGACATAAAATAAAAAAGAAACAGAATAGGGAATAATAGTAGTAGCGCGGGCAGTGAGATGCACTACTAGTAATTTCCAGTAGCGCTTGTTGAAGGACGTGTTGCTACTAAGTATATATAGAAGTAGCGCGTTAACAAACGCTACTGCTAACCTTTAGCTGTAGCGCCGTATCAGTAGCGCGGTTAGCTGCACTACTGATAGGCCAAAAACCCGCGCTACTGCTAGGCTTTTCCTTAGTAGTGCCACTGAGCGGATGAAGAAACCAACTCGACTGTGGGATGTCCAGAAGTTCACTGGGTGCCTAGCATCTCTCAGCTGGCTCGTCAGCCGGCTGGCAGAGAAGGCCCTCCTCTGTACCAGCTGATGAAGAGGACCACATGCTTCAAGTGAACCGCCAGGCGGATGAGGCGTTCCTCTAGCTCAAGCGGATGTTGTCCATGCCGCCTGTTCCGGCTGCCCCGGCTGCTAAAGAGCCCATGATCCTCTACATCGCTGCTACCAATCGGGTCATCAGCATAGTAATTATTGTCGAGTGCCCAGAAGCTGGCAGGGAGCAGCCGCTCCAGAGGCCGGTCTACTACTTGAGCGAAGTGTTGTCTGCCTCCAAGCAGAAATACCCCCACTACTAGAAGATGTGCTATGGCGTGTAATTTGCCACCAAGAAGCTAAAGCAGTACTTCCATGAGCACACCATCATATCACGGCCGTCTGCACCACCCCCCTTGCCGAGATCATGGGCAACCGAGATGCTTCAGGCCGGGCGGCCAAGTGGGCCATTGAGCGGGCTCCCCACACCATCCTCTACCAGCCCCGCACCGCCATCAAGTCCTAAGCACTAGAGGACTTCCTTGTTGACTAGGACGAGACCTAGTAACTGCCGCCAGTGCCGAATTCCATGCATTGGCGGATGCACTTCAACGGTTCGAAGATGCGGACTAGTTTGGGAGCCGGCATCATCCTCACTTCTCCCAAAGGCGACAAGCTAAAGTACACGCTGCAGATCCACTTTGCCGCCTCCAACAACGTGGCCGAGTACGAGGCACTTGTCCATAAGCTCCGACTGGCCAAAGAGATCGGCATTCGCCGCATCTTGTGCTACGGCGACCCGGGCCTTGTGGTCCAGCTGTCCTCTCGCGACTAGGACGCCAAGGACGCCAACATGGCTAGCTACCACTTCCTCGTCCAGCAGATCAGTGGGCACTTCAACGGGTGCGAGTTCATCCATGTACCATGGGCCGACAACAAAGCAACCGATTCCCTCGCACGGATTGGCTCCACCCCGGCAGGCCATACTAGTCGGCGTCTCCCTCGAGTGCTTGCGCAAGCCATCTATCCAGCCCTCGCCGGAATCATAATCCATCTTCATGCCGGTTGACCCTGGAGCCGTCGGATCCGGCTCGGGGACTTCAGCAGTCGGCCCAGGGAGTTCTGCAGGTGGCCCGGGAGCTGCATCATGTAAACCCGGCCCGGGGACTCTAGCACCCGGCCCAAGGACTACTGTAGCCAGCTCGAGGACTTCCACGATGCAACAAGGAGCGGCCGGCTCCAACCCGCCGCCTCCCAACCCGACCACCCTACTGCCGGTTGCTGTTATGACGGTGGTGGAAGCCCCGTCTTGGGCGCAACCCATCCTTAACTTTCTTGTGAGCCACGAGCTCCGAGCCGACGAGGTCTTGTCCCGGCAGGTGCAACAGCGGGCAACCGCGTACATGATCATCAATAGAGAGCTCGTTAGGTGCAGTGCGACTGGCGTCTTCCAGCGCTGCGTCGAGCCGGAGAAGGGCCTTGCTATCCTCAAAGACATTCATCAAGGTGAATGTGGCCACCATGCCGCCTCTAGAGCACTTGTTGATGTCGCTTGAAGCTACGTCGGTATTTCCACAAAGAGGAAGGGATGATGCAACACAACGACGGTAGGTATTTCCCTCAGATATGAAACCAAGGTTATCGAACCAGTAGGGGAACCAAGTAACACAACGTAAACAACCCCTGCACACAGATAACAAATCCTCGCAACCCGACGTGTTAAAGGGGTTGTCAATCCCTTTTGGGGTACGGCGCCTCAAGATAGGCAAAAGGACATGAGATAAATTGTAGTAGATTGATAGATCGAACGCCAAATAAAATAAATAGAAATAAAATGCAACAAGGAATTTTTGTATTTTTGGTCTAATAGATCTGAAAATAAATGCAAGAGAAAAGTAGATTGCAAAGGCAAATATACGAGAAAGAAGACCCGGGGGTCGTAGGTTTCACTAGTGGCTTCTCTCGAGAAAAATAGCAAACGGGGGGTAAACAAATTACTGTTAGGCAATTGATAGAACTTCAAATAACCATGACGATATCGAGGCAATGATCATTATATAGGCATCACGTCCAATATTAGTAGCCCCACTCCTGCATGCATCTACTACTATTACTCCACACATCGACCGCTATCCAGCATGCATCTAGTGTATTAAGTTCATGAAAAAAACGGTGTATTGCAATAAGAACGATGACATGATCTAGCCAAGTTCTACCTATGTAGAGATAGACCCCATCGTTTTATCCTTAGTAGCAACGATACATACGTGTCCGTTCCCCTTCTGTCACTGGGATCAAGCACTGTAAGATCGAAGCCACTACAAAGTACCTCTTCCCATTGCAAGATAAATAGATCAAGTTGGCCAAACAAAACCCAAATATCGGAGAAGAAATACAAGGCTATAAGCAATCATGCATATAAGAGATCAAAGAAACAAAAATAACTTTTATGGGTATAAAAAGATATACCTTATCATAAACTCAAAGTTCATCAGATCCCAACAAACACACCACAAAAGAGTTACATCATATGGATCTCCAAGAGACCATTGTATTGAGAATTCAGCGAGAGGGAGGAAGCCATCTAGCTACTAACTATGGACCCGAAGGTCTACAAAGAACTACTCACGCATCATCGGAGAGGCAACAATGGAGGTGGTGAACCCCATCCGAGATGGTGTCTAGATTGGATCTGGTGGTTCTGGACTCTGCGGCGGCTGGATGAATATTTCATTGACTCCCCTAGGGTTCTGGAAATATTGGGGTATTTATAGAGCAAAGAGGTGGTCCGGGGGGCACCCGAGGTGGGCACAACCCACCAGGGCGCTCCTGGGCCTCCTGGCGCACCCTGGTGGGTTGTGCCCTCCTCGGGACTCCCCCCAGGCACAACCAGGGCCGATTACGTTCCTTCTGGTCCATAAAAAATCTCCGTGAAGTTTCGTTGCATTTGGACTCCGTCTGAAAATGATTTCATGCGATGTAAAAAACATGCAGAAAACAGCAACTGGCACTTGGCACTATGTCAATAGGTTAGTACCAAAAAATGATATAAAATGACTATAAAACATCCAAGATTGATAATATAACTACATGGAATAATAAAAATTATAGATACGTTGGAGACGTATCAGCATCCCCAAGCTTAACTCCTACTCGTCCTCGAGTAGGTAAGTGATAAAAACAGATTTTTTGATGTGGAATGCTGCCTAACATGTAACTTCATATTCTTTTCTTTATAGCATGGACATTTGGACTTTTGTGTGACTCAAAGAAATAGTCTAGTTTTGACATAATAATTTAGATACTCAAGCATATCAACAAGCAACCATGTCTTTCAAAATATCAACGCTAAAATAAGTTATCCCTAGCCCATCATGCTCAAACATTGATCCATTCATGAAACACACTCGAATATTAGCTACACCCAATACTTAAGTACGATCATATTGCCTCCTAGTTGGTGCTTTTATAAGAGAAGATGGAGACTCAAATTCAAATAAAAATTGCATAAAGTAAAAGAAAAGCCCTTCGCAGAGGGAAGTAGGGATTTGTAGAGGTGCCAGAGCTTAAAGCGAAAAATTAGAGATAAAAACATTTTGGGAGGTGTATCCATCCCACCAACGAAAACGACTTAGAGTTCCCAACACTTTCCATGCTAGATATATCATAGGCGGTTCCCATAGAGAAAATAAAGTTTAGTCCTGTTTTCACCATACTTTCACTTTCCATGGCTAGCCGTATCCACGGTTGCCTTACGTACCAACACTTTCCAAGAAATTTATTATTTGATAATATAAAGTAAATTCATTTTTGCATTTCGGCGCTGGGCATCCCTAAAACCTTTGCCTTACTCTCGTCCAATTACAAGTGAATAAACACTCATCGTGAGAATAACACATCGAGCAAGGAAAATATTAGCCACCCCTCACCGCTCCGAGAGCGAAACAAATACACAAAAGGGAAGTTTTTTTGAAAATTAGAGATGGCACATGCAAATTTACATAGATGGCAAAATAATACCGCATATAGGTAGATATAGTGGACTCATGTGGCAATACTAGATTAAAGGATTTTGGATGCACAAGTAGAGATCATACTTGGTGCAAAATGAAGGCTAGCAAAATATTGGGAAGCGACCAACCAAGAAATGAATAATCTCATAAGCAAGCATTAAGAATAATTAACACCGAATAATGCACCACAAGTAGGATATAATTTCATTGCATGACAATTGACTTTCATACTTTCATAGGAATCACAAACCTTAACACCAATATTCTTACTAAAGCATAATTACACATCAACACAACTCACATATCACATAATCATATGTCAAAACTATTACTAACAACCAAGTTTATTTTGTCCAATGACCTTCATGAAAGTTTTTATTATATTCTTCTTGGATATCTATCACTTTGGGACTAATTTTCATGTGTTGCTTTTCATAAGCTCAAACAAATATAAGTGAAGATCATGAGCATAATTCTTTTTCTTTCTCTCAAAATCATTTAAGTGAAGCAAGAGAGAATTTCTTGAAAATTTTACTAACTCTCAAATAAATCTAAGTGGAGCAAGAGAGGATTTCTTCAAAAATACTGAAGCACACCTTGCTAAAAAATATATAAGTGAAGCACTAGAGCAAGTCCATTGCTCATAAAAATTTAAGTGAAGCATAGAGAGCAATTCTAACAAGTCGTGACATAATTTTGGCTCTCTCAAATAGGTGTGTCCAGAAAGGATTGATAACTTAAAACACAAAACATAAAAAGCAAAGACTCATATCATACAAGACGCTCCAAGCAAAACACATATCATGTGATGAATAAAAATATAACTTCGAGTAAAATACCGATAGTCGTTGGAAGAAAGCGGGGATGCCACTCGGGGGCATCCCCAAGCTTAGTTGGTTGCTCATTTTTGGATAATATCTCGGGATGCCGGGGCATCCCCAAGCTTAGGCTCTTCTATCCTTCCTTCATCCATCGTAAGATAACCCAAAACTTGAAAACTTCAATCACACAAAACTCAACAAACCCTTCGTGAGATCCGTTAGTATGAAAGCAAACCACTACTATAAGTACTATATAAAACCAATTCATATTTTGTTTTTGTATTATATCTACTCTATTCCAACTTTTCTATGGCAAAAACTCATCAAAGAAAACCATAGAGCCATCAAAATAAGCACACAACACAAAGAAAACTGAATCTGTCAAAACACAGTAGTCTGTCGCAATCTGACTATTTTGAATACTTTTGTAACTCCAAAAATTCTGAAAAAAATAGGAAGACCAGGATAATTTGTACATTAATCTTCTGCAAAAAGTAATTGGCATATTATCACGTTCTGGTGATTTTTAACAATTCTTTTCATGACTGCATAAGTTTTTGTTTTTCAGCCAGATCAAGCAACTATCACCAAAGAAGATCCTATATGCTTTACTTGGCACAAACACTAATTAAAAAACAAAAAACACAATCATACCAGTAGCATAATTGTGCAAACACACAAGAATAGAAAGCAAAAAGCAAAAATAAATTTTATTCATTGGGTTGCCTCCCAACAAGCGCTATAGTTTTACGCCCTTAGCTTGGCATAAAGCAAGGATCTACGTTTTGTCATCCTTCTTCTTCTTTATTTTGTTAGAGGTATTTTCATCATGGGGTTTTGTAAGCACAACATACAACACATTATCCATGACTTTAGAAATCATTAGTTGATTTTCATCATAACCCCTTTGATTTCCCGCAACAATGCAAGAGTAATGTTGATTAACATTATTGAAAACTTGTTGGATTGTATCTAGAACGGGGACTTCCTTTTTAAGATTCTAATCAAGTCTTATTATCCCCAAGAAAATGCCTTAATGCATAGTCACTATTATAAAGAATTTCACCTATGACAGGATTTCCATGATTCATACAATAAAAATCAAAGATTTCCCTAGCTTCCTGAATTATGTAGTCAAACTCATTCATAAGAACGAGAGTGGCCAACTTTTTAGCCCTATGATTCTTTATTTCTGGAAGCTCAAAAAACAATCTTTGCATAGTAGGATGAGTATGAATAAATTTACTTTCAAGTTTCAGAACTAGTGCTGAAATAGCATCCGCATAAGATCTAGTAGTTTTAAGTATAGGAGCATGATCAAGACTTAGATTTCAAACACAATTTAAAAATTCTTGGATAGGTTCTTTCCCCATAACGTTCCCTTGCCCCAAGATAAAAGTTTTAGCATCCAGATTGCCCGTACGTCCTATCTTAGGAGTTAGGCCATGATAACCCACAATTATAGGGGATCAATTGTAGCCTCTTTTGATAAGTAAGAGTGTCGAACCCAACAAGGAGCTAAAGGTAGAACAAATATTCCCTCAAGTTCTATCGACCACCGATACAACTCAATGCACGCTTGACGTTCACCTTACCCAGAACAAGTGTGAAACTAGAAGTACGTTGTAGGTGTGATAGGATAGGTTTGCAAGATAACAAAGAGCACGTAAATAAAATCTAGGGGTTGTTTAGATGTCAGGACCGGGTTTTCGGGATATTAATTTCCCCAAAATGGCCCTTGTGCTCACCAGCCCCAGGATTACTGTTAGCTGATGAGGCACAAACTTAATACATAAATTCCATGCAAATTACAAAATATGTAGTACAAGACCATTATGGCCTAAGAGTACGACAATTGGTTTCTAGTGGCTGATGGCGGAAGCGGTTTGTGGTCTCTCAGCGTCTATGGGACTCCATTTCCCACAGGAACAGCTGACCAGGTTCACTCCTATCTTCGCGAGGCTGCTATCACCATTGCTAAGGTTCCGGGGCTGTCAGCACAACCCTCCTCTCCATGCATGAAATCTGGCCAAGACAATAGCCAGGGACAAGCCAGTGAGTACTTTTGAATGTACTCGCAAACATTATGAACACAAATATAACATTCAAAATATAATCATGCTCCAAAATATTCTATGATCACAACGTCAGTCATAAAAATGAAGTCTTTGATGTACGCAAGCAAGTTATTCACATAAATTACGAATAAAGCAATTAGAGAGTAGAGATAGAATGCCTCAGTCGGGCGTCTGAGCGACACCACATAAAGGGCTTATAAAGTAAACATATAACAAGCATGCCACAGTCGGGCGTCTAAGCGACACCACATAAAGGGCTTATAAAGTAAATATATAACAAGCATGCCACAGTCGGGCATCTGTGCGACACCACATAAAGGGCTTATAAAGTAAACATATAACAAGCATGCCACAGTCGGGCGTCTCAGCGACACCACATAAAGGGCTTATACAGTAAACATATAACAAGCATGCCACAGTCGGGCGTCTGTGCGACACCACATAAAAGGCTTATAAAGTAAACCTATAACAAGCATGCCACAGTCGGGCGTCTGTGCGACACCACATAAAGGGCTTAAAACAGAATAATCACAGTGAATATCCAGGAGGTAGAACCGTCCCAGGGATACTCAATAAATCAAATAATGCAAATAGTTAGTCCACAATAATAATAATCATAATCATCATATGTCACCGGTCACAGTCAATGTTCTGGCTTAGTAGTTTTTCCTCCGAAGACCGACACTTGACCCATCCCAGACTGTAGTCCTTAACCATGGACATGGCTATTCGAATAAATGTTTAATCTCTGTAGAGGGTGTACTCTTTACCCACGGGTAACAGATTCCTTTAGTACATCGGGACTAATTCCGTCTACAGTCTTTTGGTTGAAAACACACCTGACCGCACACACCAGCCCAACTCACTTGTGTCTGGAATCACCCACGACACCTATTTAAGAAAAACCGTAAGTGGCGAGGCTACAACCTCGATTAGCATGGGATCGCAAAATTTATACCGCGTGTAAACAAGGGGAGCTACCCCTTCGGCTACAACCGAAAACACCCATCCCCCCGGACAAGGTGGCATGCCTACCGGATGCCTCGGTATCTTCCACCATGGCCTCTCTCATGACGGTGTGTGCTAGGAAAGGGTTGACAACTTATCGAACTGCACTACCTATGGCAGGGACAAGTGGTAGTACGAAAAAGTATGGGGGTTACCGGAACAAGACTCGATCTATGGTCGACTCAGGAGGCTTAAGTATTCCCTGCATGATTAGCATGACAATTTATGCCACTACCAACAGATAGAATCACCACTCGACATACCTCATCATGCCGTACCGGACATAACCGTCTCGACAGAGGACTGGGGACAAACCCGTGTCTACCCAAGACAGAGGCTTTCCCGGATTCCTTTCGGTATGCACGAAAGGCACTCGATGGTGACTATTATCACAAACATATCCAACTCCAATAGCATGCAATCATCAATATGCACTCATGAGTAGAAACGTATTATCACATGAAATAACGGATACTCCGTGTCGAGGTGATGTTGTAACCGTGTAAATAACACACACAATATTATGCCAGGGTTCAGAATGCTTGCCTTCAAGTCGTGGGGAGGCAGGGTGCATTCCAAAACTTTGAAAGTTTTCTTCTCTCTCCAAAAATCCTATTTAATTTTTTTGAATTAATACATAGTTTTAAAAATAGTATGAAAAAAGTTGTCTGAATTTTTTTCAAATAAGTCTGAAAATAAACTAGACAATATTTGAGAGAGGTAGGACAAAGAATCAACTCATTTGGAGTTATATTTAAAAAGTTATAGCCAGTCAAAGTTTTGGTCAAATTCTGTTTTTAAAATAAAACAGAAAAAAGAAAAACGTTTCGAAACTAACCACGTCGAAGGCGTATTTTGCTTTTACGCTTCCACTTAGCCAGCATGGACCGGCTCGGGGTCGCTGACAGTGGGTCCAGGGGCCCACCGGTCAGGTTTGACCGGTCTCCCCTGCCTCCTTCCTCCTCTGGCCGCGCGGAGGCGGGGCTCCGGTGATCATCGCCGGCGATTGGCGGCTCCTCGCGGGCTCACGAGGGAAGGTTTGGATCCGCCAGTCTAGGGCGGTCCTCCCGGTGGTCGCTAGGCAGGTGGGGGCGGAGGGAGTCGCCGGCGGCGAGCTCCAGGGCGGAGGTAGTTTCGGGTGGGTTTGGGGGTCTGAGCTACGGTGGTTTTCGATCGCGTTTGAGAGGCTGGGCAGCTCCACAAGGTCTAGGTGAGAAGGTTGGTGGCACTGGATGGACTGGAGAAGCTCTGTTCGCGATGAAATGGACTGGGACGTGGCGGCGGCCGAGCCGAATGGAGATGGGGAAGACGACCTTCTTCTCTTCGATTGCCAGCCATGGTAGCTCTAGGGGGATAGCTTGAGGTTGCCTGAGGGCCTGGACGAGTTCGGGGGCGCCTCTTTATAGGCGGCCGAGGTCGGTTCCACGGCCGTGGATAAGGTCGCCGGCGAACCGCCTTTCTGTAGTGGACAGGGCGACGTGGAGCTGGCCAGAGCATTCCGACGAGCTCCATACTGCTCAAGGGGCGAGCTGGCTCGCGTGTATGGCTTGGGCGGTGCTGCCACGACCGGGGTCTGCTGCGGCCGTCAGCTAGCCGCCACGGCCGACCTGACGGTGGCGCTGTGGGGTGCCAGGGGTGGTCGGGGTGGCTCTGCGGTGCAGGAGGACACGGGGCGCGCTGGCTGCGGTTGGCCAAGGGCCAGAACGGGCACGGGGTGGGCGGTAGCGAGATGCGGCGGCTCGGTGCACACGCGTGCAAAACGTTCGCTCTTGGCGCGCCCAGAGCACGCACGCTAGCTGCTCGACAAAATGCCAATGCATGCCACAGGGCTTGGGTGAGGCTGGCAATTAGCAGACCTAGGTTAGGAGTAGCTAGGATCTTAGTGGACAAGGTTGCTGGGTCAGGGGATCAAGTTCATATTGCAAACTAAAATTCATGCCAAATCTGGCCATGCACACAAGGTGTTTCACAAAAACCTAGAGGCATCTAGGCAGTTCTTGGAGTGGCCAAAATCTCCAGATCAGTGTCTCTCTAGGTGTAGGTGATGGTGGCCAGGATAGTTTGTCAAACATAGAAACTTGTTAGTGCAAATATTTGAGAAAATCAATTTTGGGCAGAAACTAAAGGCTGTCATTTCATGGACTAAAAATATTCCAATGGGTTCATGCTCCTGGACTTAAGGGTTTTGTAGGAAGGACTACAAGCAGGAAAAAGAATCATGTGTAAAGGAGCAAGTTAAAATCTGTTTGCAGTACAAATCATCAAGTTGGACCAGAATGAAAATGAGGTTGATTCACTCAAATTTTTTCAAAGGACATAACTAGGTTTTTGCATAAAGATGGATAATATACTCCTACTGACCTCCCTTAATTTTGGTGGAAGTTTTAAAGAAGTATTTAAATAGGTTGTAGTGCAAAAGTGCAACTGGACTAGTTTAGAAAACTTGGGGTGAGGCTCAAAAATTTCAATGAATAAAAGATATTTTTGCATCAAAGTGATTTAAAAATATCACATGACATCCCCAAATTTTTTGTGAAATTTTTTGACGCATTTATCAAATGGTTGCTGTGCAAAAGAGGCTCCAAAACTTATGAAAATCACTTTAAAAGAATAAAACTCAGGAAAAACAATTATGCAAATAAAACCACTTATTAAGAGTTGTTTTATTGAGAGAGTATAGAAGTCCCATAATATTTTTGGAAAGTTTCCACTTGGGGTAAAAACTCCTCAATATTAAAGAAAAGGGGTTCTGAAATAAAAAAATCCAGAAGGCAAAATTTCTAAACTCCTGGAAAGAATTTCAATAATTCAAAACATGCTTAAATTTTTGGGGTGTTACATTAGATAAACAAACAACTATGTTAGTTTTAGTCGAGAGCTTTTGTCAACAAGAAAGTTATTTGTCCCTAGGCAATCGATAACAAGTACCGGTAATCATTCTTGTAATTTTATATGAGGGAGAGGCATGAGCTAACATACTTTCTCTACTTGGATCATATGCACTTATGATTGGACCCCTAGCAAGCATCCGCAACTACGAAAGATCATTAAGGTCGTGAAACCCAACCATAGCCTTAAGTATGAAGTCCTCTTTACTCCCATATGCCATAACCCACTTATCCGCGTTTGGGCTGTTGTCATCCCCCGCAACAGTGACAATAAGTAAACCATGAACATATTGCACCACCCTACATAGGGGGCCCCTCATGTTTGCACAATACGGAGGGCAAGTATAACACCATAAATAAAACATACAATCATACCAACCAAGATCACGATTAACCCACATGACAAAACGGATCTACTCAGACATCATAGGATAACCGTAGATCATTCGGAAATAATATATGGAGTTGAGCACCATGTTTAAGTAGAGATTACAGCGGGGGGAAGAGGTGTTACACCACTGAAAATAGTGGGACAAAGTTGGTGTTGATGGTAGAAAGATTGTTGATGTAGATCGCCGCCCGATCGTTGCCCCGGAGGCACTCCGGCGCCACCGGAAGCAAGAGGGAGAGAGCCCCCCTCCTTCTTCTTCTTCCTTAGCCTCCCCCCTATATGGAAGGATAGTTCCCCCTCTGGTCCATGGCCTCCATGGTCGTGGTGGGGCGGGAGCCCCTCCGAGATTGGATCTCCCTCTCTGTTCTCTTCTGTTTCGCGTCCCCAGGATCTGGCCGAAAACCATTTCTTATATTCCCAGAGATCCGTAACTCCGATTGCGCTGAGATTTTAACACGATTTTTTCCGGATATAAGCTTCCTTGCGCCCGAAGTAGAGCTCCAACCAACGTTCGAGGAGGGTACAAGACACCTGGGCGCGCCAGGGGTGTCTGGCGCGCCCTGGTGGGTTGTGGGCTCTATGGTCCCCCGTTTGCGTTGATTCCACCTCCTAAAAATAACATATATTCCAAAATAATTCTCCGTGAAATTTTATTGGATTTGGACTTTGTTTGATATGGATACTCTGTGATACAAAAAACATGCAGAAAACAGGAACTGGCATTGGGCACTGGATCAATAGGTTAGTCCAATAAATCATATAAAAAGTTGCCAAAAGTATGTGAAAGTGGTATAATATTGGCATGAAACAATCAAAAATTATAGATATGACGGAGACATATCAGCATCCCCAAGCTTAGTTCCTGCTCGTGCTCGAGCACGTAAATGATAAGAAAGATAATTTTTGATGTGGAATGCTACCTAACATACACTTGATCATATGTCTAGTCATGCCATGAATATTAAGACATAAGTGATTCAAATCAATAGTCTATAATTTGACATAAAGACATCAATACTCAGGCATCCCAATAAACAATCATGTCTTTCAAAATATCAACGCTAAAGAAAGTTATCCCTACAAAATCATATAGTCTTGTCATGCTCCGTATTCTTAACACAAAGTATTTGTCATGCACAACCCCGATGACAAGCCGAGAATTGGTTCATACTTTTTAACCCGCTTCAGCTTTTTCAACCCTCACATAATACATGAGCGCAAGCCATGAATATAGCACTACGAGTGGAATAGAGTATGAGGATAGGGGTAAATATAAAGAAGCCAAAAAAGTAAGAAAGTCTCACATCAACGCAGCTAACCAACGGGCTATGGGGATGCCCATCAATTGATATCAACGTGAGGAGTAGGGATTGCCATGCAACGAATGTACTAAGAGCAATAAGTGTATGAAAGCTCAATATGGAAACTAAGTGGGTGTGCCTCTAATCCTATAATGAAAAATTCCCACTAGTATATGAAAGTGACAACATAGGAGACTCTCCATATGAAAAACATGGTGCTACTTTGAAGCACAAGTGTGGTAAACGATACTAACAATGCCCCTTCTCTCTTTATTTATTTATTTATTTATTTTCTTTATTTTCTTTTTACATTTTTTTCTCTCATTGTCCGGAGTCTCATCCCAACTTGTGGGGGAATCATAGTCTTCATCATCCTTTCCTCACTGGGGCACTGCTCTAAAAATGAATAATGATGATCATCACACTTCTATTTACTTATAACTTAAAAGAAAAAAAAATTACAACTCGATACCTATGACAAAATATGACTCACTATGATTGCCTCTGGCATGTACCAAGATGTGCAATGATCTAGCATAACATGTATGAAAAATGATGAACGGTGGCTGAGCCACAACTACTCTGTCAGCTATATGATCATGCAAATCAATATAACAATGAATGCTCAAGTCATCAAATGGAAGCGGTGGAAGTTGCATGGCGATATATCTCGAAATGGCCATGGAAAAGCCATAATAGGTAGGTATGGTGGCTGTTTTGAGGAAGATATAATAAGGCTTATGTGTGATAGAGCGTATCATATCACGGGGTTTGGATGCACCAGCGAAGTTTGCACCAACTCTCGAGGTGAGAAAGGGCAATGCACGGTACCGTAGAGGCTAGCAAATTGCGGAAAGGTAAGAGTGCGTATAATCCATGGACTCACATTAGTCATAAAGGACTCATATACTTATTGCAAAAGTTTATTAGCCCTCGAAGCAAAGTACTAATACCCATGCGCCTAGGGGGATAGATTGGTAGGAAAAGACCATCGCTCGTCCCCAACCGCCACTCATAAGGAAGACAATAAATAATAAATCATGCTCCAACTTCATAGCATAACGAGAGACTATACGTGCATGCTTCGGGAATCACAAACCTTAACACCAATATTGTTACTAACCACAACCGTTTACTAGTACGTCCCACATATTACCATCTCTATATCGCAAAAATATTTCAAGGAATCAAACATATCATATTCAGTGATCCATAAGTTTTATGTAGGATTTTATAACTAACCCTGCAAATGACCAATTCATGTTGACTCTATAAATAGATATAAGTGAAGCATGAGAGTTTAATTATTTCTACAAAATATCATGCTCTAATAAATATAAGTGAAGGAAAAGAGCATTCTACAAATGACGGTTTTCTATGTGAAGAGAAACAGGCAATCCAAACTTCAAATGATATAAGTGAAGCACATGAAGCATTCTATAAAGCCACACTCAAAAGATTTAAGTGAAGTGCAATGAGCATTCAATAAATCAACCATGGACTATCTCATACCAGCTTGGTGCATAAAATAAAAATGAAAACTAATAGCAAAAGACGCTCCAAGATTTGCACATATCACATGAACGAAACGAAACCGAAAACATACCGATACTTGTTGAAGAAAGATGGGATGCCTTCCAGGGCATCCCCAAGCTTAGATGCTTGAGTATCCTTGAGTATTTACTTGGGGTGCCTCGGTCATCCCCAAGCTTGAGTTCTTGACTCTCTTCCTTCTCATATGGAGACCTCGTCGATCTTTGATCACTTCATCCACAGAAAACTCAACAGAAAGTTCGGTAAGATCCGTTAGTATAATAAAGCAAATCACTACTCTAAGTACTGTTGCAAACCAACTAATATTTTGTTTTTGCATTGTAGCTACTTTAATATAACATTTCCATGCTGTCGGCATTCTGGGAACGGGGTACCCAGACTTGCCTGCCTGCGGCCTGCGGCATGGCTCAAGGGGTGGTCCAGCACGGCCCATCTTCATCAAGACAAGCTCAAGACCTCGCGAGGGGCAAGCCTCATGGGCGGACGACGTGAAGCCTCCTCAAGCACGACCTCGTCAGGCTGGCTCGCGAGGAGGCGAAGAGATCAAGGCGGGGTACCTCACGAAGTGCCCATGACGTAAGCCATGACGACCAAGGGCGCCAGTCGGGCGCCAGCCCGCGCAATGTCCTCGTTTCCTCTTTGGTTCAAAGGGGGCAAGCGCAGGCGAGATCATCAAGCAAAGGCATCCGTTTTGGTGCAACAAGACCAAGACCGTCGCAATGGCAGGAAGGAAGTCATCGTCGAGCCCATGCCGGCGTCACCACCAGAGCCTTTGACAGGCGAGGACTAACTTTAGTCAGGATAAGTGTACTAGATGTCAACCTTCAAAAGGGCCAATTGTTGGTGCCCTTCCCGCTCAATATTTGGGAAGAGGCCCAGGGCCTCTGCCTATAAATAGGACTAGCCACCCACAGGGTAGAGGCATCTCGGAGACATCTTGGAGAGATCCAGATAGCTCACCTCAGCTTGAGCTTGATCCAGCAGATCAAGCATCATCCAAGGAGAGAGAGAGAGAGAGAGAGAGAGCGACTCAACTCTCCCTAGCAGTTCATCGCATCAGCCAAGAACAGACCCTTGCGAGGCTGTTCTTCCTTGTATTGTTCATCATCAGCCCAAGAGGAAATCCACCACACCACACACTGGAGTAGGGTGTTACACCACAATGGTGGACCGAAACAGTATAAACCTTGTGTCTCTTGTGTTGTTCCTTTCATAGTTTAGATCCTAGCGAGGCGGCGAGGTGCAGGTAGGTAGGGGGTGAAATTTCGCGCAGCCCCAAAGGTCCGAACTTAGAGGGTCTGCGAACCCGAAATCGACATTCGGGCGCACAGGTAGGGGTGCACCGAATTGCCTTCCGCCGCTTCGTTCTTCGCCGACGATCGATCCATGTCGACGCTGTCGGGCTCGCGCTGAAGCGCCGAGCCGCTCTCGCTACCCACGTCGCCCAGACGGCCGCCGTCGACGGCCGCCCCTGCCGTTCCTCGTCGCCTTCCGTCAACGCCGCCACCGGCCCGGCGGGGAACGCGCAGCAAGCGTCCTCCCAGCATCCGTCCGTTAGGCGAGACGGCCGTACCGCTACTCCTTCACTCTCCCTAGCTGGTTCTTCGTCCTGCGCGCTCCGCGCGCCCATCGAGGCTCGAGCTGCGCTCATCGTGGCAAACGACCTCCTGCGCTACTGCCTTGTCGACGACGTCTACGAAGAATGGCTCGACCGCGTCACCGGGCTCGTCCGCGCCGCAGGGGGCTCCCCCGCGCCGTCCTTCTCGCTGCACCGCGCCCCGCCCTGTGCGTGCGACGAAGCTCCAGGGGCGCCTCAGCCGCCTCCCCCTCAAGAAGGCGCCCTGGCCCCAAGGCGCGTGGCCCCTGGGTGGAACCCACTCCGTCCAGCGCCAGCGCAGCAAGAGCAGAGTTGCCAAGAGGTCCCTCACCCCCAAGAAGCTGCCCGAGTGCTCCCTGCACCGGCTCGTCACGACCACGCTCCTGCTCCAGCACCCCAAGACCCCTTGCTGCTCCCAGCGGCAGCGCATGGGGACCCGCAAGATCAGGCTCTTCGTCACCAAAGGCCTCCCGTGGCCACAGCAGGCTGCCGCGCCTTCACCACCGAGCTGCGCAGCGTCGCGTGGCCCGACAAGTTCAAGCCAGACCTTCCTCCTCGCTAGGACGGCACGGCCGACCCTGCGGAGTTCCTTCAGCTCTACGAGTTGGTAATCGAAGCCGCCAACGGGGACGAGAAGGTCATGGCGAACTGGTTTCTCATGGCACTCAAGGACGGAGCCCGCACCTGGCTCGTGAACCTGGCTCCTGGCACGATCTCCTCCTGGAACGAGATGCGCACCCGCTTCGTCGCCAACTTCCAAGGTACTCGCGACCGGCCTCCTGCCGTGAGCGACATGCACCGCATCAAGCAGCAGCTAGGGGAGACCCTGCAGAAGTACATCCAGCGCTTCAACAACGCACGCCTCAAGATTCCCAAGGTGACCGAGGAGGCCATCATCTCTGCCTTCTCCGACGGTGTGCGTGACGTCAAGATGAAGGAGGAGCTGGCGATGCATGAAGATCTGTGCACTTCCTTGGAGCTGTTCAACTTGGCGACCAAGTGCGCTAGGGCTGAGGAAGGGCTCCTTTCCCTCCTCGAGCTGCCAGCCGCAGACCCGGAAGAGAAGAAGTCCAAGGCCAAGGACGTGAAGCGCAGGGGGCTGCCGTGCTCGCAGCAGAACCAGACACCAAGCGAGGCAGAGATCAGCCCGAGTCTTCCAAGGGCAGCCGGTACTGTGTGTACCCCGACCTCCACACCCACAACACCAACGAATGTCAAGAGCTCCGAGCCGTGCGAGAAGGGAGTATCAGTCGACGCCCCGACCGCAATGATCGAGGCTACGGCCGAGGAGGAGGAAGAAACGCAGGACGCTGGGAAGACCGTGGCCCTCGCCAAGGGTGGCGTGACTAACCTCGCGAGGATCGCTGGCAGGATCAGCCTCGCGAGGGAGGCTGGAGGGATCAGCCTCGCGAGGATCGACCGCAAGGAAACGCAGGCCTCCCTCCTCTGCCGCTGTAGCCAAGGAGAAACCAGGACCATCATCAGGACGAGGGGGCTGGGGGCTTCCAGGAGCCGCGCGCGATCGCTTGCATCCTGGGCGGAGCTCAAGCCCCAGCCTCTTAGCGCATCTTCAAGCAGTTCGCCCGCGAAGTGAATGCAGTCCTCCCCAAGCTCGAAACCACGCGCCCTCTCAGGTGGTCAGCGTGCGCCATCACGTTTAGCTCAGTGGATCAGCTCAAGTGCGCGGCCACGGCCGGAGTCCTCCCGATGCTTTTCCCCAATCATCTGCAACGTGCAAGTCACCAGGACCCTCATCGACGGCGGAGCAGGGCTCAATGTACTGTCCATAGAGACATTCAACAATCTCCAAGTGCCTTACAATCAGCTTCAGCCAACCAAGCCTTTCTCCGGAGTCACCGATGGCTCCACGGTTCCGATTGGGCAGGTCCGCCTCCCTGTCACCTTCGGGGCGCGCGACAACTACCGCACCGAGCTCATCGACTTCGATGTCGCCCACATTCGCCTGCCATACAACGCCATCCTCGGCTACCCAGCTCCGGCCAAGTTCATGGCCGTGACCCATCACGGCTACAACGTCCTCAAGATGCCAGGAAGTGGCGGAGTCATCATGGTGCCTAGTGAAGAAAGAGACGCAGTGTGCTCCCTGGAGCGAGCTTTTCAAACCGCATCACTTGAAGACCCAGATCGCTGGAGCGTGAGGCTCCCCGAGACCGCTCCCAAGAAGAAGAAGACATCGCCAGGCCCGACCCCTCAGGAGGCAGGCCCCTCAGGGTCCGCACTTGTTCAGGGGGCACCTCCTTCTATCGCATAGGAAGGCGCGCCCGGCGCCCTCCTCAAGCAAGGCACGGGGGCCCTCTCCTGGAGGGCCACCGACCTTGCTAAGGTCACGAGGGAGGCGCTTGGGCACCACTTGGAGGCGTGTTTTAAAGCACGTTTCCCTCAGGGAGGAGCAAGGCAACGAGGGCCAAACCCTCAGGAGTTCGTCAGCCAGATCATGCAGGAGCTGCAGGGAGTCAAGAGTCATGAGTGGCAGCCGCCGCTTACCCGCCGCAGCTCCCCATCCAGGCGAGGATGGTAGGCTGCGCGTCTGCATCGACATACCAGGGCTCAACCGAGCCGCCTCTTAGGAGCGCTTCTGGCCCTCACGCGTGGGGCGCTGCGAAGGTCCACCCCACAGCTACGTTCACATGCCCTACGGCGTGCCGAACGCGGCCGCCACGCACCAGCGCCTCATGGGGAGCATCCTGGAGGCTCAAGAGGCCAGGCGTTCCACAGTCCTGGCTTGTCACATCCCTAGAGTTTGCTTGTAACTAGTGGCATTGCATCCATTCATCATGTTTAAATTTCATGAAACTTGAAATGGGGATTGTTGAAACCCTAGCACCAAACGAATTCAACTAGGTTCAATAAAAAAAATATTTTCAATGATCCCAAATGCCCTTTAGAAAAGTTCATGATTTTTGTCAAAGGTGAAAACCTCTGCCAAAAGTCATGCACATATTTCTAGGCCATTCTGGATTTCTGAATTAAATCATATAGTATTTGCATTTGGGCATTTAAATGCTATAAAATATTTTAAATGCCCAAATAACTCTGAAAATAAGTGTGGACTGTTGGAAATAATCTAAACAGAGCCCCAGATTATTTTCAGGATTTTTAAAGATGCCTAAGTATTTCTAATAAAGCGACAGAGTTGCAGAAAAATTGAAAACAGAAACAAATAAACGAAGAGAGAGAGAGACCCACCTGACTTACCTGGCAGCCCACCTGGCCCAGCCCCTCCAGCTGGCCCAGCCCACTGGCCAAAGCGGTCGTCCTCAACCTCTGCCAGTAGGCAGAGGCGTGTCGCCCGCGCGCGCGCTCGCCCCTGGCCACCTCTTGCTTCCTCCCCGGGCCCTCTAGCGACGCCACAGAGACGCCCCGTGGCCCCTCGCCCCTCTCCCTCACTCTATGCTCTCTCCTTCACCCTCTAGTTTCTTCCCCGAGCACGACCAAACGCAGCCGTCGTCGCCGACGAGCTCCCCCACGGCCACAGCCATCTCCGAGCCCCTCCGACGCGCCCTCGAGCTCCGCCGTGACGCCCCCTTCCTCTCCACCGAGCCGCGCCCCGCCGGAAGCCCTGCAGCATTGTCCACGGCATCGTCTTCAACCTCTGGCCGCCGGCGAACTCTTCGGGGATTCGTGAGCTCCAGTCCCTCCCCGGCCTCGCTGTTGCCTCTACCGGATTCGCCGTGAGCCCCTGCCTCTTTCCCCTCTAACCCCATGCTCGTCCCCGCCTTCTAGCCACCATGGCCATCGGAGCCAATTGCTCCTCGCCGCCGGCCATGTCGCCACCGCGGCTACGGCGGTGCAAGCACGCGTCCGAGCTTACCACTGAGCTCACCGCACCCCCGCGAGACGAACACGACCGTCCACGGCTCCTCCCGTGCCTCGCACCGCCCACACTGTTGTTGCCCGAACTCCGGCCGCCGCCACGAGCTCGACTCCGGCGAGCTCGCTCCACCCCAGCTCCTCCCACTTGCACTACCAGATGCGCGCGACCCCCAGCTACGCGTAGCACCAATCCAACGTCCAAATGATCGCCTCAGGTTAAACCCGACGTGTTCGGCGCCATCGACCTCGGCCATGACGAGCCGTCGGCCTAATTCCGGTTTAGTTAGCCACTAATGACCCAGCTAAACCACCCCTAGTGCCACTTCCATGTGGGCCATGTGCCTGTTTAGTTTAATTTAATTTTCTGTTTAGATTAGTTCATAACCCACTGGGACCCACACGTCAGCATTGACTTTGCTGACGCGGCCGTTGACTGGTCCCACATGTCATCCACCCAAACTAGCCTTGTTACACTGACCCGTGGGTCCCAGCCGTCAGGTTTGACCTGGGCTGGCGGCTTTGACCTGCTGACGTCACCCTGAGGCAATGCTGATGAAGGAAATATGCCCTAGAGGCAATAATAAAGTTATTATTTATTTCCTTATTTCATGATGAATGTTTATTATTCATGCTAGAATTGTATTAACCGGAAACATAATACATGTGTGAATAGATAGACAAACATAGTGTCACTAGTATGCCTCTACTTGACTAGCTCGTTGAATCAAAGATGGCTAAGTTTCCTAGCCATAGACATGAGTTGTCATTTGATTAACGGGATCACATCATTAGGAGAATGATGTGATTGACATGACCCATTCCGTTAGCCTAGCACATGATCGCTTAGTATGTTGCTATTGCTTTCTTCATGACTTATACATGTTCCTCGTAACTATGAGATTATGCAACTCCTGCCACGGAGGAACACTTTGGTGCTACCAAACGTCACAACGAACTGGGTGATTATAAAGGAGTACTACAGGTGTCTCCAAAGGTACATGTTGGGTTGGCGATTTGAGATTAGGTTTTGTCACTCCGATTGTCTGGAGAGGTATCTCTGGGCCTTCTCGGTAATACTCATCACCTAAGCCTTGCAAGCATTGTAACTAATGAGTTAGTTATGAGATGATGTATTACGGAACGAGTAAAGAGGCTTGCCGTAACTAGATTGAACTAGGTATTGATACCGACGATCGAATCTCGGGCAAGTAACATACCGATGACAAAGGGAACAAAGTATGTTGTTATGCGGTTTGACCGATAAAGATCTTCAGAGAATATGTAGGAGCCAATATGGGCATCCAGGTTCCGCTATTGGTTATTGACCAAGAATAGTTCTAGGTCATGTCTACATAGTTCTCGAACCCGTAGGGTCCGCACGCTTAAGGTTTCATGATGTTATATTATGAGTTTATGAGTTTTGATGTACCGAAGGAGTTCGAGTCCCGGATGAGATCGGGACATGACGAGGAGTCTCAAATGGTCGAGACGTAAAGATCGATATATTGGACGACTATATTCGAGTTCGGAAAGGTTCCAATGATTCGGTATTTTTCGAGTACCGGAGAGTTACGGAATTCGCCGGGAGAAGTATTGGGCCTTGTTGGGCCCTGGGAAAGAGAGAGGGCTGCCTAGGGCAGGCTGCGCGCTTCCCAAGGCCTAGTCCGAATTGGACTAGGGAGGGGCCGCACCCTTCTTCTCTTCCCCTTCCTTCTCTCCTACTCCTACTAGGAAAGGAGGAGTCCTACTCCCGGTGGGAGAAGGACTCCCCCCTTGGTGCGCCCCCTCCTAGGCCGGCCACCTCCTCCCTTGCTCCTTTATATACGGGGCAGGGGGCACCCCATGACACACAAGTTGATCTACGGATCGTTCCTTAGCCGTGTCAGCGGTGCCCTTCCACCATATTCCACTTCGTCATATCGTCATGAGCTTAAGCGAAGCCCTGCACGGAGAAGTCATATCGTCATGAGCTTAGGCGAAGCCCTGCGCCGGTGGAGCATCAACATCGCCACCACGCCCTCGTCTGACGGAACTCATCCCGACACTTTGCTGGATCGGAGTCCGGGATCGCCATCGAGCTGAACGTGTGCAGAACTCGGAGGTGCCGACGCTCGGTGCTTGGATCGGTCGAATCGTGAAGACGCACGACTACATCAACCGCGTTGTTATAACGCCCGCTTTCGGTCTCACGAGGGTACGTGGACGGACATTCTCCTCTCGCTGATATGCCATCACCATGGTCTTGCGTGATCGTAGGAAATTTTTGAAATTACTACGCTCCCCAACAATGGCATCCGAGCCTGGTTTTATGCGTTGATGTCATATGCACGAGTAGAACACAAGTGAGTTGTGGGCGATACAAGTCATACCGCCTACCAGCATGTCATACTTTGGTTCAGCGGTATTGTGAGATGAAGCGGCCTGGACCGACATTACGCCAGACGCTTACGCGAGACTGGTTTCACCGCCCGAGCACTCGCTGCTTAAAGGTGACCGGCGGTGTCTGTCTCTCTCACTTTAGTTGAATCGAGTGTGGCTACGCCCGTCCTTGAGAAGGTTAAAACAGAGTCTATTTGACGAAGTATCGCTGTGGTTTTGATGCGAGGTAAGAACGGTTCTTGCTCAGCCCGTAGCAGCCACGTAAAACTTGCAACAACAAAGTAGAGGACGCCTAACTTGTTTTTGCAGGGCATGTTGTGATGTGATATGGTCAAGACGTGATGCTATATTTTATTGTATGAGATGATTATGTTTTGTAACCGAAGTTATCGGCAATCGGCAGAGCCATATGGTTGTCGCTTATTGTATGAAATGCAACGCCATGTAATTGCTTTACTTTATCACTAAGGAGTAGCGATAGTCGAGAAGCAATAGTTGGCGAGACGACAACGATGCTACGATGGAGATCAAGGTGTCGCTACCGGTGACAATGGTGATCATGACGGTGCTTGGCGATGGAGATCACAAGCACAAGATGATGATGACCATATCATATCACTTATATTGATTGCATGTGATGTTTATCCTTAATGCATCTTATCTTGCTTTGATTGACGGTAGCATTATAAGATGATCTCTCACCAAAATTATCAAGAAGTGTTCTCCCGAGTATGCACCGCTATAAAGTTCTTCGTGGCTTTGAGACACCACGTGATGATCGGGTGTGATAGGCTCTACGCTCAAATACAACGGGTGCAAAACAGTTGCGCACGCGAATACTCAGGTTAAACTTGACGAGCCTTGCATATAACAGATATGGCCTCGAACACGGAGACCGAAAGGTCGAACGTGAATCATATAGTAGATATGATCAACATAGTGATGTTCACCATTGAAACTACTCCATCTCACGTGATGATCGGACATGGTTTAGTTGATTTGGATCACGTAATCACTTAGATGACTAGAGAGATGTCTATCTAAGTGGGAGTTCTTAAGTAATATGATTAATTGAACTTTAATTTATCATGAACTTAGTCCTGGTAGTATTTTGCAGATTATGTTGTAGATCAATAGCTCGCGTTGTTGCTTCCCTATGTTTTCATATGAGTTCCTAGAGAAAATTGTATTGAAAAATGTTAGTAGCAATGATGCGGATTGGATCCGTGATCTGAGGTTTATCCTCATTGCTGCGCAGAAGAATTATGTCCTTAATGCACCGCTAGGTGACAGACCTATTGCATGAGCAGATACAGACGTTATGAACGTTTGGCTAGCTCAATATGATGACTACTTGATAGTTTAGTGCACCATGCTTAACGGCTTAGAATCGGGACTTCAAAGACGTTTTGAACGTCATGGACCATATGAGATGTTCCAGGAATTGAAGTTAATATTTCAAGCAAATACCCGAGTTGAGAGATATGAAGTCTCCAACAAGTTCTATAGCTAAAAGATGGAGGAGAATCGCTCAACTAGTGAGCATGTGCTCAGATTGTCTGAGTACTTCAATCGCTTGAATCAAGTGGGAGTTAATCTTCCAGATAAGATAGTGATTGACAGAATTCTCTAGTCACCATCACTAAAGTTAGTAGAACTTCGTGATGAACTATAGTATGCAAGGGATGACGAAAAAGATTTCGAGCTCTTCGCGATGCTAAAATCGCGAAGGTAGAAATTAAGAAAAACATCAAGTGTTGATGGTTGACAAGACCACTAGTCTCAAAGAAAATGGCAAAGGGAAGAAGGGAACTTCAAAAGGAACGGCAAGCAAGTTGCTGCTCGAGTGAAGAAGCCCAAGTTTAGACCTAAGCCCGAGACCGAGTACTTTTGCTGCAATGGAACTGGTCACCGAAGCGAACTACCCCTGAATATTTGGTGGATAAGAAGGATGGCAAAGTGAACAAGGTTATATTTGATATACAGGTTATTGATGTGTGCCTTACTAATGTTTATAGTAGCCCCTGAGTATTTGATACTGCTAGGTTGCTAAGATTAGTAACTCAAACAGGAGTTACGAATAAACAGAGACTAGTTAAAGGGAAGTGACGATGAGTGTTGGAAGAAGTTCCAAGATTGATATGATCATCATCGCACACTCCCTATACTTTCGGGATTAGTGTGGAACCTAAATAAGTGTTATTTGGTGTTGAGCATAAATATGATTTGATCATGTTTATTGCAATACGGTTATTCATTTAAGTAAGAGAATAAATTGTTGTTCTGCTTACATGAATAAAACCTTACATGGTTACACACCCAATGAAAATAGTTCATTGGATCTCGATCATAGTGATACACATATTCATAATATTGAAACCAAAAGATGCAAAGTTAATAATGATAGTGCAACTTATTTGTGGCACTTGCCGCTTAGGTCATATTGGTGTAAAGCGCATGAAGAAAACTCCATGCTCGATGGACTTTGGAATCACTTGATTATGAATCACTTGATGCTTGCGAACCATGCCTTATGGGCAAGATGACTAAAGACTCGCTTCTCCGGAACAATGGAGCGAGCAAATGACTTATTGGAAATAATACATACCGATGTATGCGGTCCGATGAGTGTTAAAGCTCACGGCAAGTATCGTTATTTTCTGACCTTCACAGATGATTTGAGCAGATATGGGTATATCTACTTGATGAAACACAAGTCTGAAACATTTGAAAAGTTCAAAGAATTTCAGAGTGAAGTGAAGAATCATCGTAACAAGAAAATAAAAGTTTCTACGATATGATCGCAGAGGAAAAATATTTGAGTTACGAGTTTGGCCTTCATTAAAACAATGTGAAATAGTTTTACTACTCACGCCACCGAACACCACAGCTTAATGGTGTGTCCGAACGTCAGAATCAAGACTTTATTGGATATGGTGCGATCTATGATGTATCTTACCGATTTACCACTATCGCTTTGGGGTTATGCATTAGAGACAGCTGCATTCACGCTTAATAGGGCACCATCTAAACCGCTGAGATGACACCGTATGAACTATGGTTTAACAAGAAACCTAAGTGTCGTTTCTTAAAGTTTGGAGTTGTGATGCTTATGTGAAAAGTTTTCACCGATAAGCTCAAACCCAAATCGGAGAAGTGCGTCTTCATAGAATACCCAAAAGAAACTGTTGGGTACACCTTCTATCACAGATCTAAAGGCAAAACATTCGTTGCTAAGATGGATCCTTTCTAGAGAAGGAGTTTCTCTCGAAAGAAGTGAGTGGGAGGAAAGTAGAACTTGATGAGGTAATTGTACCTTCTCCCTTATTGGAAAGTAGTTCATCACGTAAATCAGTTCCAAAGTGATTCCTACACCAATTAGTAAGGAAGTTAATGATGATGATCATGAAACTTCAGATCAAGTTGCTACCAAACCTCGTAGATCTTCCAGAGTAAAGATCCGCACCAGAGTGGTGCGGTAATCATGTTCTGGAAGTCATGTTACTAGAACATGATGAAACCTACGGACTATGAGGAAGCGATGATGAGCCCAGATTCCGCGAAATGGCTTGTGGCCATGAAATCTGAGATAGGATCCATGTATGAGAACAAAGTATGGACTTTGATTGACTTGCTCGATGATCAGCAAGCCATGTTTAAATAAATGGATCTTCAAGAGGAAGACGGACACAGATAGTAGTGTTACTATCTACAAAGCTCGACTTGTCACAAAAAGGTTTTCGACAAGTTCAAGGTGTTGACTACAATGAAGATTTTCTCAACTGTAGCGATGCTTAAGTCTGTCCGAATCATGTTAGCAATTGCCACATTTTATGAAATCTGGCAAATGGATGTCAAAACTACATTCTTTAATGGATTTATTAAAGAAGAGTTGTATATGATGCAACAAGAAGGATTTGTCAATCCTAAAGGAGCTAACAAAATGTGCAAGCTCCAGCGATCCATCTATGGACTGGTGCAAGCATCTCGGAGTTGGAATAAACGCTTTGATAGTGTGAACAAAGCATATAGTTTTATACAGACTTGCGGTGAAGCCTGTATTTACAAGAAAGTGAGTGGGAGCACTACAACATTTCTGATAAGTATATGTGAATGACATATTGTTGATCGGAAATAATGTAGAATTATTCTGCAAAGCATAAAGGAGTATTTGAAAGGAGTTTTTCAAAGAAGGACCTTGGTGAAGCTGCTTACATATTAAGCATCAAGATCTATTAAGATAGATCAAGACACTTGATAAGTTTTTTTCAATAAGCACATACCTTGTCAAGATTTTGAAGTAGTTCAAAATGGAACAGTCAAAGAAAAGTTCTTGCATGTGTTGCAAAGGTATGAAATTGAGTAAAACTCAAAACCCGACCACGGTAGAAGATAGAAAGAGAATGAAAGTCATTCCCTATGCATCAGCCATAGGTTCTATAAAGTATGTCATGTTGTGTACAGATCTATTGCATACCCTACCACTAAGCTTGGCAAGGAGTGCAATAGTGATCTAGGAGTAGATCAATGGACAGCGGTCAAAATTATCCTTAGTAGAATTAGGATATGTTTCTCGATTATGGAAGTGAAAAGGTTCGTCAGTAAAAGGTTGCGCCGATGCAAGTTTTAACACTAATCTAGATGACTCGAGTCTCAATCTGGATACATATTGAAAGTGGGAGCAATTAGCTAGAGTAGCTCCGCAAGAGCATTGTAGACATAGAAATTTGCAAAATACTTACGGCTCTGAATGTGATGAACCCGCTGACTAAAATTATCTCACAAGCAAAACATGATCACACCTTAGTACTCTTTGGGTATTAATCACATAGCGATGTGAACTAGATTATCGACTCTAGTAAACCCTTTGGGTGTTGGTCACATGTCGATGTGAACTATGGGTGTAAACCACATATAGATGTGAACTATTGATGTTAAATCACATGGCGATGTGAACTAGATTATTGACTCTAGTGCAAGTGGGAGACTGAAGGAAATATGCCCTAGAGGCAATAATAAAGTTATTATTTATTTCCTTATTTCATGATGAATGTTTATTATTCATGCTAGAATTGTATTAACCGAAACATAATACATGTGTGAATAGATAGACAAACATAGTGTCACTAGTATGCCTCTACTTGACTAGCTCGTTGAATCAAAGATGGCTAAGTTTCCTAGCCATAGACATGAGTTGTCATTTGATTAACGGGATCACATCATTAGGAGAATGATGTGATTGACATGACCCATTCCGTTAGCCTAGCACATGATCGCTTAGTATGTTGCTATTGCTTTCTTCATGACTTATACATGTTCCTGTAACTATGAGATTATGCAACTCCTGTTTACGGAGGAACACTTTGGTGCTACCAAACGTCACAACGAATCGGGTGATTATAAAGGAGTACTACAGGTGTCTCCAAAGGTACATGTTGGGTTGGCGATTTTGAGATTAGGTTTTGTCACTCCGATTGTCGGAGAGGTATCTCTGGCCTTCTCGGTAATACTCATCACCTAAGCCTTGCAAGCATTGTAACTAATGAGTTAGTTATGAGATGATGTATTACGGAACGAGTAAAGAGGCTTGCCGGTAACGAGATTGAACTAGGTATTGATCCGACGATCGAATCTCGGGCAAGTAACATACCGATGACAAAGGGAACAAAGTATGTTGTTATGCGGTTTGACCGATAAAGATCTTCAGAGAATATGTAGGAGCCAATATGGGCATCCAGGTTCCGCTATTGGTTATTGACCAAGAATAGTTCTAGGTCATGTCTACATAGTTCTCGAACCCGTAGGGTCCGCACGCTTAAGGTTTCGATGATGCTTATATTATGAGTTTATGAGTTTTGATATACCGAAGGAGTTCGGAGTCCCGGATGAGATCGGGGACATGACGAGGAGTCTCAAATGGTCGAGACGTAAAGATCGATATATTGGACGACTATATTCGGAGTTCGGAAAGGTTCCAATGATTCGGTATTTTCGAGTACCGGAGAGTTACGGGAATTCGCCGGGAGAAGTATTGGGCCTTGTTGGGCCCTGCGGGAAAGAGAGAGGGCTGCCTAGGGCAGGCTGCGCGCCCTCAAGGCCTAGTCCGAATTGGACTAGGGAGGGGCCGCACCCTTCTTCTCTTCCCTTCCTTCTCTCCTACTCCTACTAGGAAAGGAGGAGTCCTACTCGGTGGGAGAAGGACTCCCCTTGGTCGCGCCTCCTAGGCCGCCACCTCCTCCCTTGCTCCTTTATATACGGGGCAGGGGGCACCCCATGACACACAAGTTGATCTACGGATCGTTCCTTAGCCGCAGCGGTGCCCTTCCACCATATTCCACTTCGGTCATATCGTCATGAGCTTAGGCGAAGCCCTCGCACCGGAGAAGTCATATCGTCATGAGCTTAGGCGAAGCCCGCGCCGGTGGAGCATCAACATCGCCACCACGCCTCGCGGTTGACGGAACTCATCCCCGACACTTTGCTGGATCGAGTCCGGGATCGCCATCGAGCTGAACGTGTGCAGAACTCGGAGGTGCCGTGACGCTCGGTGCTTGGATCGGTCGGATCGTGAAGACGCACGACTACATCAACAGCGTTGTTATAACGCTTCGCTTTCGGTCTCACGAGGGTACGTGGACGGACACTCTCCCCTCTCGTTGCTATGCCATCACCATGGTCTTGCGTGATCGTAGGAAATTTTTTGAAATTACTACGTTCCCCAACAGCTGACGCATTAATTCAATTACTGGAATTATTCTTATACAGGAAATTCCAGAAAATAGTACAAACTTCTAAAAATCATAGAAAATCAACCGTAACTCCAAATGAAACAAATTATATATGAAAAATGATCAGAAAAATCCTATCTATCCATCTGTACTAGTTTTATGCATGTTAGAACACATTAACCCTGCTGTTTAGGTGAAACAAGTTAATGCACTAAAATGACCTCTTAAAATGGGTTTGCATTTGAATCTTTGGTTCAAATGGAGTCATCTCAATCTATTCTAGCTTGCATTAGCCCAAAACACATTCATATTTCCATGTCATAGAATGCATCATATTGTGCATTGCATTGGTCGTGTTTCTTCTCTGTTTGTCGGTGTTGTTCCCCCTAGGTAGACGTTGTACCGACGTTGTGATCGTTGACACTGATGAAGACTCAATGCTATCTTCAGAAGTGCCAGGCAAGCAAAAACGCCTTGTTCATTCCCATACAATCCCACTCTCTCGCTCCTGCTCTCTTTTACTGCATTAGGACAACAACGATTTATTTGTTACTTGCTGCGGTAGTTGAACCCCTTTATCCTATGCATGACCTGTCATTTCCACAGTAAATAGATGAAACCCACTAGCATGAGCAGGAGTTGTTTGAGCCCTGATGTGCCTACTCATTCATGCTTGTTTGTCATGCCTGCTACTTCTTAGAGTTGAGTCAGGTATGATTCATCGGGAATGAATTGGAATGGTGATGAACATGTCCTACTGTGTGTGAGCTAAGTGTGTGAACACGATTTGGTAAAGGTAGCGGTGAGAGGCCATGTAGGAGTGCATGGTGGGTTGTCTCATTGAAACCGTCCTCAGGAACTGAGTTCTGTGTTTGTGATCCATGAACAGTTACTACCACACATTGGGATCCTTAATTGACTCTCTCGGCTTCTTAACCACCCTTGTTCTCTATCCAGGAGTTGCAACTAGTTTCCGTGTTTGTAGGATATGTGTTGGAGGTCACAGAAGCGCTGACCCTAGGGGGTGGGCTATGATGCGGTAGATACACCGTGGCACGGTGTACCGGGCGCCCGTTTGGTGTCTCGGGAACCTTGCTCACATCGTTCGGGGCCGTATGTGGAAACCTCGGCCGGACTCCCCGCGGATGGAACCTGGATAGGCGATAAACCTGGACTAGAGACTTGAGTGTTTAGGTAGGTCGTGGCCGACACCCTCGTTGGGCTTCCGCTTGAAGGTTGCCGAGTACATGTCATGTAAACGGCGGTAAGTGGTGAGAGCGTGTGTGAAGAAGTACACCCCTGCAGGGTTAACATCATCTATTCGAATAGCCGTGTCCGCGGTAAAGGACTTCTGGCTTGCCTATAACAGTTCATAGACAAGTGAAAGTGGATACTCTAAAATACGCAAGATAAGCGTGAGTGCTATGGATGGCGTTCTCGTAGGGAGACGGGAGCGGATCCATAGTGGTGTATTGATATGGTGATTATGTGGACTCGTGTGCGCCACCTCAAAAGAGTTACTTGCAGGCGTAGTTTAGGATAGCCACCGAGTCAAAGCTGGCTTGCTGCAGTTAAACTCCACCACCCCCTTTGTTGATATCGATGCATATGTAGTTAGTTCTGATGTAAGTCTTGCTGGGTATATTTGTACTCACGTTTGCTTAATTTATGTTTTGCAGAGAGACTTCAGTCTCGCTAGTAATTCCGCGTGGACTTTGACGTTTAGCTTGATACCTCAGCTACGATCTTGTGCTCTCGACAGGATCTAGTAGATAGTCAGGCTTCTTAGCCCTTTATTCATTTGTAGTTGTCTGTACTAAGACATGTTAAGCTTCCGCATGTGTTTGATTTGTATGCTCTGAATGTTGGCTCATGAGACCCATGTTTGTAATATCTCGCTCCTCGGAGCCTAATGAATAAATACTTGAGTCGTAGAGTTATGTTGTGATGCCATGTTGTATTTACACATATCGAGCATATTGTGTGTATGTTTGAAATGCTTGGTATGTGTAGGATCCGACAATCTAGTTGTTTATCCTTGGCAGCCTCTCTTATGGCGAAATATAGTCTAGTGCTTCCTTGAGCCATAGTAGTCCGCTACAGCCTGGTTCACCGGAGTCCTGCTAGCCCAAAGACTACTTCTCGTGACACCGACCGGCGGCATGTGTTTCACTTCGCTCTGTGGTCTGTCCCTTCGGGAAATTTCACGCGTGACATCCGAGTCCTGCCTAGCTGCTACAGCCCGGTTCCCTGAGTCCTGTTAGCCCAAAGGCTACAGCCCGGATTCACACGTTGTTGACCGACATGCTCGATGTGATTCATGTATGCCTGTCCCCATGGGTTAGTGCCGCTTTGGGTTCACGACTAGCCATGTCGGACTGGGTTCTTTGTCATATGGATGCTAGCGACACTATCATATACGTGAGCCAAAAGGCGCAAACGGTCCCGGGCCATGGTAAGGCGACACCCGTGGGAATACTGTGCGTGAGGCCGCAAAGTGATATGAGGTGTTACCGGCTAGATCGATGTGACTTTGAATCGGGGTCCTGACATGGCGGAGATGGAGATGGTCCGCGAGGAGCCACCAGCGCCTCCGGAGCCTCCCGAGGCTCCAGGGCCTGGGGGCTCGTGAAGATCGGCTTCCGCAGCCTACGACACCCGCTGCTTCAACATCCCTTCGTCCTCAACGTTATCAAGTGACATCCTTCAAGTTTCATTTCTAGTTGGGAGCGCCCCCCAGGGCTGCATCATTCCCAGGCCGCGTGGGTCTGTCCCTGCGGCGTGTATCTCTTTTACTTCATGTTTCTAGCTTACCTTATCGGGGGCGCCCCTCGGGCTGAATCATCCACAAGTCGCTCGGGCCAGACCCAGCGATGTCTGCCTTCCCTGCACCTATCTAAATGAACTTGCTCCTTATTAATTAACATGCTTGACCCAGTTACCTGCTCAACTGACACCGACTGATCGAGCTGCTCCCCAACGGCATGACGCTTGCGCATGGTTCCGTCCCTGCAACGCCAACAAACCTGAATGGCTGAGCTCTGGCCGCGGCAGCCCCACACAGCGCCACCTCGTCAGGCCTTCAGTGCCTCGTCAGCTCTCCAAAGCAACCAACGGCTGACTGTCGCTTGTCATAGCGGACTCTTGTTCTTTTTGTGGTGAGCCTGCAGGATCCCTTCGAGGCGCAGTACCAGGCGAGGCCCTCACGGCGTCTTCTTCACTCTCGCCCGCGTGAAGCACTTGCACGTTAAAGGGGGGGTACCTGAGCATCGCGACTCATGGGCTCCTACTGGCTCTCCAGCCCTCACCCTGTGGCCTTGTCCACGGCATCGCGACCTGGCATACCAGTGACGGCTGAGACCCGCCGAGGGCCGAGACCCGAGGACGAGAGCGAAAGGGGAGCAAAGGCGAGAGGGAAGAGGCACGCAGGGGACCTCGCCAGTAACCCTCGCTCATGGATGCGCTGGACCTAACATCGCACCAGAAGCGGTTCCGACCCGAGATAAGTCACCTCCGAAACATCGCTATCGCAGCACCGACCCCGCACCCAATGCAATCCCCGTTAGCAACGCTATGCCCTTTTCACCGAACGGTGGCTTCTTGCGCTTAAAGGGGACCTCCGACCATCGCGACTCGGGGCTCTTTATCGACCCCGGCCGCCACCTGCTGGCCTTGACCACGGCATCGCGACTGGCATACCAGCGACGGCCGAAGCTCGCCTTGGGACCGGGACTGTCGGCGCAGAGCACCAAGCCCTCATGCGGTTCGAAAGGAAGAACTAAGCTAAGATGGAATGAGCATCAAGCGCTACTTCATGGCAAGGATTATATTAACAGACAGAACCACAGGCACCTTACATGCCCCCACGGGGCGCGCTTTTCGATTCCTCGCAGGGAACAGAGGGAACCGATCCTAAAGAACGCTAACTACACGCGCCTCCGCGAGAGACACCATCATCAACAAGGGCGCCAGCACCGCGCCAACCTCATCCAGATCGAGGCGGCGGCGGCTTACCGAGCCCGCCTTGCTCTGAGAGCGGCGCAGGCTCGGGGGCTCGTAGCTGTCGTCGCTCGTCTCCGGAGTCGCGAAGAGCTCGGCGGAGTCGCTGGATCCTCCGCCGCCTCCGCCGCCAGAGGAGCTGCTGAGGGAGCGATCGGCGAGCCTGGTCCTCGCCGTGGCAGGGCCCCGACCACCTCTCTCAGGGCAGCACTCCAACCGGCGCCCGTCCGCGTCGAAGACCTTGAAGAGCATCATGGAAGTGTCGTTGTACTCCACGTGGATCGCGAGGGCGCCCCTCACCCTGCAGACCCGGGCGATCTCGCCCCAGCCTCAAGTCATGAAGACCTTGCCCGGAGCGACGACCCCGACCTCCGCTTCGGTCGCGAGGGTGTTGCAGCCGGCGTGCTGCAACCAGAGCTCCAAGAATCCCCCCCTGCGGCATCACGAAGGCGAAGGAGGGAGGAAGGCGGATCCAAGACTGAGGAGGCATGTCGGCATGGAGCACAAACTCTCGGGAGGAGCCCTCGCATGGACTCTGTGAGGGACGACGCGACCGCTGCGGACTCGCCGACGCCGACGGGCGGCGCCGTCCATGGCGCTCGGCATCAACTCCTTCAGGATCCTCAAGGTGGGCGTACAAGGGCAGCGGGAACCCTGGCGGCTTCCGCTCGCACCAAGGCCTCGACACCTTCTGCCGGGCGCCCTCATGTCGACGGCATAGGGCTAGCTGTTTCTTCGGCGGAAGCGGGTCGGGACCTTCTCGGGGAGCCTTTCCCTTCTCTTCCGCGGAGAACCGGCGCATCGGAGCCATTGTCGCAAAGTGGAGCAAGTCGGCGAAGAAGGAGAAGCAAGAAGAGATGGACTAGAAGGGAACGCACCGTTCCGTACTTATAGCCGGGGAAGGCCAACCGGCGACCTGCATGATCACAGGTAATCATGACCCGCTTTGCATGCAGGGACTTGTCAATTCGTGCAGTTGCCGAGGCATCGTGGGGAAGCAGTAGCGCCCATGTCCAATCAACCGCCATGCGGCGCCCAAGGCCGCAGACTGTTAGGGCCCGTGGCGCTTCGCACTTGCCCCTTCGCTTCTCTGCTCAGCCAAGTCCAGCGCGCTTTAGGCCCGGGGCTAGTGTCGGCGCTCGGGAATGGGGTACCCAGACTTGCTCGCTCGCGGCCCACGGCGTGGCTCAAGGGGTGGCCCAAGACGGCCCATCTTCATCAAGACAAGCTCAAGACCTCGTGAGGGGCCAAGCCTGCTGGGCGGACGACGGAAGCCTCCTCGTGCACGGCCTCGTCAGCTGGCTCGCGAGGAGGCGGAGAGATCAAGGCGGGTACCTCACGGTGCCCATGACGAAGACATGACGCACTAAGGGCTCCAGCGGGCGCCAGCCCGCCGCAGTGTCCTCGCTTCCTCTTTGGTGCAAAGGGGCAAGCATAGGCGAGAGCATCAAGCAAAGGCATCTGTTTCGGCGCAACCAGACCAAGACCGTCGCAACGGCAGGAAGGAAGTCATCGTGGAGCCCAAGCCGGCGTCACCACCAGAGCCTTTGACAGGAGAGGACCAACTTTAGTCAGGATAAGTGTACTAGATGCCCCCCTTCAAAATGGCCAATTGTTGGCGCCTTTCCTGCTCAATATTTGGGAAGAGGCCCAGGGCCTCTACCTATAAATAGGACTAGCCACCCACAGGGTACAGGCATCTCGGAGACATCTTGGAGAGATCCAGACATCTCACCTCAGCTTGAGCTTGATTCAGCAGATCAAGCATCATCCAAGGAGAGAGAGAGAGAGAGAGAGAGAGAGAGAGAGAGAGAGTGACTGAACTCTCCCTAGCAGTTCATCGCATCAGCCAAGAACAGACCCTCGCGAGGCTGTTCTTCCTTGTATTGTTCATCATCAGCCCAAGAGGCAATCCACCACACAACACACTGGAGTAGGGTGTTACACCACAATGGTGGCCCGAACCAGTATAAACTTTGTGTCTCTTGTGTTGTTCCTTTTGTTGGGGAACGTAGCAGAAATTCAAAATTTTCCTACGTGTCACCAAGATCTATCTATGGAGAAACTAGCAACGAGGGAAGGAGAGTGCATCTACATACCCTTGTAGATCACTAAGCGGAACGGGGTTGAAGGAGTCGATTGCCGTGATTCAAATCACCGGAGATCCTAGTGCCGAACGGACGGCACCTCCGCTGCTCAACACACGACAGCCCGGTGACGCCTCCCACGCCTTGATCAACCAAGGAGAGAGGGAGAGGTTGAGGAAGACTCCATCCAGCAGCAGCACAACGGCATGGTGGTGATGGAGGAGCGTGGCAATCCCGCAGGGCTTCGCCAAGCACCACGGGAGAGGAGGAGGAGGAGAGGGTGGCTGCACCAAGAGAGGGAGAAAACTCATGTGTGTTGGGCAGCCCCAAACCCCAAGTATTTATAGGGGAAGGGAGGGCTGCGCCCCCATCTAGGGTTTTCACCCCCAAGGGGTGCGGCCAGCCCTAGATGGGGCTTGGGAGGCGGCCAAAGGGAGGGAGAGGAGGGCCCACTAGATGGGCCTTAGGGCCCATCTGCCCTAGGGTTTGCCCTCCCACTCTCCCTTGCGCCTTGGGCCCTTTGGGGGCGCACCAGCCTACCCGGGCTGGTTCCCTCCCACACTTGGCCCATGCAGCCCTCCGGGTTAGTGGCCCCACTTGGTGGACCCCGACCTCCCGTGGTCCCGAGACTACCGAAAAACCCAAACTTTTCCGTGACCAAAACAGACTTCCCATATATAAATCTTTACCTCCGACCATTCCGAACTCCTCGTGACGTCCGGATCTCATCCGGACCAACAACATTCGCAACCACATACAAACTTCCTTTATAACCCTAGCGCCATCGAACCTTATGTGTAGACCCACGGTTCGGGAACCATGCGCATATGACCGAGACGTTCTCCCGTCAATAACCAACAGCGGATCTGGATACCCATGTTGGCTCCTACATGTTCCACGATGATCTCATCGGATGAACCACGAAGTCAAGGACTCAATCAATCCCGTATTCAATTCCCTTTGTCTAGCGGTATTGTACTTGCCCGAGATTCGATCGTCGGTATCCCGATACCTTGTTCAATCTCGCTACGCAAGTCTCTTTACTCGCTCCGTAACACATCATCCCGTGATCAACTCCTTGATCACATTGTGCACATTATGATGATGTCCTACCGAGTGGGCCCATAGATACCTCTCCGCCACACGGAGTGACAAATCCCAGCCTCGATTCGTACAACCCAATGACACTTTCGGAGATACCGTAGTGCACCTTTATAGCCACCTAGTTACGCCAGACGTTTGGTACACCCAAAGCATTCCTACGGTATCCGGAGTTGCACAATCTCATGGTCTAAGGAAATGATACTTGACATTAGAAAAGCTTTAGCATACTAACTACGCATCTTTGTGCTAGGCTTAGGATTGTCTTGTCCATCACATCATTCTCCAAATGATGTGATCCCGCTATCAACGACATCCAATGTCCATGGTCGTGAAACCGTAACCATCTATTGATCAACGAGCTAGTCAACTAGAGGCTTACTAGGGACATGGTGTTGTTCATGTATCCACACATGTATCTGAGTTTCCGATCAATACAATTATAGCATGGATAATAAACGATTATCATGAACAAGGAAATATAATAATAACTAATTTATTATTGCCTCTAGGGCATATTTCCAACAGTCTCCCACTTGCACTAGAGTCAATAATCTAGTTCACATCGTCATGTGATTAGCACTGATAGGTCACATCGCCATGTGACCAACACCCAAAGAGTTTACTAGTGTCTGTAAACTAGTTCACATCATCATGTGATTTAAACTCAGTGAGTTCTGATTTGATCATGTTTTGCTTGTGAGAGAGGTTTTAGTCAACGGGTCTGTAACATTCAGATCCGTGTGTACTTCGCAATTCTCTATGTCATATTGTAAATGCTGCTTTCACGCTCCACTTGGAGCTATTCCAAATGGTTGCTCAACTATACGTATCCGTTTTGCTACTCAGAGTCATTCGGATAGGTGTTAAAGCTTGCATCGATGTAACAGTTTACGCCGAACTCTTTATCATCTCCATAATCGAGAAACATGTCCTTATTTACTCTAAGGACAATTTTGACTGCTCTCCAATGATCCATTCCTGGATCATTCTTGTACCCTTGACCGACTCATGGCAAGGCACACTTCCGTGCGGTACACAAAGATAGCATACTATAGAGCCTACGTCTAAAGCATAGGGACAACCTTCGCCCTTTCTCTCTTTTCTCGCTGTGGTCGAGCTTTAAGTCTTAACTTCATACCTTACATCTCGTGCAAGAACTCCTTCTTTGATCGATCCATCTTGAACACCTTCAAGATCATGTCAAGGTATGTGTTCATTTGAAAGTATTATTAAGCATTTTGATCTATCCTTGTAGATCTTGATGCTTATTGTTCAAGTAGCCTAATCCAGGTTTTCCATTGAAAAACACTTTTCAAACAACCTATATGCTTTCTAGAAATTCTACATCATTTCTGATCATCAATATGTCAACAACATATACTCATCAGAAATTTATAGTGCTCCCACTCACTTCTTTGGAAATACAAGTTTCTCATAAACTATATAAACCCAAAATCTTTGATCATCTCATCAAAGCGCATATTCCAACTCCGAGATGCTTACTCCAGTCCTTAGAAGGATTGTGGAGCTTTGCATACTTGTTAGCATCCTTCAGATTGACAAAACCTTCCGTTGTATCACATACAACCTTTCCTCAAGAATAACACCGAGGAAACAATGTTTTGACATCCTATCCGCAAGATTTCATAAATGCAGCTAATGCTAACATGATTCCGATGGACTTAAGCATCGCCACGGATGAGAAAATCTCATCGTAGTCAACTCCTTGAACTTGTGAAAACTCTTCGCCACAAGTCGAGCTTCACAGACGGTGACATTACCGCTCACGTCCGCCTTCTTCTTAAAGATCCATTCATCTCAATGGCTTGCCGATCATCAGCAAGTCCACCAAAGTCCATGCTTTGTTCTCGATATATGGATACTATCTCGGATTTCATGGCTTCTAACCATTTGTCGGAATTTGGGCCCACCATTGCTTCTCCATAGCTCGTAGGTTCATTGTTGTCTAGCAACATGACCTTCAAGACAGGATTGCGTACCACTCTGAAGTAGTACGCATCCTTGTCACCCTACGAGGTACGTTAGTGACTTGATCCGAAACTTCATGATCACTATCATAAGCTTCTACTTCAATTAGTGTAGGCGCCACAGGAACAACTTCTTGTGCCCTGCTACACACTAGTTGAAATGACGGTTCAATAACCTCATCAAGTCTCCACCATCCTCCCACTCAACTTTTCGAGACAAACTTTTCCTCGAGAAAGGACCCGATTCAAGAAACAATCCCTATTGTTTTCGGATCTGAATTAGGAGGTATACCCAACTGTTTTGGGTGTCCTATGAAGATGCATTTTGTCCGCTTTGGGTTCGAGCTTATCAACCTGAAACTTTTCACATAAGCGTCGCAGCCCCAAACTTTTAAGAAACGACAGCTTAGGTTTCTCTAAACCATAGTTCATACGATGTCGTCTCAACGGAGTAACGTGGTGCCCTATTAAAGTGAGTGCGGTTGTCTCTAATGCCTAACCCATGAACGATAGTGGTAATTCGATAAGAGATATCATGGTACGCACCATATCCAATAGAGTGCAACTATGATGTTCGGACACACCATCACACTATGGTGTTCCAGGCGGTATTAATTGTGAAACAATTTGCACAATGTCTTAATTGTGTGCCAAAACTCGTAACTCAGATATTCATCTCTATGATCATATCATAGACATTCTATCCTCTTGTCACTAAGATCTTAAACTTCACTCTGAAATTATTTGAACCATTCAATAATTCAGACTTGTGTTTCATCAAGTAAATATACTCAACATCTACTCGAATCATCGTGAAGTCAAAACATAACGATATTCATCAGATGCCTCAAAGACTCATTGGACTGCACACATCAAAATGTGTTACTTCCAACAAGTTGCTATCTTGTTCCATTTTACTCAAAAACGAGGCTTTTAGTCATCTTGCCCATGTGGTGTGATTTGCATATCTCAAGTGATTCAAAATCAAGTGAGTCCAAACGATCCATCTGCACGGAGTTTCATCATGCGTATACACCAATAGACATGGTTTGCATGTCTCAAACTTTTCAAAACGGGTGAGTCCAAAGATCCATCAACATGGAGCTTCTTCATGCTTTTATACCAATATGACTTACATGGCAAGTGCCACAAGTAAGTGGTACTATCATTACTATCTTATATCTTTTGGCATGAAAATGTGTATCACTACGATCGAGATTCAATAAACCATTCATTTAGGTGCAAGACCATCAAGGTGTTATTCAAATAAATAGAGTAACCATTATTCTCCTTAAATGAATAATCAGACATGATAGACATAATCCAATCATGTCTATGCTCAACGCAAACACCAAATGACAATAATTATGGTTTAATACTAATCTTGATGGTAGAAGGAGCGCATGATGTTTGATCACATCAAAATTGGAAACACTTCCAACACATATCGTCAGCTCTCCTTTAGCTAGTCTCCGCTTATTCCGTAGCTCTTTTATTTCGAAGTTACTAACACTTAGGAACCGAACCGTATCTAATACCTGGTGCTACTAGGAGTACTAGTAAAGTACACATTAACATAATGTATATCCAATATACTTCTATCGACCTTGCCAGCCTTCTCATCTACCAAGTATCTAGGGTAATTCTGCCCAATGGCTGTTCCCTTATTACGTAAGCACTTAGTCTCGGGTTTGGGTTCAACCTTGGGTTTCTTCACCGAGCAGCAACTGATTTGTCGTTTCATGAAGTGTCCCTTCTGCCCTTGCCCTTCTTGAAACTAGTGGTTTCACCAACCATCAACAATTGATGCTCCTTCTTGATTTCTACTTTCGCTGTGTCAAACATCGTGAATACCTCAAGGATCATCATATCTATCCCTGATTTGTTATAGTTCATCACGAGGCTCTAGCAGCTTGGTGGCAATGACTTTGGAGAAACATCACTATCTCATCCGGAAGATTAACTCCCACTCGATTCAAGTGATTGTTGCACTCGGACAATCTGAGCACAAGCTCAACGATTGAGCTTTTCTCCTTAGTTTGTAGGTTAAGAAAATCGCCGGAGGTCTCATACCTCTCGACATGGGCACGAGCCTGAAATCCTAATTTCAGCACTCAAACATCTCATATGTTCCGCAACATTTCAAAACGCCTTTCGTGCCTCAACTCTAAACCGCTTAACCGAACTATCACGTAGTTATCAAACGTATGTCCGATGTTCGCAACATCCACAAACGACGCTTGGGGTTCAGACATCGAGCGTGCATTAAGGACATAAGCTTTCACCGTCCGCATAATCGCCATCGTCAACTTTCAACTATATTTTCTAGGAACATATCTAAACAAGGGAACTAAAGCGCGAGCCATTTACATAATTTGCAAAAGGTATTTTGACTATGTTCAAGATAATTAAGTTCATCTTATGAACTCCCACCAGATAGACATCCTCTCGGTCATCTAAGTGATTACATGATCCGAGTCAACTCAGGCCGGTCCGATCATCACGTGAGACGGACTAGTCATCATCGGTGAACATCTTCATGTTGATGGTATCTACTATACGACTCATGCTCGACCTTTCGGTCTCGTGTTCCAAGGCCATGTCTGTACATGCTAGGCTCGCAAGTTAACCCTAAGTGTTTCGTGTGTAAATCTGTCTTACACCCGTTGTATGTGAACGTAAGAATCCATCACACCCGATCATCACGTGGTGCTTAGAAGCTATTTAACTTTAGCAACGGTGCATAGTTAGGGAGAACACTTCTTGAAACTGTTGTAAGGGATCATCTTATTTACTACCGTCGCTCTAAGTAAACAAGATTCATAAACATAATAAACATCACATGCAATTATATAGTAGTGACATGATATGGCCAATATCATATAGCTCCATTGATCTCCATCTTCGGGCTCCATTATCATCATCGTCACCGCATGACACCATGATCTCCATCATCATGATCTCCATCATCGTGTCTTCATGAAGTTGTCTCGCCAACTATTACTTCTACTACTATGGCTACCGTTAGCAATAAAGTAAAGTAATTACATGGCGCTGTATAATGACACGCAGGTCATACAATAAATAAAGACAACTCCTATGGCTCCTGCCGTTGTCATACTCATCGACATGCAAGTCGTGATTCCTATTACAAGAACATGATCAATCTCATACATCACATATCATTCATCACATTCTTCTTGGCCATATCACATCACATAGCATACCCCGCAAAAACAAGTTAGACGCCCTCTAATTGTTGTTTGCATGTTTTACGTGGCTGCTATGGGGTTTCTAGCAAGAACGCTTACCCACGCAAAACCACAACGTGATATGTCAATTGCTATTTACCCTTCATAAGTACCCTTTTCATCGAATCCGCTCCGACTAAAGTGGAGAGATCGGCACCCGCTAGCCACCTTATGCACCAAGTGCATGTCACGGTGGAACCTGTCTCACGTAAGTGTATGTGTAAGGTCGGTCCGGGCCGCTTCATCCCACAATACCGTCGAAACAAGATTGGACTAGTAACGGTAAGCATATTGAACAAAATCAACACCCACAACTACTTTGTGTTCTACTCGTGCAAATAATCTACGCAATAGACCTAGCTCTGATACCACTGTTGGGGAACGTAGCAGAAATTCAAAATTTTCCTATGTGTCACCAAGATCTATCTATGGAGAAACTAGCAACGAGGTAAGGAGAGTGCATCTACAAACCCTTGTAGATCGCTAAGCGAAGCGCTCAAGTGAACGGGGTTGAAGGAGTCGACTGCCGTGATTCAAATCACCGGAGATCCTAGTGCCGAACGGACGGCACCTCCGCGCTCAACACACGACAGCCCGGTGACGCCTCCCACGCCTTGATCCAGCAAGGAGAGAGGGAGAGGTTGAGGAAGACTCCATCCAGCAGCAGCACAACGGCACGGTGGTGATGGAGGAGCGTGGCAATCCCGCAGGGCTTCGCCAAGCACCACGGGAGAGGAGGAGGAGGAGAGGCAGGGCTGCACCAAGAGAGGGAGAAAACTCATGTGTGTTGGGCAGCCCCAAACCCCAAGTATTTATAGGGGAGGGGAGGGATGCGCCCCCATCTAGGGTTTTCACCCCCAAGGGGTGCGGCCAGCCCTAGATGGGGCTTGGGGAGGCGACCAAAAGGGGAGGGAGAGGGAGGCGCCCACTAGATGGGCCTTAGGCCCATCCGCCTAGGGTTTGCCCTCCCACTCTCCCTTGCGCTTGGGCCCCTTGTGAAGCGCACCAGCCCACCCGGGCTGGTTCCTCCCACACTTGGCCCATGCAGCCTCCGGGTTAGTGGCCCCACTTGGTGGACCTCGACCTCCCGTGGTCCCAGACGCTACCGAAAAACCCAAACTTTTCCGTGACCAAAACAGACTTCCCATATATAAATCTTTACCTCCGACCATTCCGAACTCCTCGTGACGTCCGGGATCTCATCCGGACTCAACAACATTCGCAACCACATAAAACTTCCTTTATAACCCTAGCGCCATCGAACCTTATGTGTAGACCCTACGGTTCGGGAACTATGCGCATATGACCGAGACGTTCTCCCGTCAATAACCAACAAAGGATCTGGATACCCATGTTGGCTCCTACATGTTCCACGATGATCTCATCGGATGAACCACGATGTCAAGGACTCAATCAATCCCGATTCAATTCCCTTTGTCTAGCGGTATTGTACTTGCCCGAATTCGATCGCGGTATCCCGATACCTTGTTCAATCTCGCTATCGCAAGTCTCTTTACTCGCTCCGAACACATCATCCCGTGATCAACTCCTTGATCACATTGTGCACATTATGATGATGTCCTACCGAGTGGGCCTAGAGATACCTCTCCGCCACACGGAGTGACAAATCCCAGCCTCGATTCGTACAACCCAATGACACTTTCGAGATACCGTAGTGCACCTTTATAGCCACCCAGCCACGCCAGACGCTTGGTACACCCAAAGCATTCCTACGGTATCCGGAGTTGCACAATCTCATGGTCTAAGGAAATGATACTTGACATTAGAAAAGCTTTAGCATACTAACTACGCATCTTTGTGCTAGGCTTAGGATTGTCTTGTCCATCACATCATTCTCCAAATGATGTGATCCCGTTATCAACGACATCCAATGTCCATGGTCAGGAAACCGTAACCATCTGTTGATCAACGAGCTAGTCAACTAGAGGCTTACTAGGGACATGGTGTTGTTCATGTATCCACACATGTATCTGAGTTTCCTATCAATACAATTATAGCATGGATAATAAATGATTATCATGAACAAGGAAATATAATAATAACTAATTTATTATTGCCTCTAGGGCATATTTCCAAGACCTTTCATAGTTTAGATCCTAGCGAGGCGGCGAGGTGCAGATAGGTAGGGGGTGAAATCTCCACGCGCACCCCAGTGTTCAAACTTAGAGGGTCTGCCGGAACCCGAAATTCGACACATGCCTTAACACACTGATAGAAATCTATAGATTCATCAAAACAAGTAAACAATGCATCAAAAAAAGAATCTGTCTTAAACAGGATAGTCTGTAGTAATCTGAACATTCACCATACCTCTGGTTATCCAAAAATTCTGAAAGAATTAGGAATAATAAAAAAATTGTATATAAAGATAGTGCAAAAAGTTTCAGAACCGTTTGACGTTCCAGTAAAAAATGTCAAATCGCGCACTACAGCCAAAGTTTCTGTTTTGCACTGCACAAACCAACAAGCAATCTAAACATCCTAAAGGCAAACCTTGGCACATTATTTTATAATACAATGGAATTTTACAAGGGGATAATTACTTTTGTGAAAATCTTCATGAAAAATTCTACATTGTTTCCATGAGCATGAACACAAGTGTTCAAGGTCGACCCTCACTTCTCCAATGCATAACTTCCAATCGATTCTCTTTTGTGAAAAGTTTTAAGTCCCCCTCTATATTTTTTTTGTTTTTAAACTATATAAAAGCAATCAACAGAAATAAATGACTCTCTAAAACTTCTGAGTTGTCTCCCTGGCAGCACTTTCTTTAAAGCCATTAAGCTAGGCATGAAGTGCTCAAGTAATGGATCCACCCGGATCCCAAGGTATATCAAAGCCAATTTGAATCAACAATGATTTAGCATTTAGTAGTGAGCACAAAGCAACATATATCAAACACCGACGAAGTCTAACTCTCTTCCTATGCATCGACATGTCATACGAGAACAATTCATGAACATCAAGTAAAGGCCAATACATAGCATAATCAGTTTCTTGCAATTCTATCGTGTCGAAAACATAAAGAGGCGGAGATGTAGTTCCTCTCTCATAATAATTGCAAGTAAGAGCAGCAAGCACATGCATATTATATTTATGAAAATCATCATGTGCAACGGTAAAAGGCAACCCATCAATATAATCCTTAACAAGAGCAAACTTCTCTGATATAGTGTAGTTGGGAGAATTCAAAAAGATAATAGGACTATCATGTGTGGGTGCAATAGCAACAATGTCATTCTTAACATAAGGAACTATAGCAAGTTCATCTCCATAAGCATAATTCATATTGGCATCTTGGCTACAAGCATAACAAGCACCAAGTTCATCAAAAAGGGATATTTCAAATGAATCAACGGGATCATAGAAATTATCATAGCATTCATCCTTAGGTAAGAACGAAGGGGATTCAATAATTTATGATTTGAAGACTTACTCTCATTAGAAGGTGGGCACAGGTAGCTAATCCGCTTTTCCTCTGTTTGTTCTTTTCTCTCCTCATCATCTTTTTGTCCAATGAGCTCATAGTTTCATCAATTTCTTCTTTCATAGACTCCTGCAAAATATTAGTCTCTTCTTGGACAGCGGAGTTATTCTCAATAAATACATCAATATCATAATTGTATTTATAATTATCATAGCAATATTTAAGGATGACAAAATTTTCAGGTCTATAAACATCATCATCAAAAGCTTCATACTTTTCGAACAGAGATTCAATTTCATAAGCACCCTTAAAAGCAACAAATTCTTCTATTCGTTCCACATCATAGTAATCATATATACCATTGGCATAAGAAGCCAAGGTTTCATTATCATTAAATTCACATGAAAAGGGAAGGTGTGGAGCATTCATCCTGGAGCAACAAGTAAAATCATATCTCAAGCATAAATCCCAAGAATAGCAATGCAACATATAATTTTGATCCCATAAAATTTTCCCTTTTTGTGTCAATAGATAATCCCTAAAGTATTCACGTTGATCCAACGTTACTCCCATTATCAAGTTGAATGGGGTTTTCTCAGGATTACCAATGTAGTGCATAATATCTTTTACATAACGAGCATCGAGGGTTTTAGGTGGTTCCCCTTCTCCATGAGTAGCAAGTACCACTAATTTTTTTGGTGTTTCGTGTTCCATATCCATAACTAAAGATAGAGAACAACTTAGAACAGGAAATAAAAACTACTTAGTGATAAAGCAAACAAGAACACACGAGAATATTCACCCCACGCTATTGCTCCCCAGGAACGGTGCCAGAAAATTGTCTTGATAACCCACAAGTATAGGGGATCAATTGTAGACTCTTTCGATAAGTAAGAGTGTCAAACTCAAAGAGGAGCTAAAGGTAGAACAAATATTCCCTCAAGTTCTCTCGACCACCGATACAACTCTATGCACACTTGATGTTCACTTTACCCAGAACAAGTATGAAACTAGAAGTACTTTGTAGGTGTGATGGGATAGTTTTGCAAGATAATAAAGAGTACGTAAATAAAATCTAGGGGCTGTTTAGATAAATACATAACTAAGTTAGTTTTAGTAGAGAGCTTTTGCCAACAAGAAAGTTATTTGTCCCTAGGCAATCGATAACAAGTGCCGGTAATCATTCTTGTAATTTTATATGAGGAAGAGGCATGAGCTAACATACTTTCTCTACTTGGATCATATGCACTTATGATTGGACCCCTAGCAAGCATCTGCAACTACTAAAGATCATTAAGGTCGTGAAACCTAACCATAGCCTTAAGATCAAGTCCTCTTTACTCCCATATGCCATAACCCACTTATCCGCGTTTGGGCTGCTGTCATCCCCCGCAACACTGACAATAAGTAAACCATGAACATATTGCAACACCCTACAACAGGGGCCCCTCGCGATGCGTGAGACGGAGGGCAGCGTAGGACATCACCATAAATAAAATATACAATCATACCAACCAAGATCACGATTAACCCACATGACAAAACATATCTACTCAAACATCATAGGATAACCATATATCATTGGGAAAAAATATATGGAGTTGAGCACCATGTTTAAGTAGAGATTACAGCGGGGGAAGAGGTGTTACACCGCAGCATAGAGGGGGAGAAAGTTGGTGTTTACGGTAGCAAGATTGTTGATGTAAATCGCCGTCCCGATCATTACCTCGGCGGCACTCCAACGCCACCAAAAGCGAGGGGGAGAGAGCCCCCCTGCTTCTTCTTCCTTAGCCTCCCCCCTAGATGGGAGGAGAGTTCCCCCTCTGGTCCATGTCCTCCATGGCTGCGGAGGGGCGGGAGCCCCTCCGAGATTGGATCTCCCTCTTTGTTCACTTCTGTTTCACGTCCCCTAGATCTGGCCGAAAACAATTTATTATATTCCTGGAGATCCGTAACTCTGATTGCGCTGAGATTTTAACACAATTTTTTCCGGATATAAGCTTCCTTGTGCCTAAGTAGAGCTCCAACCGACGTTCGAGGAGGGTACAAGACACCTGGGCGCGCCAGGGGTGTCTGGCGTGCCCTGGTGGGTTGTGGGCTCTGTGGGCCCCCGTTTGCATTGATTCCACCTCCTAAAAATCACATATATTCCAAAATAATTCTTCGTGAAATTTTATTGCATTTGGACTTCGCTGATATGGATACTTTATATACATAAAACATGCGTAAAACAGAACTGCATCGGGCAATCGGATCAATAGGTTAGTCCAATAAATCATATAAAAGTTGCCAAAAGTATGTGAAAGTGGTATAATATTTGGATGAAAAAATCAAAAATTATAGATACGACAGAGACGTATCATGCCATCATCTGTTGGTACCATACCGAAATCACTCATGATTGCAAGCAAAGAATAGATCTGACGAGAGAACGGAGAACCAAGAAAGAGTGGCGAATAAAACGACAAATTTTTGTGAAGTGGGGGAGTGGAAAATGAGAGGCAAATGGCAAATAATGTAAATTGCAAGGAGATGAGATTTGTGATTAGGAAACTGGTATATGTTGAAGATCCTCCCCGACAACGGCGCCAGAAATTCCATTTGATGTTGCTTGAAGCTACATTGGTATTTCCCCAAAGAGAAAGGGATGATGTCGGTATTCTGGGAACGGGGGTACCCAGACTTCCTGCCTGCGGCCTGCGACGTGGCTCAAAGGGTGGCCCAGCACGGCCCATCTTCATCAGCACAAGCTCAAGACCTCGCGAGGGGCCAGATTGCAGGCGGACGATGTGAAGCCTCCTCAGGCACGGCCTCGTAAGGCTGGCTCGCGAGGAGGCGGAGAGATCAAGGCGGGGTACCTCACGAGGTGCCCATGACGCAAGCCATGACGACCGAGGGCGCCAGGCGGGCGCAAGCCCGCGTAGTGTCCTCATTTCCTCTTTGGTGCAAAGGAGGCAAGCGCAGGCGAGAGCATCAAGCAAAGGCAGCCATTTTGGTGCAACAAGACCAAGACCAACACAACGGCAGGAAGGATGTCATCGTGGAGCCCAAGCCGGCGTCATCTTCAGAGCCTTTGACAGGCGAGGACCAACCTTAGTCAGGATAAGTGTACTAGATGTTCCCCTTCAAAATGGCCAATTGTTGGCGCCCTTCTCGCTCAATATTTGGGAAGAGTCCTAGGGCCTTCGCCTATAAATAGGACTATCCACCCACAGGGTAGAGGCATCGGGCATCTTGGATCCAGAATCCAGAACAGAGCTAGAGGTCTAGCAATCTAGAGAGAGAGAGAGAGAGAGAGAGAGAGAGAGAGAGAGAGAGAGAGAGAGAGCGACCGAACTCCCCCTAGCAGTTCGTCGCACCAGCCAAGACCAGACCCTCGCGAGGTTGTTCTTCCTTGTATTGTTCATCATCAGCCCCCGAGGCAATCCACCACACGACACACTGGAGTAGGGTATTACACCACTATGGTGGACCGAACCAGTATAAACCTTGTGTCTCTCGTGTTGCTCTCTTTGTAGTTTAGATCCTTGCGAGGCGACGAGGTGCAGGTAGGTAGGGGGTGAGATCTCCGCGTGCACCCTAGAGTTCGAACCTAGAGGGTCTGGCGGAACCCGAGATCCGACATTTGGCGCGCCAGGTTGGGGTGCGCCGGAGCTTTCCCTTCCGCCGACCCACTCTCCGCCAACATCGCCGTTCGCCCTATGATGAGCAGCACGCCGCCCACTCCGGTCGCCAGCGTAGGCGCAGGGGCAAGGGGGCTCCGAGCCTTGGCCCCAGCCCTGCGACAGGTGCGGTGGCCGAACAAGTTCAAGCGGGAGACGCCACCGCGCTACAACGGCACGACAGATCCACTGACCTTCCTGCTGGCGTACGAGGAGGCCATCCTCGAGGCAGGAGGCGACGACAGGGTCATGGCTAACTGGCTTCCCATGGCCCTCACCGGTGCCCCACGCATGTGGCTGCTCCACCTGCCAGCGGCTTCCGTGGCCTCTTGGGAGGAGCTGCGCAACCTCTTCCTCGCCCAGCATGCTGCGTCGGCGCCCCCGGTCGTTGCAGCTCTCCTGGGCGGCTCGCAGGCTCCACCTTCAGGCCGCCACATTAAGCCATTCGTCCGCCAGATCGGCGCTGCCTCTGTGCAGCATGGGGCTCCTCCGGGCCGGTCGGCACCCAAGGCCGATCTGGCCTTCAGCTCGGAGGACCACCCCTCCAACTCAGCCTGCTCGGGCACGCTCCCAATGCTGTGCACCCCCACCATCTGCCAGGTGGCCATCACCAGGACCCTCATCGACGGCGGCACGGGCCTCAACGTTCTCTCGGTTGAAGCCTTCAGCCTCCTCCATATACCGCCGGAGCGGCTTTAGCCTAGCGGGCCCTTTTTGGGCGTCGGAGGCGGTTCAGCCGGCTCCCTGCGGCAGATCCGTCTTCCGGTGACCTTCGGCACCAACGACAACTTCCGCACGGAGCTAATCGACTTCGACATCGCCCCCATCAGCCTCCCATACAACGCCATCCTCGGATACCCAGCACTAGCCCAATTTATGGCCGCGACTCAACCCGCGTACAACCTCATGAAGATGCCCGGGAGCAGCAGCGTCCTCACCGTATCCGGAGACGCCGGGGATGTGTTGCAAGTGCTGAAGCTCGTCTTCAAGACTGCGGCGGCGGCACAGCCCGCCGACTCAGACGTCCCTGAGCCCAAGGGGGCTACGCCGACCAAGAAGAAGCAGTTGTTCACCCAAGACAAGGCAGAAACCAAGCAGATACTGGTCCACGAGGACGGATCCACTAACGCCACCTTCACCATAGGCGCCAACCTCGAGCCCGAGCAGGAGAAGGCCCTGGTCAAGTTCCTACGAGCGAATAAGAAGGTATTCGCATGGGAACCAGATCAGTTGGTAGGGATCCCAAGAGGTTTAATCGAGCACCACCTCAACGTGTGCCCCAACGTACGCCCCGTGAAGCAGAAAGCGAGACGGCAGTCCAATGAAAAGCAGGCTTTCGTCGTCCAAGAGACTCTCAAACTAGAAGCGGCAGGGGTCATTCGTGAGGTTCGATACCCAGATTGGTTGGCTAACCCGGTTGTCATGCGAAAGAAAGGGGGGAAGGAACGCATGTGTGTCGACTCCACCAACCTCAACAAAGCCTGCCCGCAGGATCCATTCCCGCTCCCTCGTCTCGATCAGATCGTCGATTCCACCACCGAGTGCGACCTGTTATGTTTCCTGGATGCCTTCTCTCGCTATCACCAGATCAAGATGGCGGTAGAAGACGTGGAAAAAACGGCCTTCCTGACCCCGTGTGGAGTGTACTACTACACATGCATGCCGTTCGGGCTGCGCAACGTAGGAGCGACCTTTCAGCGGCTGACGCACATCACCTTGGGCCTGCAGCTCGGGAGGAATGTTGAGGCCTACGTCGATGACATTGTGGTGAAGTCTCGAGAGGCCAAAACCCTGATACAAGTCCTGGAGGAAACCTTCGCGAGCCTCGACGCAGTGAACCTGCGGCTCAACCCGGAGAAGTGTGTGTTTGGGGTCCCCTCGGGCAAGCTCTTGGGCTTCCTCGTGTCCCATCAGGGCATCGAGGCTAACCTAGAAAAGGTCAAGGTAGCCGAGGAGGATCAGCCGCCGCAGGGAAGCGCACTCGGAACAGAAGAGACCCCTCTCCCTGACGACCAGCCGCTGGGGGCTCCACTGTCTCAGGAGGCGCTACGGCCTCCGGAAGACGCCAACAACACCAGCGCTCCCAACCTCGTCGAACACCCTGTGTATTTCGTCAGCACAGTGTTGGGACGCGAGGCGCTGTACCCTATGCCCCGTAAACTCCTTCTCGCTTGGTGGCCTCGCAAGCTGCGACACTATTTTCAGGGCCATCCCATCAAGGTTGTCTCAAGCGCACTTTGGAAAGGGTGCTCAGGAGCCCCAACTCGGCTGGAAGAGTCGCTGAGTGGAACATCGAGTTGCAAGCATTTCAGCTAGAATTCAGCACCACCAGAGTCATCAAGGGAGCCGCGCTAGCGGACTTCGTGGCGGAATGGACGGAGGCGTCGGGCCTCAAGGCTCATGAGGATCGATCCCTCTCCCCGGGAAGCGAGGCGCCAGACGGTTGGATCATGTACTTCGACGGGGCGTTCTCCAGGCACGGCTTATCCCCTACTCAAGACAAGCTCTACTACGCCGTGCAGCTCTGTTTCCAGCACGGAGAAAAGGTCTCCAACAACATAGCGTAGTATGAAGGCCTGATAGCAGGCTAGAAGGCCGCGGCTTCCCTGGGAGTGAAGCGCCTTACCATCAAGGGTGATTCACAACTCCTCGTCAACTTCTCCAACAAAGTATACAAGCCAAGGGATGAGCACATGGAAGCCTACCTCGCAGAGGTCCGCAGGATGGAGAAGCAGTTCTGGGGACTGGAGTTGCAGCATGTGCCTCGTGGCACCAATCAAGAGGCTGACGACATCGCCAAACGGGCATCCAGGCGGCTACCTTAGGAGCCCGGCGTCTTCGAGGAACGGCTCTTCAAGCCCTCGGCAACGCCATCGCTGTCAAGCACGGTGCAGCCTCGGGAAGAGCTCCCCCAGCCACCTGCCTCGGGAGCCCCTGCCTCGGGCCTGCCTCGGAGCGGCTCGCTCCTAACACTGGAGCCTCAGGAGGGTTGCTGGATCACAGAGCTCCGGAGTTACCTAACGCAAGGGACTTTGCCGGAAAAGGAGGAGGAAGCGGAACGTGTGGTGCGGCAAGCCACGGCGTACTATATCAGGGATGGAGAGCTCTACCGGAAGCAACCAAATGATGTGTCTCTGCGTTGCATCTCCAGGGAGCAAGGGAAGGAGCTGCTGGCAGATATACACGGTGGAGACCGTGGGCATCATTCGTCATCACGGACCTCGCAAGGGCATGCCCGCAGCGGGTTCTATTGGCCCACTGCGCTCAATGATGCCGTGGAGCTGGTAAAGGCTTGCGAGGCCTGCCAATTCCGTGCCAAGCAGATCCATCAGCCGGCGGGAGGTCTGCAAACTATACCCCTCTCGTGTCCATTCGCAGTCTGGGGGCTGGATATCCTGGGCCCGTTTCCTCGGGCGCTAGGAGGCTATCATTACCTCTATGTCGTCGTGGACAAGTTCACCAAGTGGGCTGAACTGGAAGCCGTCTGCACCATCCCCGCAGGTTCTGCGGTCAAGTTCATCAAGGGCATCGTGAGCCAGTTCGGGGTGCCGAACCACATCATCACCGACAACGGTTCACAGTTCACCAGTAACCTCTTCAAAACATACTGTGCTAACCTTGGGACGCAGGTATGCTAAGCTTCGGTAGCGCACCCACGGAGCAACAGTCAGGCCGAGCGGGCCAATGCAGAGGTTCCGAGGGGCCTCAAAACCAGGACATTCAATAAGAAGCTGGAGGCCTGCGGCAGAGGCTGGTACGATGAGCTTCAGTCCGTGTTGTGGTCCATCCGCACGACCACGACCAAGCCGACTGGCGAGACCCCGTTCTTCCTGGTCTATGGAGCTGAAGCAGTCCTCCCTCACAAGATCAGACATCATTCCGCACGGGTCCTGGCGTTCGACGAGGCGCAGCAGGACGCCATGCGGGGGACAGACCTTGTGCTGGGGAAGGAGCATCGTCGGGAAGCCGCGCTACGAGCGGGAAGAAACCAACAAGCACTGCGGCGATACCACTGCCGCAACATTCGCCCCAGGACTCTTGAGGTAGGGGACCTCGTGCTCAGACGGGTTCTCTCCAGGGAAGGACTGCATAAGCTTGCCCCCATGTGAAGCTTATCTTTCTGAGAAAGGCCCGGTGCCTGTGAAGAAGGCAAATGCCTGTGAAGCTTATCTTTCTGAGAAAGGCCCGGTGCCTGTGAAGAAGTAAAACGCCTGTGAAGCTTATCCTTCTGGAAAAGGACCGGTGCCTGTGAAGAAGGCAAACGCCTATGAAGCTCGCCGCCCATGACACTCTCACGTAATAATGAGTTGGGGCTGTACACGCCCCGGAGTCTCAGGAGCGCCGGCCTCAGGCCCTGGGGCTCCCTCCCACGCCAGTGGCAGCACTTAGCTCCGCGCTGGTGAGAAGACGTCGAACACTAGATTAGGTGCCGGACGCGGCTCTTTTCATTCGCTTTCTGCAGCTGGCTTGTTCATTCCCATTTGAAGTTTTATTGAAGGTGTTGCCGTCTTTGGCTTGCGACTCTTTGATTCTTCGCTCTCCTACCTCGATTTCTCTCGCGCAAGTCTCGCGAGGGAGCAACGCGGGTGCCCTCGCGAGTGTTTTCTACCCCTGCCGTTTGAGGCTTCCCTAACCGGGTTCGCTACGGAAGCACCCCTCCAGTCCGTGCCCCACGGGCACCGCAATGCGAACACAGGACGTGGGTCGGTCACCTTGACAACTGAAGCCGGAAACTACCTATCTTGGCTAATTTTCACAGGGCATGAAGCGTTCGACAAGACCTCGGCCTCGGGAGGCGAAGACCACGATAGGTCGCCCCCAAGCTAAGTAATTTCTACGCGCAGGCGTGTGGCACATAGGCCTAATACAAAAATAGCGGAAACAATATGATAATTAAACAACAGCAGTCCAAGCTCGCCCCCGCGGGGCCCTACACTACTGTCTCCTTGCGTAGGAAAAGGAAAATAACAAGACAGGCGCGGATCGCTTGACACCGACTCGCGGCGGAAGCTCGAACGGCCTCCGGAGTTCAAGCGGACTCCCTCTCGCGCTTCACCGAGGCGCGACGGTGGGGGGACCCGCTACCTCCCTCCAGACGGGCGCGGCGGCGTGGAGGCTGGTCACGGCCACCGCCGGAGGAGCCGCTGTCCGAAGAATAGTCGCGGAGCTTGATTTAACCCCGAAGCGCCAACCACGCGCTGCCGCCATCTTCATCCCGATCGTCGCCGGGCTAGGCCCACGGCCGCGGTCGCCGCCCCGGGCAGCACCCAGCGCGCGACCGTTTTCCCGAACACCTCACGAGGGTGGCGCCGCCGTCGACTTGAAGTGCAGGGTGCACCGCTGCTCGCAGACCACAAGACGGGCAAACGCTTGCCACCGCTGGTCAGGCCACGCCCCGCGGCGGAGACCTCCAGCGAAGCCAGGAGGCCCGGCTGCAGCAACCATCCGCTCGAGCGAGGCCGCCTGGGCACCGCCGAAGCTCACCTAAAGGAAGCGGGAAGCTGGAGTTAGTACTGGTCGGCCCGCCGACCATACGACAAACTCCGACAGCACCTTCGCCAATGGAAGCACGGCCTAGGGGTCGCTCGCCATAGCGCGCCCCATCAACGGCCCGACGCCCATCACTGCTGGAGATCGCCTCCATGCCGCGAGAAGCCGCCACGGAACCACAGGGTGCTTGCGAGGACGGCCTCGACCGCGCTTGGCTGGGAGAGTCAGTTCGCCGGTGGGCCTTTTCCTTCTCCGCGCCGAGAACTCTTGGCGGAGCCATGGAGAAGAAGGAAAGCAAGAAGAGATGGACTGAATAGCACGCGCCATTCCGCATTTATAGCTGGGAAGGCCAACCATCGACTTCACGATCACACGTAATCATGACCCGCTTTGCATGCAGGACTTGTCAATTCTTGCACGCCGAGGTGTCGTGGGGAAGCGAGACGCCCATGTCCAATCAACCGCCACACGGCGCCCGAGGTCCGAGGCTGTTAGGGCCGGGCGGCGCTTCAGACATGTCCTTCGCTTCTCGCCAGCCAAGTCCAGACGCGCTTTGGGCCCGGGCTACTGTCGGCGCTAGGGAACGGGTACTCAGACTTGCATGCTCATGCCTGCGGCGTGGCTCAAAGGGTGGCCCAGACGCCCATCTTCATCAAGACAAGCTCAAGACCTCGCGAGGGGCCAGATTGCTGGGCGGACGATGTGAAGCCTCCTCGTGCACGGCCTCGTCAGGCTGGCTCGCGAGGAGGCGGAGAGATCAAGGCGGGGTACCTCACGAGGTGCCCATGACGCAAGCCATTACGACCGAGGGTGCCAGGCGGGCGCCAGCCCGCGCAGTGTCCTCATTTCCTATTTGGTGCAAAGGAGGCAAGCGCAGGCGAGAGCATCAAGCAAAGGAAGCCATTTCGGTGCAACAAGACCAAGACCAACACAACGGCAGGAAGGAGGTCATCGTGGAGCCCAAGCCAAGGCCATCGCCGAGCCTTTGATAGGCGAGGATCAACTTTAGTCGATAAGTGTACTAGATGTTCCCTTCAAATGGCCAATTGTTGGCACCCTTCCCGCTCAATATTTGGGAAGAGGCCCAGGGCCTTTGCCTATAAATAGGACTAGCCACCCACAGGGTAGAGGCATCGGGCATCTTGGATCCTGAATCTAGAACAGAGCTAGAGGTTCAGCAATCTAGAGAGAGAGAGAGAGAGAGAGCGACCGAACTCCCCCTAGGAGTTTGTCGCACCGGCCAAGAACAGACCCTCGCGAGGTTATTCTTCCTTGTATTGTTCGTCATCAGCCCCTGAGGAAATCCACCACACCACACACTGGAGTAGGGTATTACACCACTATGGTGGCCCGAACCAATATAAACCTTGTGTCTCTTGTGTTGCTCTCTTTGTAGTTTAGATCCTTGCGAGGCGACGAGGTGCAGGTAGGTAGGGGGTGAGATCTCCGCGTGCACCCCAGAGTTCGAACCTAGAGGGTCTGCCGGAACCCGAGATCCAACAGATGATGTAGCACAAGGGCGTTAGGTATTTCCCTTAGATATGAAACCAAGGTAATCGAACCAGAAGGAGAACCAAGCAACACAAAGTAAATAGCTCCTGCATTACGATAACAAATCCTCTAACTGACGTGTTAAAGGGGTTGTCAATCCCTTCCGGGGTACGGCGCCTCAAGATAGGCAAAATGACGTGAGGTAAATTGTAGTAGATTGATAGATCAAACGCCAAATAAAATAAATAGAAATAAAACACATCAAGGTATTTTTGTATTTTTGGTTTAATAGATCTGAAAATAAATGCAAGAGAAAAGTAGATCGCAAAGGCAAATATATGAGAAAGAAGACCCGGGGGTCGTAGGTTTCACTAGTGGCTTTTCTCGAGAAAAATAGCAAAGGTGGATAAACAAATTACTGTTGGGAAATTGATAGAACTTCAAATAATCATGACAACATCCAGGCAATGATCATTATATAGGCATCACGTCCAAGATTAGTAGACCGACTCTTGCCTGCATCTACTACTATTACTCCAGACATCGACCGATATCCAGCATGCATCTAGTGTATTAAGTTCATGGAAAAACAGAGTAATGAAATAAGGACGATGACATGGTGTAGACAAGATCTACCTATGTAGAGATAGACCCCATCGTTTTATCCTTAGTAGCAACTATACATATGTGTCGGTCCCCCTTCTGTTATTGGGATCAAGCACCGTAAGATCGAACCCACTACAAAGCACCTCTTCCCATTGCAAAATAAATCGATCAAGTTGGCCAAACAAAACCCAAATATTGGAGAAAAAAATACAAGGCTATAAGCAATCATGCATATAAGAGATGAAAGAAACTCAAATAACTTGCGTGGATATAAAAGGATATAACTGATCATAAACTCAAAGTTCATCAGATCCCAACAAACACACCGCAAAAGAGTTACATCATATGGATCACAAAGAGACCATTGTATTGAGAATTCAACGAGAGAGAGGAAGCCATCTAGCTACTAACTACAGACCTGAAGGTCTACAAAGAACTACTCACACATCACCGAAGAGGCACCAATGGAGGTGGTGAACCCCATCCGGGATGGTGTCTTGATTGGATCTAGTGGTTCTAGACTCTGCGACGGCTGGATGAATATTTTGTCGACTTCCCTAGGGTTCTGGAAATATTGGGGTATTTATAGAGCAAAGAGGCTGTCCGTGGGGCACCCGAGGTGGGCACAACCCACAAGGGCGCGCCTGGGCCTCCTGGCGCACCCTGGTGGGTTGTCACCTCCTCGACTCCCCTGTGCACAACCAGGCCCATTATGTTCCTTCCGTCCATAAAAATCTCCGTGAAGTTTGGTTGCATTTGACTCATTCGATATTGACTTCCGTGATGTAAAAAACATGCGAAAAAAAGAATCGCACTTGGCACTATGTCAATAGGTTAGTACCAAGAAATGATACAAAATGACTATAAAATGATTATAAAACATCCAAGATTGATAATATAACAGCATGGAACAATAAAAAATTATAGATACATTGATACGATGACTCGTCAGCCAAGGTTTTCGCCATGGTTTCTTCTCGCCGACAGCTCGGACGACGCCAAGGAGTTGGTCCGAAGTGCAAAGGGTGCTCGACTTCAGCAACAAGCAGCACACGCCGGCTTCAAAGACTCAAGACCATCCCCATCACCTGGCCATTTGCCCGTGTGGGGTTTGGACATGGTGGGCCCATTCAAGACAACACGCGGCAGCATGACCCATCTGCTGGTTGCCGTGGACAAGTTGACGAAGTGGATTGAGGCAAGACCAATCAAGAAGCTGAATGGCCCCACGACCTTACATTCATCGCGGACATCACCGTTCGATACGGCATCCTGCACAGCATCATCACCGACAATGGCACGAACTTCGCCAAAGGCGCCTTGGCTCGTTTCTACGCAACACAGGGCATCCAACTGGACCTCGCGTCAGTTGCTCACCGGCAGTCAAATGGCTAGGTGGAGCAAGCAAACGGCCTCATTTTTTCCGGCATCAAGCCTCGGCTGGTCGAGCCGCTGGAGTGCTCGGGCGACTGCTGGATCGAGGAGCTGCCGGCCGTCCTTTGGAGTCTCCGGACCATGTCAAACAGATCAACCGGCTTCACACCTCTCTTCCTCGTGTATGGGGCCGATGCCGTCATCCCAACGTACATCGAGTTTGACTCACCACGCGTCACCCTGTACACGGAGGCGGAAGCAAAGGAGGCCCACGAAGACGTCGCCAGTCTACTTGAAGAGGCCCGGCTGCTAGCACTCAGCCGGTCCGCCATCTATCAGCAGAGCCTTTACCACTACCACAATAAGAAAATCAAGCGCAGATTTTGACGAGGGCGACCTTATGCTCCGGCTGATCCAGCGAATAGCCGTCCAACACAAGCTCTCGGCTCCTTGAGAGGGGCCCTTCATCGTCAGCAAGGCCCTGGGCAATGACTCCTACTACCTCATCGACGCACATGACACTCTCACGTAATAATGAGTTGGGGCTGTACACTCCCCGCAGTCTCAGGAGCGCCGGCCTCAGGCCCTGGGGCTCCCACCCACGCCAGTGGCAGCACTTAGCTCCGCGCTAGTGAGAAGACGTCGAACACTAGATTAGGTGCCGGACGCGGCTCTTTTCATTCGCTTTCTGCAGCTGGCTTGTTCATTCCCATTTGAAGTTTTATTGAAGGTGTTGCCGTCTTTGGCTTGCGACTCTTTGCCTTCTTCGCTCTCCTACCTCGATTTCTCTCGCGCAAGTCTCGCAAGGGAGCAACGCGGGTGCCCTCGCGAGTGTTTTCTACCCCTGCCGTTTGAGGCTTCCCTAACCGGGTTCGCTACGGAAGCACCCCTCCAGTCCGTGCCCCACGGGCACCGCAATGCGAACACAGGACGTGGGTCGGTCACCTCCACAACTGAAGCCGGAAACTACCTCTCTTGGCTAATTTTTGCAGGGCATGAAGCGTTCGACAAGACCTCGGCCTCGGGAGGCGAAGACCACGATAGGTCGCCCCCAAGCTAAGTAATTTCTACGCGCAGGCGTGTGGCACAGAGGCCTAATACAAAAATAGCGGAAACAATATGATAATTAAACAACAGCAGTCCAAGCTCGCCACCGCGGGGCCCTACACTACTGTCTCCTTGCGTAGGAAAAGGAAAATAACAAGACAGGCACGGCTCGCTTGACACCGACTCGCGGCGGAAGCTCGAACGGCCTCCGGAATTCAAGCGGACTCCCTCTCGCGCTTCACCGAGGCGCGACGGTGGGGGGACCCACTACCTCCCTCCAGACGGGCGCGGCGGCGTGGAGGCTGGTCACGGCCACCGCCGGAGGAGCCGCTGTCCGAAGAAGAGTCGCCGGAGCTTGACGAACCCCGAGCGCCGCCAACCACGCACGCGCCGCCATCTTCATCCCGATCGTCGCCGGGGCTAGGCCCACGGCCGCGTCGCCGCCCTCGGGCAGCACCCAACGCGTGACCGTTTTCCCCAACACCCTCACGAGAGGGTGGCGCCGCCGTCGATTTGAAGTGCAGGGTGCACCGCCGCTCGACCCACAAGACGGGCAAACGCTTGCCACCGCTGGTCAGGCCACGCCCCGCGGCGGAGACCTCCAGCGAAGCCCAGGAGGCCCGGCTGCAGCAACCATCTGCCTGGAGCCAGAGGCCGCCCGGGGCACCGGCCGGAAGCTCACCTAAAAGGAAGCGGGGAAGCTGGAGCCAGGTACTGGTCGGCTCCGCCGACCATACGACAAACTCCGACAGCACCTCTGCCGAATGGAAGCACGGCCTAGGGGGTCGCCTGGCCATAGCGCGCCCCCCATCAACGGCCTGACGCCCATCACCGCGCGGGAGATCGCCTCCGCGGCCGCGAGAAGCCGCTACGGGAACCACAGGGTGCTTGCGAGGACGGCCTCGACCGCGCTTGGCTGGGGAAGAGTCAGGCTCCGCCTGATGGGCCTTTCCCTTCTCCGCGGCCGAGAACCTCTTCGGCGGAGCCATGGAGAAGAAAGGAAAGCAAGAAGAGATGGACTGGAATAGCACGCGTCATTCCGTACTTATAGCTGGGGAAGGCCAACCGTCGACTTCACGATCACACGTAATCATGACCCGCTTTGCATGCAGGGACTTGTCAATTCTTGCAGTCGCCGAGGTGTCGTGGGGAAGCAGAGACGCCCATGTCCAATCAACCGCCACACGGCGCCCGAGGCCGCAGGCTGTTAGGGCCGGCGGCGCTTCGCACATGTCCCTTCGCTTCTCTGCTCAGCCAAGTCCAGCGCGCCTTGGGCCCGGGGGCTACTGTCGGCGTTCTGGGAACGGGGGTACCCAGACTTGCATGCCTGCGGCCTGCGGCGTGGCTCAAAGGGTGGCCCAGCACGGCCCATCTTCATCAAGACAAGCTCAAGACCTCGCGAGGGGCAAGCCTCATGGGCGGACGACAGAAGCCTCCTCGTGCACGGCCTCGTCAGCTGGCTCGCGAGGAGGCGGAGAGATCAAGGCGGGTACCTCACGAGGTGCCCATGACGCAAGCCATTACGACCGAGGGTGCCGGGGCGCCGCCAGCCGCAGCAGTGTCCTCATTTCCTATTTGGTGCAAAGGAGGCAAGCGCAGCGAGAGCATCAAGCAAAGGAAGCCATTTCGTGCAACAAGACCAAGACCAACACAACGGCAGGAAGGAGGTCATCGTGGAGCCCAAGCCAAGGCCATCGCCGAGCCTTTGACAAAGCGAGGATCAACTTTAGTCAGATAAGTGTACTAGATGTTCCCCTTCAAAATGGCCAATTGTTGGCGCCCTTCCCGCTCAATATTTGGGAAGAGGCCCAGGGCCTTTGCCTATAAATAGGACTAGCCACCCACAGGGTAGAGGCATCGGGCATCTTGGATCCAGAATCTAGAACATAGCTAGAGGTTCAGCAATCTAGAGAGAGAGAGAGCGATCGAACTCCCCCTAGGAGTTTGTCGCACCGGCAAAGAACGGACCCTCGCGAGGTTTTTCTTCCTTGTATTGTTCATCATCAGCCCCTGAGGAAATCCACCACACCACACACTGGAGTAGGGTATTACACCACTATGGTGGCCCGAACTAGTATAAACCTTGTGTCTCTTGTGTTGCTCTCTTTGTAGTTTAGATCCTTGCGAGGCGACGAGGTGCAGGTAGGTAGGGGGTGAGATCTCCGCGTGCACCCCAGAGTTCGAACCTAGAGGGTCTGCCGGAACCCGAGATCCAACAAATGATGTAGCACAAGGGTCGTAGGTATTTCCCTTAGATATGAAACCAAGGTTATCGAACCAGAAGGAGAACCAAGCAACACAAAGTAAATAGCCCCTGCACACAGATAACAAATCCTCGCAATCCGACGTGTTAAAGGGGTTGTCAATCCCTTCCGGGGTACGGCGCCTCAAGATAGGCAAAATGACGTGAGGTAAATTGTAGTAGATTGATAGATCAAACGCCAAATAAAATAAATAGAAATAAAACACATCAAGGTATTTTTGTCTTTTTGGTTTAATAGATCTGAAAATAAATGCAAGAGAAAAGTAGATCGCAAAGGCAAATATATGAGAAAGAAGACCCGGGGGTCGTAGGTTTCACTAGTGGCTTTTCTCGAGAAAAATAGCAAAGGTGGATAAACAAATTACTGTTGGGAAATTGATAGAACTTCAAATAATCATGACAATATCCAGGCAATGATCATTATATAGGCATCACGTCCAAGATTAGCAGACTGACTCTTGCCTGCATCTACTACTATTACTCCAGACATCGACCGATATCCAGCATGCATCTAGTGTATTAAGTTCATGGAAAAACAGAGTAATGCAATAAGGACGATGACATGGTGTAGACAAGATCTACCTATGTAGAGATAGACCCCATCGTTTTATCCTTAGTAGCAACTATACATATGTGTCGGTCCCCCTTCTGTTATTGGGATCAAGCACCGTAAGATCGAACCCACTACAAATCACCTCTTCCCATTGCAAAATAAATAGATCAAGTTGGCCAAACAAAACCCAAATATTGGAGAAAAAATACAAGGCTATAAGCAATCATGCATATAAGAGATGAAAGAAACTCAAATAACTTGCGTGGATATAAAAGGATATAACTGATCATAAACTCAAAGTTCATCAGATCCCAACAAACACACCGCAAAAGAGTTACATCATATGGATCTCAAAGAGACCATTGTATTGAGAATTCAACGAGAGAGAGGAAGCCATCTAGCTACTAACTACAGACCTGAAGGTCTACAAAGAACTACTCACACATCACCGAAGAGGCACCAATGGAGGTGGTGAACCCCATCCGGGATGGTTTCTTGATTGGATCTAGTGGTTCTAGACTCTGCGACGGCTGTATGAATATTTTGTCGACTTCCCTAGGGTTCTGGAAATATTGGGGTATTTATAGAGCAAAGAGGCTGTCCGGGGGGCACCCGAGGTGGGCACAACCCACAAGGGCGCGCCTGGGCCTCCTGGCGCACCCTGGTGGGTTGTCACCTCCTCCGGACTCCCCCCAGGCACAACCAGGGCCCATTATGTTCCTTCTGGTCCATAAAAAATCTCCGTGAAGTTTGGTTGCATTTGGACTCTGTCTGATATTGACTTCCCGTGATGTAAAAAACACGCAGAAAACAGCAACTGGCACTTGGCACTATGTCAATAGGTTAGTACCAAGAAATGATACAAAATGACTATAAAATGATTATAAAACATCCAAGATTGATAATATAACAGCATGGAAAAATAAAAAATTATAGATACATTGGATACGTATGACTCGTCGCCAAAGGTTTTTGCCATGGTTTCTTCTGGCCGACAGCTCTGGACGACGCCAAGGAGTTGGTCCGGAAGTGCAAAGGGTGCTAGCACTTCAGCAACAAGCAGCACCTGTCGGCTTCAGCACTCAAGACCATCCCCATCACCTGGCCGTTTGCCCGCGTGGGGTTTGGACATGGTGGGCCCATTCAAGACAACACGCGGCAGCATGACCCATCTGCTGGTTGCCGTGGACAAGTTGACGAAGTGGATTGAGGCAAGGCCAATCAAGAAGCTGAATGGCCCCACGACCTTACATTCATCGCGGACATCACCATTCGATACGGCATCCTGCACAGCATCATCACCGACAATGGCACGAACTTCGCCAAAGGCGCCTTGGCTCGTTTCTACGCAACACAGGGCATCCAACTGGACCTCGCGTCAGTTGCTCACCGGCAGTCAAATGGCTAGGTGGAGCAAGCAAACGGCCTCATTTTTTCCGGCATCAAGCCTCGGCTGGTCGAGCCGCTGGAGTGCTCGGGCGACTGCTGGATCGAGGAGCTACCGGCCGTCCTTTGGAGTCTCCGTACCATGTCAAACAGATCAACCGGCTTCACACCTTTCTTCCTCGTGTATGGGGCCGATGCCGTCATCCCAACGTACATCGAGTTCGACTCACCTCGCATCACCCTGTACACGGAGGCGGAAGCAAAGGAGGCCCACGAAGACGTCGTCAGTCTACTTGAAGAGGCCCGGCTGCTAGCACTCAGCCGGTCCGCCATCTATCAGCAGAGCCTTTACCACTACCACAATAAGAAAATCAAGCCGCGTACCTTTGACGAGGGCGACCTTATGCTCCGGCTGATCCAGCGAATAGCCGTCCAACACAAGCTCTCGGCTCCTTGAGAGGGGCCCTTCATCGTCAGCAAGGCCCTGGGCAACGACTCCTACTACCTCATCGACGCACAGAAGCCCAGGGCACGCAAGAGAGACACAGTCAGCCAGGAGTCAGAACGCCCATGTAACACGAACCTTCTTCGCCTGTTTTACAGTTGATGTAGTGTATGTACTGTGCTATCTTTTATATTAAGTAAAGACAATAGGTACCCCGAGGCGGACTCGTGGGCTACCTTTTTATCAATACGATATAGGCTTCGCCCATGTATGAGTATTCATTCTTTCGCCCTGCCCGGGTCCGGTTAGCCGGCCCGGGGGCTTGCCGACTTGGCCCAAGTTGGTACCATCCAAAGTTGGCTCAGTAGTGTGCCAACGCCAAAGCCCTCTCTTTGCCCCAGCCCCAGCTTGCAGCGCGACTGTCTGGCTGGCAAGAGCCAAAGGCCGAAAACGCTGTCCACAAGAAAAACGACTAAGCAAGAATGCCTATCACTACAAAAAAAATACACTTCCGTGATGATACGTGTTTGTCACAGTAGGTCACGTTTTCTCTCATGCATGTACATCCATGACAAATTTATGATAGAATCAAGATAGTCATACCTGTGCTGTCGTAGTAGTGTTCCATGACATTACCAAAATTATCATCACGGAAGTGTCCACTTCCATGACGATAAATCGCGCCTCACAGAAGTGCTTTCGTCAAGGGTGACCGACACGTGGCATCCTACTGTAACAGAACACTGTTAAGCTATTGGGTCCGGTTTTGGATCCGATAACCCTTGAACAGCCCCGACCAATGGGGATTTTCCACGTGTAAAATCATCATTGGCTGGAGGAAACACGTGTCGGCTCACCGTTGGGACATATGTCATCCACTCATTGGACCCAAAGCGCCTATGATACATCAACACGTGGCACGGCCCAACAAAGGCCCATTCGTGTGAAAAGGTCGGCCCGTTTGACTTGGTAAAAAGGTGGCGGGCCGGCCCGCAGCAAGCCTGTTAACGGCCCACGGCAAGCCTGTTATAGCCCGCTATCCCAGGGCCCGTTTAGGGCCTATCTGAATTAGGCCCAGTAGCGTCATCTGGGCCGTCCAATATAATTCCAGCCCGTTTTAACTTCTGGCCCATGTATGGCCCATGACGTCTTTCGGCCCATATATGAGGCCCTTAGTAACCCTCGGCCCCTTAACGGCCCATGGTAAAACCAGCCCGTAATGAACAGTGTATCACTTTATACCCATTAACGGACAATTATTCCGCTGGGCAGTTTCCAGCCCATGATATCTTTCGGCCTTCTCAGGGCCCATTTATTCTTGGGCTTAGTTCCAGGATTCGGTTACTTACGACCCGTTATTGTCATTTTTTGCTTGAGGGCCAAATTCAGCCCGTGGTTACAGTCGGCCCGTTTGTGGCCCGTTAATATGTTGGGCCGTTTTCATGTCGAAAAAAACCCGTTGGGCTGTTTTCATAGAGTTATCAAATATGGCCAATAAACGTCCCGTTATTGTCCACGAATAGTACGGCCCATGATTGGCGTAATGATGATATGCCCCGTAGAAGGCCCATGGATCCTACGGCCCGTAAAAGGCCCATGGATCGTACGGCCCGTAGAAGGCCCATGGATCCTATGGCCCGTATAGAAGGCCAATGGATCCTACGGCCCGTAGAAGGCCCATGGATCATACGGCCCGCAGGAGGCCCATGGTTACAACAGTCCGTGTGTTGCCATTATTATTTTGGCCTAGTTTCCAAAAATAGGTTATTGTGACCACTGGAAAAACACAGAAAAAGAACTGCAGTGACTACAAGCAAACAAGTAAACAAGACAATAAGGAAATAAATAAGCAAGAAATTAACGCTAGCCTATTACCGCTATTACACATATTACATCCACTGGGCATCAAATTTCGCCACCAGTGCAAATATAGGGAACAAAGCAGATATTACATACATCGCCATCAAAATTGGCCACCAAAGGCAAATAAACGCGGCAGCAAAACAAGAGCATAATCAAACAACTTCGAAGAGCTCAAGAAATGTGGTATCCACTATGCGGCAATAAGCTTAGCAAGCTTATTAGCTTTGTCCTATTTGGCGCTAAAATCTTCCAAAGCTTGTCGTTGCACCGTAAAGTATGATCTGAATGCTCCAGGACTTCCGCATCCTTCCGCTTCTTGTTGCAGCACAGCTGATCGATGTCTTTCAGCTTGTAGTTGAGACTCAAGAAACCAAACTGATTCAGACAGTGAGTTTGAATAGCTTGTGCAAGCGGTAGTGGCTAGTAACTCCAACACTAAACCAAGACAGGACTTTGGGGTTGTCTCACTGTCTTCGAGATAGTCTTCCTTAGTTGTTTTATCAGCTTTGTTGGAGACCAGCAAGGATGTGTCACTATCCTGAAACTTATTTGCATTACTTCCTTTACCATTGCTTAATAAGGCACTCTTCCCCAATATTCTGTCAGCATTCTAAAATAAGAAATAAGCAGACACATAACAGTTTAGCATGTACTAGTATATGAAACTCATTTCGGTGAACCAGTTCATTAGTAAGGTGGATAGGATTAAACTAACAAGTCTTCTATTGCCAAGTACTAGTACATAATAAAAGCATCAAACAAACATATATCTATGTCCTCTGGTCACTGCATTGTCTTGCGAAATCAAAATAGAGACATGGTTCAAATCATATCAGTTCAAGACAAAGCAGCAGTGGAAGAATACAAAGCATGGGAAACTACACGGCACAACAAGATTTCAGATGGGTTCCATCGGTCTACATGTACAACAACACTATTGGCTCTGCTGTGATGCTAGTAATGTGCATGATATGAGAAGTCAACTGTATACACAATTGAAATTGAAATCAACAGAGCTATTGGTAAGAGAAAGCCTGTTATAAAACATGCGTGAACATACCTGCTGTGCCATTGCAGTTTCGATTGGATCCTTCAATTTTAAAATAAGTTTGTATGAGTAAATACAGTTATACAAGAGCAAAGCATTATGCACGATAGCAATCATAGTTAAAAAAGGCGCGCCTAAGCGAGCGCTTAAGCGTGCCTAGGCTCTAGGCGTTGGCGAAACACATTGCGCATAACTACGCTTAATTTGTGCATAACTGCGCATAAGCATGCACTTTGGTCAGTAAAGCGCAAGGCGGTGGAAAAACACACAATTAACGCCTAGCGCTTTTTTGAACTATGATAGCAATGGAATCTTAAATTAGAACCGTTGTTCTTCAGGTTTAGGAACTTGTTCTACATGAACAGAGTGCAGTAAGACGCAAGAATATAGTACTTAGAAATAGAAAATGTGCTCATAGACCTTACCACATTCTTGGTTCGGGACCAATCAGAACAAGGCGTTCCTATCATCGCCCGAAGAATGTGTCCTGTGAGAACGTAAGGGAATTTGATGAGTTTCTTTGCCCGTGAAGTACGTTTTCTTCAGGTAGTTCCGATACTGCCACCAAGCATTCTTGAAGATAGCATAGGTATTAGCACAGGTTACCTCATCCTGAGTTTCCAAAACGGTCCTTCTCTATAGAGAAAAATGGGAAAATTTGCTGTATTATAACCATCATGGAGGTAGGATGTATGGGACAAAGCAAAGTAATTGCCATGAATAACATTACTTACACATAACTCCTAGACAAACACCTGCAACCGGCATTTTGCTTCATCTTCAGTATAATATTTCTAAGATGGGAAGATACACACGTACGATTTAGCAACATCAAATGCGATAGATGCTAAACTACGACTAGCTGGTTGTGCTTCGTCCACAGGAATAGGCGTACTAACTGGTGGAGTTGGGGTTCGTCGTGGTAGCACTGGACCGTTGGGCACTCGAGCTGCCTTACTAACTGCTCTTGTCTGGGGGCTCTGTGGTGGAGATGGTGCTGTGTCACACCCTGATTTTCATAGCACAACACTTAAAGACATTAAATCATGCTAAAATGTGGTTTTACAAAAAACTTTTGAGTGTTTTGTCCTTGCTTTGATTGAATGTCTGACTGCTGTTTGAAAGTGCTCTAAAAATCAAATAAATCCTCAAACTCTTGTACTCCTCCTACTTGATCCTAAAACCTTTCCCAATAATCATGCCATGTGTATAGGACATAAAAATAATTTCTTACAAAAATAATTTGGCCAAATAGTATTTTAAAAAATTAGTTTTTCAAAAACCCCTGAATTGAGGTTTGCACTTCAAGTACTTAATTAAGGGCAGAAAATCTTTCTAAAATATTTTGACTCCTATTAGATATAGGATACCAAGAAACCACAAAATATAATTTTAAAATTATTTTTCTATTTTATTTAAAGGCTTTTTCTTAAGGCCAGAAATGGTCTTTAATAGGTTAAAGTTATTTTAATGCTTTAAAAATATTTGACAAAAACCTAGGGAAACTCAGTGGACATATATTGTCCATATATAAGAGTTTCAACACATGGTCATGTTCAAAATATTGGTCAAATCCCTCAAAAACCCTTTCTGGATATTTCATGCTTTTGAAATATTTACAAGGGAAATATTCTCCACAAATTCCAAGAAAATTCTAGCATGTCACATATGACATGTTTGATAGTCTTGCCAACTCTCATGTCATGGAGAACAGTATAACCCCATGAAACCCTCCCAAAACCACTTGTGTCTTTTTTCAAGTTTGAACAACTTTGCACTGCAAAACATGTCCAAATATTGTCAAACCTTGTGAACATGCTCAAATGGTCTAATAATTCATCTAGACCAAGTGGCACAAGTTGGAGAACAAGTTAACTTGATCAAAGTGCCCCAAAAGCCTTCCTGTCTAGAACCAAATTTGAACAACTCTACATTGGCAACTTTCTCCTTTTGATCTCAAATTTTGTGGACATGTTCATAACCTCAAATGATGACACTACACTAAGTGGTGCATCAAGGAGAATAGATTTGCATCACTAAATCTTGGCAAAGCCATTTCTGCTGATTTCTAGGGTTTACTAAAGTTACATTGGCTACTTTGCCGAAATGAGCTCAAACTTGGTGGAACACCCTACTTCTATGTGCCATTCCATCCTGTTAATTCTCATGGCAAGTGGAATTAATTTTCTTGCCCAAACCAACAACAAACACCTTCTGCCATTTTTCCAAATTCATCATTTTGACCACTTCCACTCTTCTCCATGACCTCAACTTTTTACCACAGCCCCTCAGAGTCCCCTTGCACCTCCAGTAACTCTTCCCTGGCCTCAACTCAATGATTGAGGGGTGAAACCTCCTCATTTACCCCTCTGGACAGCCATTGTTCACCTCTCTCTTTACATCCCCTCTCATCTAGTGGCTCTCTAGGGCATCCAATGCTACTCCCCAGTTGTTTACTTCTCCCTGGCGGTACCAGACATGAGTGGGCACACCCCTGCCCTTTAAACAATGCCATGGCAGCAAAGGCACGCTGAGCTGCCATGCAATCGCCCCACACTGTAGCCACCCCTGCCAAGCACCTCTGGCCACCTCGGGCCTCCCCAGCGCGCCCGACGAGGTGCCTCGGTGTCCGCAACACGCCACGCCCCTGGCCCCCCTCCTTCTCCCTCCTGCTGCCTCCTTTCGCACGCGCGCCGGCCGCCCGAGAGTTCCAATGACTGAGCTCACACGCGCGGTGCTCTGACCCTCCCCTGCTCCTTCTCTCCCTTCTTATGGGCGTGGACCTCCTCCACAAACGCCCCAGACACACCCATACGGGCCTCCGTGGGTTGCAGCGACGGCAACATCCTCGCCGGCGCGTGAGCTCACGCTGCACCATCGCCCACCATAAAAGGCCACCCCCGAGCCCTCTCTGCCCTCGGTTCACTCTGCTTTTCCCCTGTGCACCACCCCGACCGGCTCTCTCCTCTCCCCGCGCCCTCCTTGCACCTCCATGGCCGGAGCCGAGCCGCCGGACTTCGGTTAAATTCGTGCCAACCCGAGCCCCTCCTCTCCACACCATGGCCTCAGAACAGCTCCACCACCATCATGCATATCTTCCCCGCTTCATTTCGTCCTCTCCGCGGCTGCAGCGCCATGCCCCAACTTCACCGTCGCCTCCGTCCGCCGCGGGCGATGCACCGCTCGCATCCCGCCACCTCAGCCGTCATGGCGCACCTCGGCCGGTGCGTCACGCTCTCCTGAGTCGGTCGGCATGTCGGGCGTCGCCGAGGTGGCCCGTGCTGCCGGGAGAGCGCCTGGCGCCCACTCGGCCTCCTCCTCTCTCTCGCCTGCTCGAGCGGGAGGTAGGCGATGGCTCGGGCGCTGGGCCCCGCAAGGTCGGCGACCAGCGGCTGGGCCCGCCGCTTAAGTGGAGATGGGCCGAGAATACGCCGACGTCGCTGTCGTCGTCGTGGCCGAGCCGCTGGGCCGGCCCACGGCTATCTCTCGCCAGTGCGCAGGATAAGGGTAATGCCTTATATTTATTTTTATTCTTTTCCAGTGAGTTTGTAAAATCCATAAATAATACAAATTAACTCAAAATTTGATGATTCAAATTTCAGGTAATTTCTAAAATCATTCCCTACCACGTGGTGCTATTGTCACATTTTTACAGAAGCATTTCCTTCACAAATATTTATCACATCCTATTTTTCCTATTTCTGTGATAAACTTTAGAAAATCACAGAGAGCCCATTTTTGATCCAAATTCCATGATTCAAAATCCTAGATGTCTATAAGTTCAAACTTAGTTTTTGAACATTTTTACTAATACTTTCTGTATCACCTCAAATAATGGTCTATTTCTTTATATATAGCCAACTTTGCAAATTCATAGGAAAATCATCTCAACTCCAAATCCAGTGAAACCAATTCCTAGATGCTTCTAAAATTATCCTTTGTGTAATGGGTGCCTTTGCTCATTTTTCAAAAAAATATATTTCTGTACACTTCTTGCAAATCCATAAAACCCCTTGATTCCATCATATCGAAATGTTTAGAAATATCCATTGATCCACTTCCAATGAAATCACTTTGGTCATTCCTCATATGACCAGAGGTATCCAATAAAATGCAACTTCATATTTTTAGAGCACATTCATTCTTGCCTTGTTGTGTTGCTTATTGTGTTTATTTCCGACGTTAGTTGACGAAGTAGACGGAGTACTTGGAGAAGGACCAGAAGATTTCAAGAATCTGATGAACCCGGCAAGCAGCCCTTTGACCATGTCTATGAAACCTTTTTATGCATGCCATATAGCACTTTTATTGCTTGCATCGGAGACATGATATTGTGGTGACCACATGGGGTGTCTTGCCACCGTTACTTTCTCATTGATACTTGCGTTGTGCGTGACCCTACCTTCTTATGAGGGTTATGTCGGTGGGAGTAGATAGGATGTTAATGTAGTGCTACGCAAAAAGGGACGGGTATATGCATGGTGATGGAGATAAAGTATTTTCAAAGGACTTTTCAAAAACCCCGTCGGGTGCCACTTATGACCGAGGGAGATAATGAGATGGGTAACCACTTGATGACGAAGTGGTGTACAGAGGCAAGTGTGTGTGTTGTTTTCAAAACGGATTGGTTTAAGTTGCGACCGTTATTCCAACCTTACATGCGCAACCACTCTACCCTTATATGGGAAAGGGCATTATTGATTACCTAGGCCGATACTAGCTTGGAGACCGCATTACTAGTGACGGGGGAGAGTTGGTGCTCTCTCTCGGGACGGGGTCGTGCCAGGTAGGGCGGCCATGACTGTTTTAACAGGGCACCGGATACACCGTTGTGTCCCCTCTCGGATGTTACGATGTCGAGAGAGTCTCGTATGATGTACATCGTGAGGATATGGAACAACGAGTGGACTCCTTGTTAGTGTCGTCTAGGGAAAGGTAGTGATCGGGTGCTTACCCCGGGTACTTGAGGTATCGCGGGTCGTGGTTGACACGGAAGTTCCCCGGATCTTGTGGGTAAAGTGTGCAACCTCTGGAGAGTGTAAAACTATTCGAATAGCCGTGTTCACGGTCAAGGACAGTTGGGTAACCGCTCTTGGGCTACGTCCACATGTTTACAAACCAGAGTGTGTGTTTGGATAAGTGGGAAGATCTACTTGGGTCGAGTCAAAGGACTTGACATGATTGAGTTGGGTTGGTGCCCACTCTATTTATGTTGATATATGTAACCTGTCCTCATGGTTACTTGAATTCTCCTGATGCATGTCTTACAAGTTGTTGAACATGTCATTGCACTCAAAACTAGCTTTCGCAAAAATTTACCTATATCATGCATTGTTATACCGAACCAAAACATGGGTTGCTTAAGTAGTACATTCAAAGTACTCATTGGCTTGCCACTGGTTATTTAATTGGCCGTGCATGGAAGAACCGGAGTTTGATGAAGAGTTCTTTGAGACTAACATGCGAACTAGGACGCTTCCCAAATGTAATGCCCGTAGGGTTAAGGCAGATGGCATGGGTTCTACTTATCAACGAAGATTTCCCCTTCTTGTGTTTCATTTGATGTTCAGCCCTTAAGGCTTTATCAATGTAAGACTTGACCATAATGGTCACAATTTGTGTAAGACGGTATGTATGGATGTAAGATTCATGTTATTCAGCTTCTGTGTGTTCAGTGAGCATTGATCTCTGGGATCACTGTACACGTGCATTCGGTGATCACGACTTATGAGTCGGGGTCCCCACAGAGCTGGTATCAGAGCCATCCTGACTGTAGGAAGCCTTAGTTTGCATGGTCGTTAGTTAGGGCAAAGCTATTTTCAAAACTATTACTAATTTTCAAAACTATCTACACTTCTCTTCCCCTTCTGAGTTTTTCAAAACACTAGGATATACTTTCCTCTTCCCCTTCAAAATTTAATGGTCGCTAGAATCCTTATGCCCCTGACCAAGGGATTCCTTGTAATCCTCGTGGATAATCTAGAAGGAAGACGCCTTGCCAGACATTCACCCATATCTCTTGAACACAAGATTGGTGACATCACAACAAGACGATACCAACAGAAGATACATCCTCGAGGAATGAGGACCTGAAGACCCAGGAGATGGTGACACCCTTGACACTGCCCCAAGATGATGCAACCTTAGCCTACGACGATCAGGGCATAGGATATGCAAGATCATGATATACATCGCTAATAGGGTAACCCTGTCACTACCGTTGTTGCATCGGCAACCACCGGTGGATGAGAACCTAGCCATTTGGTCCGCCTCACTATAGTGAGCAGGAAAACGGTTCTCTTCATCCCCCGCTCTCGGTGACGATATTGTCAACAATGTGTTCGACGGATTGGACCTCTATTATGCCTTGTTAATTTCATTGCATAAAGGATGGCCACCTGGAACCACCTTCACCCCATCATCTCATCAGGCGAGAAGTGTTGAAGATTCTTCAGGCCAACCCGGATCGTTTCATCGAACAACTACAAGAGACGTAGCAACACCTGAGGAAAACTCAGAATACTGCATGAGGCACAAGGCACGACTACTGAGTCCGAGAACCCCTAGGGTAGGATGAGTCGTGTACCCCCTATGCGCAGTCAAGTCCGTATGATGGTTCGAATAGAACCATGATTGTGTGTTGCTTCTTGTTATTTGTTTGTGTTTTCATATCAGTCGCCCTTTTTGTCCTAGGAAACAAGTACGCAACTATATCACCTGCCTTATTTTGTTGTTTGTGTTTGGCCTTTTTGGCACTTGTTGGTTTGCACCTGCACTATAGAACCCCCTTTAGGCATCCCCCTTTTATGCTACTTATCCCTCTCATCTCTCTCCTCAACTGAAGACCAGCAAGACAAGATGCACCAAGGAATCTGCTTCGGCGACCAACTAGCACTGAAGACTTTTTGTTGCAGCCTCGACCAAGTGAAACCCCGTAGAGTTATGTTTAACCCTCCAGACTAGAAACCCATTCCTAGACCCTTCGAGACTTCACGAGATACCCCAGTCCTTAACCATGTGCTTAACCCACAGAATTGCAAGAGAACCAGTTAAGCCTCTGTAAACCTCGCACAACACTGGGTTCATTATGGAACTAGTGGACATAGTGAACAAGCACATTATCATCCTAATATAGCACCAGGACTGACGATGCCATAGGGAAGACCAGTTTGAGGATATAGGAATTGAGGACAAACAACTTGGTGAGTTTATATCAGTGACCTTGAGGAATTATCTGACACTTTGGTGGATTATGAGGCTTTCATGTTGGTAGATGAACTTGGTGGGATCATTAATATAGAGTAGCATAGCTTTCATTACCCCTGGATAAATGGATTTAGTGGGACAATTAAGATCGCAAGCTGAATTCTTGGAAGTATGAGGATTTGACTTAGCCAGGGGATATTGATAGGAGATAGTTGACATTATGATAATGACTTCGGGGAAGCATGTAGGAATTCTCGTTGGACATGAGATTTGGATTTAAATAGGTGATCCTAGTTGAGTATAGGTGGTGAGTAAGTCTACATGGTTTGGAGTAAATTGGATTTAGACTGATGATCTCGATCATGATACCATATTTCTTGGAGGACAATAAACTAGGAGATTGGATTAATTGTCGGAGTTGATATAAGCTTGACCTTGGAGTTTACTTGACCATGATAATGGAATTGGTGGACTTACTATAGTAGATACAGCCCTTTCAAGTATTTGGAGATTATGTGGACTTTAGGAGATCATGTGGAACATCATAAACATTGGATTTGTAGAATTAAATGGATTATGTAGTGATTGATGGAAGTTAATGGGCTGTTGGTTGATTCACATGAAGGAAACAAGATCTTGGAGTGGCTTACAACGTGTTTCCTTAGGATAGAGGTGCTTTATCTTAGTCCTTGGAAGAATAGGCTGAGCACTTGGATTGTCACGTTCAAGCTTAGCAGCTTATATGTTCTACCCATGGATTTTTAGGGGTAGACATACATATGAGTTTGGGGATTGTAGACATATATGATTTTGTTAGACCCCCTCTCAAGAGTCATGAGGATGTGAATAACATGAGTGATGATTGGAGTTGACCTATACGAGATGATTCTTTTGGTAATATGATGTGAAGACTAGGTAGAACTATTGGCATCTCAGAAACTGTACTTAAGGATGAGACGATAAGCGTTCACCCGCACACTAGAACCTTTGAAACTCTTAAGCCCCCCCAAACCATAACATGGTCGGATCATGACCACGGGCTTTGGCTCTAGGACGAGAAGACCTTTGCCAATGCTCAATCGAGACCACCACCAATATCCCAGCCTACTTTGCGTACCCCATAGACTTCATGGAGTGCTTACACAAGATAGTTGTCATCATCATTTGGTGACCTACCTGTCCATCCGAAGACGGAAGAAGAGCCGTTCAGCTAGTCCAGGAACATATGAAGACCGCCATGCCAAGGAGGAAGAACTACCACCATCATCAAGAAATAAACATCCGCGTCGAAGACCAGGTGTATTTGCAAGCCACTCCTCTCTAAGGAACCAAGCGTTTCCATAACAAGGAGACCCACACCAAGATTCATCAGCCCCCTTCGAGATTACTCCAAGATTTAACAACCCCCTCTGAGATCTCTACGAGACGAAGAGAAGACAGTTACCATTAGGAGTTGCCACCGGAGTTACCTGATGTGCACAACGCTTTCCATGCATCACAAGCCCGGAGGTGTTTCCAAATTCCTAACATGCCCGATCTCTAAGAGGGCATTGACCATTGAACCATCGACCCCTAGCCCAATCTAACCTACCGCGAGCTACCCATTAGCAACCTGGATCAAGAAGAGCGTCATACACGAAGCCACATCATCAAGTACTTCAAGCTCAATGGAGCACTACACGGAAGCAGAAGCAACATGAGGACTTGAAGACTACCCCAGATCCAAGTTTCTGTATCCCTTTCCGCGCCTAGTTTGGGAATCTTGGGGACGAGATTCTTGTAAGGGGGCTAGGTCTGTCACACCCTGATTTTCATAGCACAACACTTAAAGACATTAAATCATGCTAAAATGTGGTTTGACAAAAAACTTTTGAGTGTTTTGTCCTTGCTTTGATTAAATGTTTGAATGTTGTTTGAAAGTGCTCTAAAAATCAAATAAATCCTCCAACTCTTATACTCCTCCTCCTTGATCCTATAACCTTTCCCAATGATCATGCCATGTGTATAGGACATAAAAATAATTTCTTACAAAAATAATTTGGCCAAATAGTATTTTCAAAAATTAGTTTTTCAAAAACCCCTGAATTGAGGTTTGCACTTCAAGTACTTAATTAAGGGCAGTAAAAATCTTTCTAAAAATATTTTTGACTCCTATTAGATATAGGATACCAAGAAACCACAAAAATATAATTTTAAAAATTATTTTTCTATTTTATTTAAAGGCTTTTTCTTAAGGCCAGAAATGGTCTTTAATAGGTTAAAATTATTTTAATGCTTTAAAAATATTTGACAAAAACCTAGGGAAACTCATTGGACATATATTGTCCATATATAAGAGTTTCAACACATGGTCATGTTCAAAATATTGGTCAAATCCCTCAAAAACCTTTTCTGGATATTTCAAGCTTTTGAAATATTTACAAGGGAAATATTCTCCACAAATTCCAAGAAAATTCTAGCATGTCACATATGACATGTTTGATGGTCTTGCCAACTCTCATGTCATGGAGAACAGTATAACCCCATGAAACCCTCCCAAAACCACTTCTGTCCTTTTTCAAGTTTGAACAACTTTGCACTGCCAAACATGTCCAAATGTTCTCAAACCTTGTGAACATGCTCAAATGGTCTAATAATTCATCTAGACCAAGTGGCACAAGTTGGAGAACAAGTTAACTTGATCAAAGTGCCCCAAAACACTTTCTGTCCAGAATCAAATTTGAACAACTCTACATTGGCAACTTTCTCCTTTTGATCTCAATTTTGTGGACATGTTCATAACCTCAAATGGTGACACTACACCAAGTGGTGCATCAAGGAGAATAGATTTGCATGACTAAATCTTGGCGAAGCCATTTCTGCTGATTTCTAGGGTTTACTAAAGTTACATTGGCTACTTTGCCCAAATGAGCTCAAACTTGGTGGAACACCCTACTTCTATGTGTCATTCCATCTTGTTAATTCTCATGGCAAGTGGAATTAATTTTCTTGCCCAAACCAACAACAAACACCTTCTGCCATTTTTCCAAATTCATCATTTTGACCACTTCCACTCTTCTCCATGACCTCAACTTTTTACCACAGCCCCTCAGAGTCCCCTTGCACCTCCAGTAACTCTTCCCTGGCCTCAACTCAATGATTGAGGGGTGAAACCTCCTCATTTACCCCTCTGGACAGCCACTATTCACCTCTCTCTTCACCTCCCCTCTCATCTAGTGGCTCTCTAGGGCATCCAATGCTACTCCCCACTTGTTTACTTCTCCCTGGCGGTACCAGACATGAGTGGGCACGCCCCTGCCCTTTAAACAATGCCATGGCAGCCAAAGGCACGCTCTGGAGCGCGCTACAGTGTGCTCCTGCACTGTAGCCACCCCCTGCCAAGCACCTCCGGCCACCTCGGGCCTCTCCAGTGCGGCCGACGAGGTGCCTCGGCGTCCGCAACATGCCACGCCCCTGGCCCCCCTTCTTCTCCCTCTTGCTGCCTCCTTTCGCACGCGCGTCGGCCGCCCGAGAGCTCCAATGACTGAGCTCACACACGCGATGCTCTGGCCCTCCCCTGCTCCTTCTCTCCCTTCTTATGGGCGTGGACCTCCTCCACAAATGCCCCAGACATGCCCAGACGGGCCTCCGTGGCTTGCTGCGATGGCAACATCCTCGCCGGCGCGTGAGCTCACGCTGCACCATCGCCCGTCATAAAAGGCCACCCCCGAGCCCTCTCTGCCCTCGGTTCGCTCTGCCTTTCCCCTGTGCACCACCCCGACCGGCTCTCTCCTCTCCCCGCGCCCTCCTTGCACCTCCATGGCCGGAGCCGAGCCGCCGGACTTTGGTTAAATTCGTGCCAACCCGAGCCCCTCCTCTCCACCCCATGGCCTCAGAACAGCTCCACCACCATCATGCATATCTTCCCCGCTTCATTTTGTCCTCTCCGCGGCTGAAGCGCCATGCCCCAACTCGGGCGATGCACCGCTCGCATCCCGCCACCCCAGCCGTCGTGGCTCACCTCGGCGGGTGTGTCACGCTCTCCTAAATCGGTCGGCATGCTGGGCGTCGCCGGAGGTGGCCCGTGCTGCCCGAGAGAGCGCCGGCGCCCACTCGGCCTCCCCTCCCCTGCCTCTGCTCTGTTCGAGCGGGAGGTAGGCGATGGCTCAAGGCTGGGCCCCAAGGCCCATCGACGACCAGCGGCTGGGGCCCGCCGTTTAAGTGGAGACGGGCCGGGAGAATACGCCTTCGACGTCGCCTGTCGTCCGCGTGGCCGAGCCGCTGGGCCGGCCCATGGCTATCTCTTGCCAGTGCGCAGGATAAGGGTAATGCCTTATATTTTTTTTTATTCTTTTCCAGTGAGTTTCTAAAATCCATAAATAATTCAAATTAACTCCAAATTTTATGATTCAAATTTCTAGTAATTTCTAATATCATTCCCTGCCACATGGTGCTATTGTCACATTTTTACAGAAGCATTTCCTTCACAAATATTTATCACATCCTATTTTTCCTATTTCTGTGATAAACTTTAGAAAATCATAGAGAGCCCATTTTTTATCCAAATTCCATGATTCAAAATCCTAGATGTCTATAAGTTCAAAACATAGTTTTTGAACATTTTTACTAATACTTTCTGTATCACCTCAAATAATGGTCTATTTCTTTATATATAGCCAACTTTGCAAATTCATATGAAAATCATCTCAACTCCAGATCCAGTGAAACCAATTCCTAGATGCTTCTAAAATTATCCTTTGTTTAATGGGTGCCTTTGCTCATTTTTCAAAAAAATATATTTCTGTACACTTCTTGCAAATCCATAAAACCCCTTGATTCCATCATATCGAAATGTTTAGAAATATCCGTTGATCCACTTCCAATGAAATCACTTTGGTCATTCCTCATATGACCAGAGGTATCCAATAAAAGTCAACTTCATATTCTTAGAGCACATTCATTCTTGCCTTGTTGTGTTGCTTCTTGTGTTTGTTTCCGACGTTAGTTGAGGAAGTAGACGGAGTACTTCGAGAAGGACCAGAAGATTTCAAGAATCTGATGAACCAGGCAAGCAGCCCTTTGACCATGTCTATGAAACCTTTTTATGCATGCCATATAGCACTTTTATTGCTTGCATCGGAGACATGATATTGTGGTGACCACATGGGGTGTCTTGCCACCGTTACTTTCTCATTGATACTTGCATTGTGCGTGACCCTACCTTCTTATGATGGTTATGCCGGTGGGAGTAGATAGGATGCTAATGTAGTGCTACGCAAAAAGGGGCGGGTATATGCATGGTGATGGAGATAAAGTATTTTCAAAGGACTTTTCGAAAACCCCGTCGGGTGCCACTTATGCCCAAGGGAGATAATGAGATGGGTAACCACTTGATGACGAAGTGGTGTACCGAGACAAGTGTGTGTGTAGTTTTCAAAACGGATTGGTTTAAGTTGCGACCGTTATTCCAACCTTACATGCGCAACCACTCTACCCTTATATGGGAAAGGGCATTATTGATTACCTAGGCCGATACTAGCTTGGAGCCCGCATTACTAGTGACGGGGGAGAGTTGGTGCTCTCTCTCGGGGACGGATCGTGCTGTAGGGCGGCCATGACTGTTTTCACAGGGCACCGGATACACCGTTGTGTCCCCTCTCGGATGTTACGATCTCGAGAGAGTCTCGTATGATGTACATCGTGAGGATACGGAACAACGAGTGGACTCCTTGTTAGTGTCGTCTAGGGAAAGGTAGTGATCGGGTGCTTACCCTGGGTACTTGAGGTATCGCGGGTCGTGGTTGACACGGAAGTTCCCCGGATCTTGTGGGTAAAGTGTGCAACCTCTGCAGAGTGTAAAACTATTCGAATAGCCGTGTCCATGGTCAAGGACAGTTGGGTAACCGCTCTTGGGCTACGTCCACATGTTTACAAACCAGAGTGTGTGTTTGGATAAGTGGGAAGATCTACTTGGGTCGAGTCGAAGGACTTGACATGATTGAGTTGGGTTGGTGCCCACTCTATTTATGTTGATATCTGTAACCTGTCCTCATGGTTACTTGAATTCTCCTGATGCATGTCTTACAAGTTGTTGAACATGTCATTGCACTCAAAACTAGCTTTCTGCAAAAATTTACCTATATCATGCATTGTTATACCTGGAACCAAAACATGGGTTGCTTGCGAGTACATTCAAAGTACTCATTGGCTTGCCACTTGTTATTTAATTGGCCAGGCATGGAAGAACCCGAGTTCGATGAAGAGTTCTTTGGAGACAAACATGCGAACTAGGACGTTTCCCAGTCAGAATGCATGTAGGGTTAAGGCAGATGGCATGTGTTCTACTTATCAACGAAGATTTCCGCTGCTTGTGTTTCATTTGATGTTCAGCCCTTAAGGCTTTATCAATGTAAGACTTGACCATAATGGTCACAATTTGTATAAGACAGTATGTATGGATGTAAGATTCTTGTTATTCAGCTTCGATGTGTTCAGTGAGCATTGATCTCTGGGATCACTGTACACATGCATTCGGTGATCACGACTTATGAGTCGGGGTCCCCACATGCTGTGTCAACAGGAACTGGGTTACTATCTGCTGGGGTTGGGGTTAGATTGGGTGAAGTTGGTTCTCTGTCGATCGCAGTAGGGGTACAATCTGCGAGAGTTTGGGTTATGTGTGGTAGGGCTGGTTCTCGTGCATGTACAACCGGGTGCTATCGCCACCAAGAGGTAGCACTGTTTTATTTGAAGACCGTGTTTTTAGTCCGCTAGATGCTGGCATCACCTGCTCCAATTCAAATGGCTGATAAACAGGAAACATAGTTGAATGTACAGACATTGTATGAGAGACATATGCAATAGATAGTGTGGAAAAAAGAGGGCATGAAATAGTTGACATGTATATTGTTTAACTAAAACGGATAGCATGACATAATTTCACATATATGATGTCTATCTAAACTGGATAGCATAGCATAACATAATTCAAAGATATGATGAATAACTAAACAGGATCGCATGACATAATTCACCTACATGTTATCTAAATAATCATGATCGCATCATTTAATTCACATATGTGATTTATATGCTAAACAGAGGGCATTAGATATGATATCTGAACTAAGAACATGGTGTTGAATATTGTGTATGTGATGTCCAATCTATGCAATGCAAGACACCATATGCATGATATGAGCAGTATAACCGTGCCAAGTTAGAGTATACACCTTGGTGGGAGAATAGGACTGGTCATATGTCTCTGAATCCATCTCTGAGGAGCTATCGGGACCCAACGAGATCTGCTTGATGTGTAGCACCGCTCGCTCTCAAGGCCTTGTTTTCACTCCAGATTTTTCAATCTCCCACCCAAATGGCTGATTTACAGGAAGAGTAGTTTAATGTACAAACATTGTCGACAAATGGAAATGTAATGAAGAAAAGGATGGGCAAGATATCATTCAAATATATGATGCCTGGTTAAACAGGATGGCATTGCACATTTCACGTATATTATGGCTGGCTAAAAGACATGAGACTGCACAATTCCCATATATGATATAGAAAATAAACAGATGGCATTACAGAACATCTCTAAACTAAGCAGATGACATATATGATGTCAAAAGTAGGCACTGCAAGGCAACATATGCATGATATGACTAACATCATCATGCCAAGGTAGAGCAAACACCTTGGGCGGTAAATAGGAGTGGTCAGCGGCGTCTGAATCCGCCTCAGAACAGATATCTTCCTCTGGATTACAATCTGGAGAGGAGTGGGGAGGGTTTGCCATTGAACGCACCATGGAGCGATGTCTGCATGACATTGTATTGTCGCGCAAAACTCTTCTCTTTTTCTCTACATGTTCAGCATGACTGTGTACAATATCTGACATGCATACGAAAAAAATATGGTGAGATTATATAAGGAGAACATGCAGAAATTTAGAGTGATGGTAAAAACCAGTGGATGGATCCAAAAATAATGATCGCAGGCTGATGATTGCTTTAATTTAATAAAAATACAGATGATGATTGCTTTACTATTTGTTTCCCACCTAGGATGAACAACATAGGCATACCCTAGGTGAACCATATATTAGACAGAGATACTATTCATTGCTTCCTCGGTATGTGCCCCACAACTAATTTAGAACTCAAGTTTGAACATTAATTTGGACCTGACTTGGAGTCCAAGCGGTGAACAGGACGATAAAGTAGCAGGTAATTTTAAGCAATGCATAACATAAGCAGAAACAAAAGAGTGCGACCTCTCTTGTGGACCCGTGTACTCCTCAGGTTCATTTGCTGAGTCGATGATGGTGATGCCGTTGCGGTGGGTGCCGGTGGCAGGGAAGCAGATTTGAGGCGGCGAAAGACGGTCCAGAGTCGTGATGTCTGGTTTGGTGGATGTTTCTATCGATGGAGAAGCTCAGTTTAGGTGGAAGACATCGCGACAGGAGCAGGACAAACCACACAAAGTTCCCTTCGACACCTACCTGTAACTGAAGTAATTCTCTAAGGGCTCATTTGGCTTCCATGATTCTAAAAACGCAGGGATAGGAAAAACACCGGAATAGGATAGGAATGCACATGGTAAACAGAGCATTTGTAAACACAGGATTTCTGTCAACTTGAGTGTTTGGTTTAGAGGAATTGGAAGAGCAGAGGAATGCAAAGAAACATGGCCAAAATAAAGTGAAACCATATGAAAGCGTGTACAGTTAGAATGTTAGTCTGCCACTAGTGCACTTGGTCTTGTTTTCATGCATAGGATTTTGAAAAGTAGGTCCAGGTGAATGTTTTGCTTCATTCCTTTCAACAAAATGCATGAATAATTGAATAGTAGAGTGCCATTGGAAAATTCCCTATTGCTATGTTTTTCCATTGAACCAAAATAGCCCTAATGGATCGACATGAATGTATAATAATAAGTGATGCAACAAGTGTACAACCTCTTTGCCGTAGCCGTGTCGACCTCAACATCATTTGGTTGGTCGCTGAAGTAGTTGAGGTAGAGGTGGTTGTCGGAGGTGTGAAGGAAGATCTGAGGAATCTGTAGACGGCTTCCATGGCACTGCTCTGTTGTGATGGATCATTCTGTCGTTGGAGCAGCCCCGGTGAGCCGTAAGACATCAAGGCTGAAGCAGCATAAGACATACATCGTCAATCTCAAGTGGGATTCTAATAGCATCTCCAATAGATGATGTAAAATAGATGTAAAATTTACATCACCAAAAACCACCTGATTACAACAAATGAGGTAAAAACTATTGACTCTGAACTTAACTGTCGAAACTGAATTTACTATGGAATCTAAATGTTACTGTCGAAACTGAACGCAATGGTAGCAGAGAGGCACTTCACATGTAGTTTAGGTAGGCCCTACAGTTCATCTTCAACCTGCACCCCCCTGAGCCGCCAGCCACCACCGGCCGAACCGCCGGCCCCCACGCCGCCTTGCCGCCCCGAAACAACTCCCCACCGCCGGTCCGCCGCCGCCCCGGCCAGCCCTCTAGCCCCCCGCCCCCACCCTGAACCCTAAGATAGATAGTGGGGTACCTCTCCGGCGAGCCCCCGTCCCCGCTGCGGGTGGTTCTTCCTTAACTCCGGCGAGCCCCCCCCCCCACCCCCTGAAAATCGACTGACCCAAAAGTCCATTCAGTCGACTGAAGTGTAGCTAAATCGGAGCAGAGCATGTCGGAGTTATTGGCGACGGGTATCCCGAAGACGGCAAGACAATATTTCAAGACATCGGGGCTAGCAAAGCCCCTCAGTCCGACTACTCGGCCGGCTGCCACTCTTGACTCTTCGCTCGCTCCACCCGCCGATCGCTGGTTGCCGATCGCTCCACCCGCCGGCTGCTGGCTGCCGATCGCTTCCACCCGCCGCTGCTTTGGCTGCCGATTGTTCCCCAGCCGGTTGCTGGCTGCCGATCGCCTGCCACCACTGGCCGGCTTGTGGCTGCCGACTGCTCCAACCAGCCGACTGCCCGAAGTCAACTGCAGCCCGACAAGACCCCGATGAGACAGCCGTACCGCAACGTCATCTACAGTGTACCGTGTCCCCTGGGCATTGATTTATAAAATACCCCAGGGGACAAGCATGACATGCACCATGCCTAGCCCATGCCACTATATAGCTTGATTTGTAAGCTACCCAAGGTAGCTTACAACCAACGCCACCACCACCCATGCCCCTAGCTAGCTTACATACTAAGCTAGCCTCACTATATATATATATATCATCCATCCATCCATCCACTCTCACAAGCACACTCACGCATGGACACACATGCTCTCACGGGCATGCATGCCATGAGACTAGCCGGCCACAAGGCACCCCGGCCATACATATATACCAGATCAGATGCACTTGGCACTGATTTCAGATACAGCTCTAGGAGCACTCTGTACAAGATATACCAGATATACTCGTACATGCAGGAGTAGGGGTGTTATCTCTCCGGAGAGCCCCGAACCTGGGTAAACTAGCGCGTGCTACTCGCATATCCGTCCCTGGATATTCCAGCAGCAGTCTTGCCCTCACACGAAGCCACCTTGTGGCATATGTCGTCTTGCACCCCCCGAGAGAATACCACGATAGATCATATGTCGTCTTGTGGCATATGTCGTCTTGCACCCCCCGAGAGAATACCACGGCATATGTTGTCTTGCACCCCCCGAGAGAATATCACGACAGAGCAACAACACGAGCAAGGAGGAGAGCCGCAGCAGCAGCGCGAGTGAGCGAGCAAGCGAGAGCCGGAGCAGCAGCAGCTGGGCGAGTGAGCGATCGAGCAAGAGCCGGAGCAGCAGCAGCAGATCCGGCTGGTATGGATGCCGCCGCCGAAGGGGCCTCACACTGGGGGAGAGCCGCTGTGGAGATGTCGCCCGCGGTGCCGGCTTCAAGCTAGCCGCTCCATGGGAGTGCGGGATGGAGCACCATCGGCGTCGGGAGGTCGAGCTCAGGAGAAGGTGCGATGCGATGAGTGTACAACCTCTTTGGTGGTGCCGAGTAGGCCTCGGATTCGTCCGAGGAGTCGGTGAGGATGTTGCGGTTCTGGTGGAGCAGGTTAAGGCGGCGCTGTGGGGATGGAGCAGCTGCGATAGACGAGGCAATCATCGGAGCAGCTCCTTGGAGGTGGAGGACGGAGCGGTTGAACCAGTGGGACGACAAGCTGGATGACGGATCCTCATCCAGGGAGGTGGATGAGGGACGTCGAGCTGTTGCGGTGGACGACATCATCGGGGAAGAGGCTCCGGCTGGGAAGTGGTGAGGTAGCAGACGGAGGAGGGCGGGGTTTAACGGCTGGAGCGGAGAGGTTATGGCGGCCTGGGATTTCGAATGGCAAAAAGGAGGCGATGGGAGGGGGTGAACCATGACTTAGGGACGCGCTTGTCCGAAATGTAGTGTGTGTAACAAAAGTACCCCCCCCCCCCACCGATTTGAACTAGCGGTCCTTTCAGCTCAGGGTTAGAAGGGGGATTTCGCGTGTCAGGATTTGGCAGCTGGAGGGAGTTTTCGTGCGCGTTGTAATTTCGGGATAGCAAGGCGCGGGTTGTGAAGGTGCCAGTTTTGTGAGCACGATATCTGAATTTTTGGGATATAACAAGGCGCGGGTTGAATTTTAGGGACAAGCCTAACGTGTAATATTGTACTTGTACGTTCCAAATCAATTCACACTTCCCTCAACCAAAAAGAAATCGAAAAATACAACACTATTCACACCACACAAAGAGAGAGTATCTGCCCCGTTTTACTATAAAAATGCTATTCAAAGCTACGCCCTCCTTCGATCTATATAGGGCCTAATGCGTTTTTCGATGCTAACTTTGACCAAATATTAGAGCAATAATATATTACATGCAACTTACACAAAGCACACCGTTAAATTCGTCTGTGAAAGGTTCTTTCAATGATATAATTTTCACATTGTGCATGTCATGTACTATTAATCTTGTCAATAGTCAAAGGCGGTCTAAAAAAACACATTACGCCCTATATAGATGGAAGGAGGGAGTATGAATCCATGTTATGTCCAATTAAATTTTTTCGCTCGCTGTATAATGCATGTAACCTACTCATACCAACATTTTAGTGCATTCCAAATGTCTATACTACGGCTCCAATTCGAACTGAATTTGAATTCGTTTCTCTATTTCAGTAAGAATCTATAATCGTGATTGTTGCCAACTTCAACCATCATTCGTGTATTACCTTAATAACACACCACATGATTACTATAGAGTTAGATATGAACTATGTGTACTAACTATATATTCATAATCTAAACCATGTTCCATACGTGTACACCGTGTTTATCACACATAGTATAGTGCCCCGCCCCCTACATTATGACAAGTATTTAGACCTAAGCTGCAAAAGCCACACATTAGCCCAAATTATGATCAATGTTCTATATGTTATACGTAGTACTAGAAAGATGCCCATGCATTCCACAGAACATCAACATGATTAAGGGGAGGCCTAATTTGAAAATATGATGAGGGGTGTGGGTATCTTTTTTCAAAATTTCCATAGTTTCCTTCCTATCCGTCAGATATAAATCGGATGGCCTATATTGCAGGATGGCACCATCATCAAGAACTCCGTTTTTTATAAGAGTAGAGATAAAATATATAATATGTAGTATAACATGTTCATAACCACACCATGTGTATCACCGTTATATATATTCACACATGCGTCGGTTTAAAACACTATGATAAATTCTTCAAATATCCGAATTCGCTTTTTATAATGAAGTATGATCTCTATTCAGCTTTTACACCCACACAATCCTCTTATCTTTGTAGCTAGCTAGCGCTGATTTCTCTCGTGCATGCAGATGCCCGCATCCCTCTCACCCTCCCTCAGCATTCTCTAGCTCCATCGCGGAAATTCGTCTTCTCTCTTTAGGTCATTCACCCACGGTGTGTGTAGGCCACCCAGCTCCTTCTTTACGGCACACATCGATCGATATGCCTCTCTAGCCAGGTGTGCCTAGCACAAACACAAGCTTCCCCTCTTCTCTTATCACCGTCCATGCCTCACTCCCACCACTCTTTTCATAGATCTCGTACTCGCACACTCCTTCCCCCTCGATATAGTATGACTCTTGCACCACCTCCTAGATGCATCCCTCTCTCTCTATCCTTCTCGTCGTGCCTCATTTGCTTCTAACACACACATGCATGTATATCGATCGATCTCCCAACATATACCTAGGTCGACTTTAACTATCCCCCCATCGATCGACGTACCTCACAAGTTATGTCTCTCCTTTCTCTGACAAAGATCTTCCTATGTAGTTATGTCTGTTTACCACAGCCATATCTTTCCCCCCTCATCATTCATGCATGCCTCCTGACCCGTCTCTCACACGCACGTGCACAGACATGCAGCCATCCCCTCTCTTATTGATATTGCAGGCGTGCCCTCCTGTTGTCTAGCAAGCCTATCCCACCATTTGTTAGAAGCAACTCCACTACCACCCCCTCCAACACTCTAGCTCTGTCTCTCTCCCAACCTTATTCCTCTCCTACACATATGCATGGATGCCGATCGATCTACCTCAATACATGAGGTAGATCGATCTCCCTTAATACATGAGGTAGGCCTCTCTCCTCCTCCACACATATACCAGCCATTATACCTCTATAGTTAATTAGGCCTCCCCCCACCACACACCAATAGTCGAGCTCTGTAGGTAGGTATCCATGCCACAGAGACAAACCGCACCTGTCCCCTCTCTCGTTCTAGTAGGCCAGCCACTCTATATCTTTGACGTGGGCACACACAAATTCGATGGCACTCTTTATCGACCGCGCACGCACACACACACTCATCATCCCTCTCTTCGATTCCATGGACACCTCAAGTCGATGATACCTCCACTCTCTTCTCGTGGAGCGCCCCCTCTATATATATGACATATCCAGGACTCTATTTCACACACATTGCATATGTTACATTTTTTATGGACTCCCCCCCTAAAAAAATTCTCATGAACCCACACACTATTTCTCTATCACACAACCCCACGTAGGTGGTGTACGTATACAAGAAGAGAATAGGTGCATTGTGCACGTACTCATGCTTCGTGCCCAGCCACACCCGCGCGGGTAGACGGTGGATCTCATTTCTGTACAAAATGGCAGCCCATGTGCTAATTTAAAGGTGTGTAGCGGTTGTTTACCTACGGAGGTCGTGTACCACACGTGCACGAAACAAAGTTCGACTTGATGTGTTGGCGCGTTATTTTTAAATAAAGTTATATCGCTCAATGGCACGCACACAGAATATAAAACAATTTTTATGGAGAAAAAGGTAGTTCGTTCCACTATATACAATGGAACCTCCATGCATGGTTTGTCTCTCCTCAGAGTATCTCACAAAAGGATGTGGTGGCCTCTCTCTCTCTCTCTCTCTCTCTCTCTCTCTCTCTCTCTCTCTCTCTCTCTCTCTCTCTCTCTCTCTCTCCGTCGGTGTACAAAAGTAGGGGCACTCCTTTGTACCCCTTTACTTGTGCACGGGCAGCCGGAGCCACGCGCCACGGCCACTCTTAGCAGCGCAAAGGAGGGAAGCTGGAGAGAATCCAAAGAACAAGATGGCCAAGGCGACGCCAAGGCCAAGAACACCAAAGAGCAAGAGGGCGAGGTGGACTCCTCCGGCAAGGCCCTTGCCGGGGCAACTTGCCCGATGCAAACAGAGTGAGCCACCCTTGAGCCCACGGGTTCCAACTCAACCAACTACATTGGAACCAGGGCTCAGGAGGCACCTCCGTGGTGGCATGCAGATCTTTGTCAACATAAACATATGAGATCAGATGGGGACCAGAAGACGGCGACCCTTGGCGGGATCCTTGCCGAGGAGATCCACAAGACCCCCGGCAAGCGCCTTGCCGGGGAGGACTGCAACGCCACTGCAAGACCCTTGCCAGGCCCCCGGCAAGGCGCTTGCCGAGGGCGTCGGCGGGGCCACAGCCAGGCCCGCGTCGACCAAGACTTCACCACCGTCCCCAAGCAGCTGCTAGCTCAACCAGCTAGGCAGGCACCCACGTGGCGACGGGCGGCTTCCGAGCCAACTCAGCAAGCACTTGCGTGGTGGCATGCAGATCTTCGTGAAGACCCTACCACCACGCCACCTCAGCTGCCTACCTGCCTACATGGCACTGCATGCATCACGGACCTGGGCGCGTGTCGAAGCAAGGCGAGGCGGCAACGGACGGGACGGGCTCCGTTCCCGTCCCTGATAAAGCGAGGGGACACCTAAGCGATGCATTAAATGCGTCTTGTCCTATAACATGGGGGATAAGCTCGCAGCACTGTAGACCTTTCCACCTCCTGTGTGCCACTGTGGCAACCCCTTTTGCTATAAAAGGAGGCCTATGGCATACTGGAGAGGGATTCGACTCTTTTGAACTATGCAGCCACCATAGCTAGTTCGAGAGCTCAAGAACTCTCTCAAATACACAACAAAGCTGGACTAGGGTATTACGCATCCCTCGCGGCCCGAACCTGGGTAAATGATCCTTGTGTTGACTGTTAATCCTGCTCTTCTCACAACTCCACGCCCCGGCAACCGTAGTAGGGATTCTCGTGATCCCATAGATGTCGTTTTCCACCGACATCTATGGCGCACCAGCTAGGGGCGCAGTTGTGAGAATCTGGTTTAGCAGCCGGCCTAGCAGTCTCTCGTGGCCACGACTTCCAGAGAAAAATACGGCCAAGAGGATGGCGCCGCCCGCATACGCGAAGGGTGCCAGTTCAGCGACAAGAAAGCTAAGTCATGCAAAACTTTAGATTTTCCTTTTTATATAAGGTTATTCCCCTCTGAGATCTTGTTCTTTGTATAGAAAACCTGCACACAAAGGGGCCCTCCCGCAATTGGCAACACCCTTGTTCTATTTCAAGTCCGCTCAATAGCTCAAGTGGCCGCGTCGAGAGTGGCAGGGTAGCCTTTCGAAATTGGCAACGCTCTCGATTCTGACTCGAGTCAAGCTCGACAGTTCGGGAGGCTGCCCTAAGGGCTATAAGGTGGTTCGCCCAGCAGCAAGCAGACCTAGCAGGCCAATGGGGATCCGTCCTCAAGATGCCACCCTGGGTATACGCGCCGGCGAGCCTACCCGATTAACGTAGGGTGGACATACAAAGGAAAATCGAACAGGAAAATAACATGCATCATATCAAAAGTACTGCAGAGTTATATTACATCGCTTGTTGCCGCGGTTCTAACTAAAGATAAAAATCGTCTTGGTTGTGAACCTGCAACAACGAAAAGAAACGGGGTTCCTAATCCCGGCGCTGGCCTTCCACCCTCTGGATTCTGTCGATACCGCTGATGATGGACTTGATGCGCTCCTTGAGCGGCGCGAGGTCAGCATCCTTCGGCAAGATCTCCAGTGCGGCGTCGAAGTCGAGGTCGGGATACCAGTACGCCACCATGGTGAGGACCTTGGTCATGGTACCCCGGTAGAGCCTCCGGGACTCATCGGCCAGGGAAGCCGCCCGGTTGGAGTGAAGCTGCTCCAGGGCCCCGAGGACGCCCTCAAAGAATAGGGTCAGCTTGGCGTTGGGGGTCCCGCTGCGCTCTGGGGTATACCTCACGTTGGCATCCCCATGATAGCCAGCTGCGTGGTGATCCTACCGGCAACATCCTCGAGGCGGCTGATCCAGCGATTCTCGCCCTCCACAAAATCCTTGTGGCTGGCGGCCTCGTTCTTCCGTTGTAGCTTCTCAGCCTCTAGATCCTTGGGCAGGGTCTCCTCCCGATCCTTGGACTCTAAGAGCATCTCCTCGAGGCCCTCCAGCTTCTGCTTCAGGTCTTTGATGGAGTTGTTGGCTTCGGAGAGCTCCCCGGCCCTGCTGACGGCCGCGCCTTGCGCCTTCGTGAGGGCGTCGTTGAGCGTGTCCTTCTCCGTGGACAACTTTAGGGCCTGCTCCTTTAGTTCGTCCCACTCCGCCTGCAGCTCCTTCACCCTGCCGGCGTGAACTAGAGGTTGGGCATCGAGTGCCTCCCTGTGCCTCTGTCCAGCTCTTGGGTCTGCTGCACGATGAGCTTCTCCACCTCCTCATCCTTGCCACGGAGCATTGCGGGAAGCTTCTCCTCACGCGCGGCAAGGTCCTCCTCCTGGGAGTCCAGTGCGGCCTGGTGCTGGGTTCGAGCGGCCTCGGGTACGGCGACCAAGTTCTCCGCCGTCTCCTGGGCCTTCTCGATGTCGGCCTGGTTCATGATGAGCTCCACGTCACGCCTGGCCAGCTCTCCCTGGGTGGCCTTCAGCTCCTCCCAAGCCAGGCGGAACCAAGTCTGCGTCTCGGCGACGCACGCCTTGAGGTCCGCCTCCGCCTTGTCCACCGTTGCCATTCTGGACTTGGCCTTGTCCAGGCGGGCGCGATGGAGCGCCTGGAGCTTCTGGAAGTTGGTGCCCATGGCTTGGAGAAGACGCTCCTCCTGAGAACCGTCGCCGTCGGTGCTCGGTTCGTCAACAATCTCGAGCCCGTTGGTGGCAAGCACCTCCTCGTCGAACACCTCTCCCTCGGTGGGTGATAACCAACAAGTATAGGGGATCACAATAGTTTTCGAGGTTAGAGTATTCAACCCAAATTTATTGATTCGACACAAGGGGAGCCAACGAATATTCTCAAGTATCAGCAGTTGAGTTGTCAATTCAACCACACCTGGATAACTTAGTATCTGCAGCAAAATATTTAGTAGCAAAGTAATATGGAAGTAACGGTAACGATAGCAAAAGTAATATTTTTGGGTTTTGTAGTGATTGTAACAGTAGCAACGGAAAAGTAAATAAGCGGAGAACAATATGTGAAAAGCTGGTAGGCATTGGATCGGTGATGGAGAATTATGCCGGATGCGGTTCATCATGTAACAATCATAACATAGGGTGACACAGAACTAGATCCAATTCATCAATGTAATGTAGGCATGTATTCCGAATATAGTCATACGTGCTTATGGAAAAGAACTTGCATGACATCTTTTGTCCTACCCTCCCGTGGCAGCGGGGTCCTAGCGGAAACTAAGGGATATTAAGGCCTCCTTTCAATAGAGTACCAGACCAAAGCATTATCACATAGTGAATACATGAACTCCTCAAACTACAGTCATCACCGGGAGTGGTCCCGATTATTGTCACTTCCGGGTTGCCGGATCATAACACATAGTAGGTGACTATATACTTGCAAGATAGGATCAAGAACTCACATATATTCATGAAAACATAATAGCTTCAGATAGTGTCGCAAAGTCATAGCAACATCACTCTCAAAACAAGTGGATACTAGGGATCAAACCCTAACAAAACTAACTCGATTAAATGATAAATCTCATCAAACCCATCACCGTCCAGCAAGCCTATGATGGAATTACTCACGCACGGCGGTGAGCATCATGAAATTGGTGATGGAGGATGGTTGATGATGACGACGACGACGGATCCCCCTCTACGGAGCCCCGAACGGACTCTAGATCAGCCCTCCCGAGAGGTTTTAGGGCTTGGCGGCGGCTCCGTATTGTAAAATGCGATGAACCCTTCTCTTCGATTTTTTCTCCCCGAACACGAATATATGGAGTTGGAGTTGAGGTCGGTGGAGCAACAGGGGACCCACAAGGCAGGGGGGCGTGCCCCCCACCCTCGTGGACGGGTGGTGGGCCCCTGGCCTTGATTCTTTTTCCAATATTTTTTACATTTTCCAAAAATAAGTTCCGTGGAGTTTTAGGTCATTCCGAGAACTTTTGTTTCTGCACATAAATAACACCATGGCAATTCTGCTGAAAACAACGTCAGTCCGGGTTAGCTCCATTCAAATCATGCACGTTAGAGTCCAAAACAAGGGCAAAAGTGTTTGGAAAAGTAGATATGACGGAGACGTATCAACTCCCCCAAGCTTAAACCTTTGCTTGTCCTCAAGCAATTCAGTTGATAAACTGAAAGTGATAAAGAAAAACTTTTACAAACTCTGTTTGCTCTTGTTGTTGTAAATATGTAAAGCCAGCATTCAAGTTTTCGGCAAAGATTATAACTAACCACATTCACAATAACACTTAGGTCTCATGTTTACTCATATCAATGGCATAATCAACTAGCGAGCAATAATAATAAATCTCGGATGACAACACTTTCTCAGAACAATCATGATATGATATAACAAGATAGTATCTCGCTAGCCCTTTCTGAGACCGCAAAACATAAATGCAGAGCACCTTTAAAGATCAAGGACTGACTAAACATTGTAATTCATGGTAAAAGAGATCCAGTCATACCCAATATAAATTAATAGTAATGGATGCAAATGACAGCAGTGCTCTCCAGCTGGTGCTTTTTAATAAGAGGGTGATGACTCAACATGAAAGTAAATAGATAGGCCCTTTGCAGAGGGAAGCAGGGATTTGTAGAGGTGCCAAAGCTCGATTTTAAAATAGAGATAAATAATATTTTGAGCGGCATAATTTCATTCTCAACATAACAACCAAGAGATGGCGATATCTTCCATGCTACACACATTATAGGCGGTTCCCAAACAGAATGGTAAAGTTTATACTCCCCTTCCACAAAGAAGCATCAATCCATGGCTTGCTCGAAAGAACAAGTGCCTCCAACTAACAACTGTCCCGGGGGAGTTTTGTTTGCAATTATTTTGATTTGGTTTGCATAAAGCATGGGACTGGGCATCCCGGTGACCAGCCATTTTCTCGTGAGTGAGGAGCGGAGTCCACTCCTCTTGAGAATAACCCGCCTAGCATGGAAGATACGGACAACCCTAGTTGATACATGAGCTATTCGAGCATAAAAAACAAAATTTCATTTGAAGGTTTAGAGTTTGGCACATACAAATTTACTTGGAACGGCAGGTAGATACCACATATAGGAAGGTATAGTGGACTCATATGGAATAACTTTGGGGTTTAAGGGATTGGATGCACAAGCAGTATTCCCGCTTAGTACAAGTGAAGGCTAGCAAAAGACTGGGAAGCAACCAACTAGAGAGCGACAACAGTCATGAACATGCATTAAAATTAATAAACATTGAGTGCAAGCATGAGTAGGATATAATCCACCATGAACATAAATATCACGAAGGCTATGTTGATTTGTTTCAACTACATGTGTGAACATGTGCCAAGTCAAGTCAATTGAATCATTCAAAGTAGGATACCACCCTATCATACCACATCACAACCATTTTAATAGCATGTTGGCACGCAAGGTAAACCATTATAAACTCCTAGATAATTAAGCATGGCATAAGCAACTATAATCTCTAATTGTCATTGCAAACATGTTTATTCATAATAGGCTGAATCAGGAACGATGAACTAATCATTTTTACAAAAACAAGAGAGGTCGAGTTCATACCAACTTTCCATATCTCAATCAGTTCATCATATATCGTCATAATTGCCTTTCACTTGCACGACCGAACGATGTGAATAATAATAATAGTGCACGTGCATTGGACTAAGATGGAATCTACATGCATCCAATAAACATGAGAAGACAAGGCAATATGGGCTCTTGGTTAAGTCAACAATAATGCATATAAGAGCCACTTCAACAATTTAATTATGTTCTTCTCCTATCGACCCCCAAAGAAAAGAAAAGAAATAAAAACTATTTACATGGGAAAGCTCCCAACAAGAAAAAGAAGAACATGAAATCTTTTTGGGTTTTCTTTTAATTATTACTGTAGCAAGAAAAGTAAACTAACTAAAAGCTACAACTAATTTTTTTGTTTTTTCTTAAGGTTTATTAAACACACAAGAAGAAAGCGTAAACAGAAAATAAACTAGCATGTATATTACAGTGAAAAAGTATGAGCACCGACATCTAGCAATGAGTGTGTGAATATAAATGTAATGTCGGTGGGAAATACGTACTCCCCCAAGCTTAGGCTTTTGGCCTAAGTTGGTTTATTGCCACGGATGGCCTGGCGGATATCCAAAGTTATTGCTGGGGTCGTACTGCGATGAAGAACCCCCTGATTGCCACTAGTTGGCAATCATCTCCGGATCCCACTGGTAATTAGACTGTCGTGGAGGATCAAATTGTGGTTCCGGCTCTGGCTCTGTGGCTGACGTAGGGTTCCGGTAGGAGTGAATGGCCGCCAGCGGAACAAGATACTGGCCTGCAGATAAATCAAACAAGGAAGGAGCAGGCAAGGTAAGTCTCAGGGTGATGTTTATCAAAGAACAATTTGTATTTAAGCGACCTTTCCCTGTTCTTAACAATAAAATCATGCGCTACCATACTCTTATAATCTAAATAAACAGTGGGCAACAATTTTTCTTCTTATTCATAGTGCCTAATAGGTATGTTATAATATGCAGCAAGGCGTGAATCATAGACACCTCCAAAGATGGGGCCCTTAGTACGGTTCAGATTTATCCATTTAGCAATAATACCGCCCATACTAACAGAGTCATCGCGGAATAAACCATGGAACAAAATAATAATATCAGGAACATTAAGGTTTCCACAGTTTCCGCGACCAATTAAGCAATGACTAGCAAATATTGCAAAGTAGCGTAAAACAGGAAAATGTATGCTAGTGATTCTTGCATTGGAAACCTTCCTAGTTTCCCCTACAGTAATAATATCAATAAACCCGTCCACATCTTTACGATGTGGTTCCTCTAAGCTACCCTCAGAAGGTATTTTTCAAACCCTGCAAAATTCATCTAGTGACATCTTCTTAACCACATCATATAAATGAAACTCTACTGAAGGAGGTGATTCCTTAGGATAATAGTAGAAGTTTTGCACAAAAGTATTGGTGAGTAAGAGATACTGTTCGCGTTGGTCGCGGAGGAAGTCGGTGAGGCCTGCATTCTCAGCCAGTTCATGAAAATCATCATAAATCCCGGCTGCTCTCAAGAAATCATCGGAAGGCCATTCACACGGCCGAACCTCTGCGGTGCGAGGTAGATTATATCTGGGCCTCTCTGCTTCTTCACTTTGCTTTTCCTTCTAGCTTCGGCTCGATGAGCCCCTCAAAAATCTCTTCATTATTTTCTGAAAAATTCTGAAATTTTTAGTAACTTCAAATAAAAGTGAACCAAGCTCAACAAAATTGATAGCAACTACTCCTAGAAGTGCCTAGAAACTATATCATGCATTAGAACTACTTGAAACCATATAAATTTGACATGCAAGCTCAAGAACATGGTCAACTAGGCAGCACAAATTTGCAATGAATAAAGCACTTGAACAAAAACTAATTGGACCAATGGAGGAGTTACATACCAAAGAACAATCCCCCAAAGCAGTTTTGTGAGAGGTGCTTTGAGCAAGGAGATTGAAAATCGCAGCAAAATAAGCTAGAACTCATGCTTGAGCTAGATGGTGAATTTTTTGGGAGGAAGAAGAAGTGTGTGGGTGCAGGAATAAGTGGAGGGGAGCCACCATGGGCCCACGAGGCAGGGGTGCACGCTCTGTAGGGGTGGGCGCGCCCTGGACCCTTGTCGCCAGGTGCTTGCTCCCCCTGCTGTGTTCTTAGTGCTAGATATTCTCAAATATTCCAGAAAATATCATATTTCAATTTCGGGGCATTTGGAGAACTTTTATTTTCAGGGTATTTTTATATTGCACGGATAATTCAGAAAACTGACATAAAATAATATTTTTCCTTTATTTTAACTAAATAACAGAAAGTAGAGAGAGGGTACAGAAGGTTGTTCCTTCTAACTTCATCCATATCATGCTCATCAAAAGGAATCCACTAACAAGGTTGATCAGGTCTTGTTAACAAACTCATTCCGAATAACATGGAACTGGAGAAATTTAGAATAACACTATGTTACCTCAATGGGGATATGCACATCCCCAATAATAAGAATGCCATATTTCTTCTTGACAGTAGGAAGAGGAAATTCAAAACCTCCAAATATAATTGATGGAATTTTTCCAATAGAATTGATACAATGAACTTGAGGTTGTTTCCTCGGAAAGTGTACCCCATGCTCATTAACATTAACATGAAAAGTGACATTTCCTTTGTTGCAATCAATAACAGCCCCTGCAGTATTCAAAAAGGGTCTTCCAAGAATAATAGACATACTATCATCCTCGGGAATATCAAGAATAACAAAGTCCGTTAAAATAGTAACGTTTGCAACCACAATAGGCACATCCTCAGAAATACCGACATTTATAGCAGTTGATTTATCAGCCATTTGCAAAGATATTTTGGTAGGTGTCAACTTATTCAAATCAAGTCTACGATATAAAGAGAGAGGCATAACACTAACACCGGCTCCAAGATCACATAAAGCAGTTTTAACATAGTTTCTTTTAATGGAGCATGGTATAGTTGGTACTCCTGGATCTCCAAGTTTCTTTGGTATTCCACCTTTAAAAGTGTAATTAGAAAGCATGGTGGAAATTTCAGCTTCCGGTATCTTTCTCTTATTAGTAACAATTTCTTCCATATACTTTGCATAAGGATTCATTTTGAGCATATCAGTTAATCGCATACGCAAAAAGATAGGTCTAATCATTTCAGCAAAGCGCTCAAAATCCTCGTCATCCTTTTTCTTGGATGGTTTGGGAGGAAAAGGCATGGGTTTCTGAACCCATGGTTCTCTTTCTTTACCGTGTTTCCTAGCAACAAAGTCTCTCTTATCATAACGTTGATTCTTTGATTGTGGGTTATCAAGATCAACAACAAGTTCAATTTCTACATCATTGTCATTGCTAGGTTGAGCATCAACATGAACATCATCATTAACGTTATCACTAATTTAATCTCCATTACCAGATTGTGTTTCAGCATCAAAAATAGAAATATCATTGGGATTCTCTGGTGTGTCAGCAATAGGTTCACTAGAAGCATGCAAAGTCCTATCATTTTTCTTTTTCTTCTTTAGGTGCGTCAACATTATTTCTTTGAGAATCTTGCTCAGTTCTCTTAGGATGGCCTTCAGGAAACAAAGGTTCCTGAGTCATTTTACCTGTTCTAGTAGCCACTCTAACAGCATAGTCATGATTTGTACTATTCAATTCATTGAGCAAATCATTCTGAGCTTTAAGTACTTGTTCTACTTGAGTGGTAACCATAGAAGCATGTTTACTAATGAGTTTAAGTTCACCTTTAACTCTAGACATATAATCACCAAGTGTTCAAGCATATCGGAATTATATTTCAATTGTCTACCAATATAAGCATTGAAGTTTTTTTGTTTAACAATAAAGTTGTCAAACTCATCTAAGCATTGTCTAGCAGACTTATAACGCGGGATATCACCTTCATCAAATCTATAGAGAGAATTTACCTTTACTACCTGTGTCGGGTTATCAAGACCATGAGTTTCTTCAATAGGTGATTAATTAAGATCATATATTTCTTCAACAGGCAGTAAATTAAGACCATGTATTTCTTCAATAGGAGGTAAATTCTTAACATCTTCAGCTTTAATACCTTTTTCTTTCATAGATTTCTTTGCCTCTTGCATATCTTCAGGACTGAGAAATAGAACACCCCTTTTCTTTGGAGTTGGTTTAGGAATAGGCTCAGGATTTGGCTCAGGAAGTGTCAAATTCTTTTCATTAGTCAATATATTATTCAATAGAATCTTAGCTTCATCAGGTGTTCTTTCCCTAAAAACAGAAGCAGCACAACTATCCAGGTAATCTGTGGAAGCATTGGTTTGACCATTATAAAAGATATCAAGTATTTCATTTTTCTTAAGAGGATGATCACGCAAAGCATTAAGTAATTGGAGAAGCCTCCCCCAAGCTTGTGGGAGACTCTCTTCTTCAAGTTGCACAAAATTATATATTTCCCTTGAAGCAGCTTGCTTCTGATGAGTAGGGAAATATTTAGCAGAGAAGTAATAAATCATATCCTGGAGACTATGCGCACAACTAGGATCAACAGAATTGAACCATATCTTAGCATCACCCTTTAATGAGAACGGAAATATTTTAAGGATATAAAAGTAGCGGGTTCTCTCATCATTAGTGAACAGGGTGGCTATATCATTTAGTTTAGTAAGATGTGCCACAACAGTTTCAGATTCATAGCCATAGAAAGGATCAGACTCAACCAAAGTAATTATATCAGGATCAATGGAGAATTCATAATCCTTATCAGTAACAAAGATAGGTGATCAATAAGCAGGATCATATTTCATTCTAGCATTCAGAGTTTTTTGTTTAAGCTTAGCTAATAGTTTCTGAAGATCACTTCTATCATTGCAAGCAAGAAAGTCTCTTTTAGTCTCTTCATCCATAATACAGCCCTTAGGCACAACAGGCAATTCATATTTATTGGGAGAGCCTTCATTATCACTTTCATCAATATTATCAGTTTCAATAATTTCATTCTCTCTAGCTGTAGCAAGTTGTTCATCAACAAATTCACCAAGTGGCACAGTAGTATCAAGCATAGAAGTAGTTTCATCATAAATGTCATGCATAGCAGAAGTGGCATCATCAATAACATGCGACATATCAGAATTAATAGCAGAAGCAGGTTTAGGTGTCGCAAGCTTACTCAAAACAGAAGGTGAATCAAGTGCAGAGCTAGATGGCAGTTCCTTACCTCCCCTCATAGTTGAAGGATATATTTTTGTTTTCTCGTCTTTCAAGTTCCTCATAGTGACCAGCAAATATAAATCCCAAGTGACTCAAAGAATAGAGCTATGCTCCCCGGCAACGGCGCCAGAAAATAGTCTTGATAATCCACAAATATAGGGGATCACAACAGTTTTCGAGGGTAGAGTATTCAACCCAAATTTATTGATTCGACACAAGGAGAGCCAAAGAATATTCTCAATTATTAGCAGTTGAGTTGTCAATTCAACCACACCTGGATAACTTAGTATCTGCAGCAAAATATTTAGTAGCAAAGTAATATGGAAGTAACGGTAACGATAGCAAAAGTAATATTTTTGGGTTTTGTAGTGATTGTAACAGTAGCAACGGAAAAGTAAATAAGCAGAGAACAATATGTGAAAAGCTGGTAGGCATTGGATCGGTGATGGAGAATTATGCCGGATGCGGTTCATCATGTAACAATCATAACATAGGGTGACACAGAACTAGATCCACTTCATCAATGTAATGTAGGCATGTATTCTGAATATAGTCATACGTGCTTATGGAAAAGAACTTGAATGACATCTTTTGTCCTACCCTCCCGTGGCTGCGGGGTCCTAGCAGAAACTAAGGGATATTAAGGCCTCCTTTTAATAGAGTACCAGACCAAAGCATTAACACATAGTGAATACATGAACTCCTCAAACTACGGTCGTCATCACCGGGAGTGGTCCCGATTATTATCACTTCGGGGTTGCCGGATCATAACACATAGTACGTGACTATAGAGTTGCAAGATAGGATCAAGAACTCGCATATATTCATGAAAACATAATAGGTTCAGATTTGAAATCATGGCACTTGGGCCCTAGTGAAAAGCATTAAGCATAGCAAAGTCATAGCAACATCAATCTCAGAACATAGTGGATACTAGGGATGAAACCCTAACAAAACTAACTCGATTACATGATAAATCTCATCCAACCCATCACCGTCCAGCAAGCCTACGATGGAATTACTCACGCACGGCGGTGAGCATCATGAAATTGGTGATGGAGGATGGTTGATGATGACGACGTCGTTGGATCCCCCTCTCCGGAGCCCCGAACGGACTCCAGATCAGCCCTCCCGAGAGGTTTAGGGCTTGGCGGCAGCTCCATATCGTAAAACGCGATGCATCCTTCTCTCCGATTTTTTTCTCCCCGTACGCGAATATATGGAGTTGGAGTTGAGGTCGGTGGAGCAACAGGGGGCCCACGAGGTAGGGGCGCGCCCAGGGGCAAAAATAAGTTACATGGAGTTTCAGGTCATTCCGAGAATTTTTGTTTCTGCACATAAATAACACCATGGCAATTCTGCTGAAAACAGCGTTAGTGTGGGTTATTTCCATTCAAATCATGCAATTTAGAGTCCAAAACAAGGGCAAAAGTGTTTGGAAAAGTAGATACGACGGAGACGTATCAGTGTGCGCCCTGGAGCTTGACGACCCTGGAAGGTGGACAAAAAGGTCGTCACTCACCCTCAGATAACTGCCGGAGCCAGAGGCGGCGGAGGAGGAAGGCTGGTCATCAACCACCTCCTCCTCGGCGGTGGCCTTGCCGGCCTCCCCGGCAGGTCCCTTGTCGTCCACCCCGACAGGCCCCTTGGGGGCGTCCTCACCAGCGCCCTTGGCGGCCTCGTCAGTGGCGATCTTCTCGGCCTCCGCATCGGTGGCCTTGGCGACATCCTCGATGAAGGTGTCTATGTCCTCCTGGTCCGCCAACGGACGATCTGGATACCAAGAAGGGGATGAGACAAAGCCAAGACCAAGAGCCAGCAAGGGAAGAAAAAGAACAGGAACGAGAGGCGAACGACATACCGGCGCCTGGCTAGAAAGTAGAGGTCCCCTCCCCAGCAACATTTGGCGCTGAGGCAAAGCCACCGGCGCCCGAGTTCTCCTTCTCCTCCTCCATGTGCGTGGGCTCGGTGCTTGGCGCCCTTGCCAGGAACACCCCTCGGGGCGGCGTGGTCGATGGGGGTGGCATGTTGGGGGTTGCCCTCTATGGCTCCTCCTGCTACCGTCCTCCTCCTGCGACCATGACAAGGTCAGCACCAAGAGATCGTGCCCCCAACACATGTTTACGAGGGGTGAGTGATGAACTTACGCTGGGGCCTGTGCTGGGGGCTGCTGTCCGGGCTGCTCAACACCACCAGTGGCGCCCTTGAAGTACCCCCCGGGGACTAGCCACCCGCCAAGGACTTGGCCCTCTTCGCCCTCTGGGCCAGCATCTCCGCATCCCTACAAAGGTGAAAATAGGTCAAGACAAGCAGCACAGATTGAGGAGACGAAGATGACAAAAAAGGAACAAGATACTTACTCGTCATCCACTTCCTCCTATGTTGCCTTCCTCTTCCTTCTTGGGCTAAGGGACCCGAAGTCAAAGGTGACCTCCGCGTCGACGTATGTCGGAGGAGGGGAGGAGGGCAGAGTTTGGACGCGCTTGGATGAAGAGGAGGCAGATGCTTTCACGACCTTCTTCGCCACCGCGGCCTTCATGACCTTCTTCGCCACCGCGGCCCTCGTCGGACGTGCGGACTCCTCCAGAGCCTTTGGTCGTTGCGCGGCCTTGACGGGCCAGACCAGATCGCCGGAAGTGGCCCGCCGCAGGACTCGCCCTCTCCACGTGGCCAGAGGGTCAACAGCCTCAGCCTCCTCCTCCGACGACTCATCGACCACATCCTTGACGAGAGGAGCCCCGGTGCCGACACTACTGGCCTGCCCATCGGCCTCTGCCCACTGGGCGAGCTCCTTCTCCTCCGCTTCCTGAGGTGACCGGTTCTCCGGGAATCAATTCCCAGGAATAACGGTCCTTGTGCTCATCAGCCCCATGATTACTGTTAGCTGATGAGGCACTAGCTTGATACAGAAATTCCAAGCAGAAATACAATATGTGTAGAACAAGACCATTCTGGCATGTGAATACAACAAATGGTTTCTAAAGGTTGATGGCGGAAGCGGTTTATGAAATATCCTCGCTTATGGGACTCCATCTCCCACGGGAACAGCAGACCAGGTTAACTCCTATCTTCGCGTGGCGGCTATCGCCGTTGCTTAGGTTCTGGGACAATCACCGCAACGCTCCTCTCCAAACATGAAATCTGGCCAAGACAATAGCCAGGGACAAGCCAGTGAGTACTTTGAATGTACTCGCAAACATTATTAACACGGGCATAAATTAATAATGATGTGCTGAAAATATATCATGCTTAAGACGTTAGTCACATGAGGTAAGTAAAGCTCTGATGCGTCCATGCATGTTATTTATGGATATAAAATAATATGGTAGTATAGTAATCATGAAGTAAATAACACAAAAGAAATGCCACAATCGGGCGTCTGAGCGACACCGCATAGAGGGCTTATAAAGAAACAAGAACAATGCCGCAATCGGGCATCTGAGCGACACCGCATAAAGGGCTTTAAAAGAAATGCCACGATCAAGGCGTCGAGCGACACCACATAAAGGGCTTTAAAAGAAATGCCACGGTCGAGGCGTCTGAGCGACACCACATAAAGGGCTTTAAAAGAAATGTTACATCAAGGCCCGAGCGACACCACATAAAGGGCTTTAAAAGAAATGCCACGATCAAGGCCTCGAGCGACACCACATAAAGGGCTTTAAAAGAAATGCCACAATCAAGGCCTCGAGCAACACCACATAAAGGGCTTTAAAAGAAATGCCACAGTTAGGCCCGAGCGACACCACATAAAAGGCTTTAAAAGAAATGCCACGATCAAGGCGTCGAGCGACACCACATAAAGGGCTTTAAAAGAATGCCACAATGAATATCCAGGAGGTAGAACCATCCTGTGGATATTCAAGAATACCAAAAAAAAAAACAAAAAAAAAATCACGGGTTAGTCCACATCCAAAATAGTAATCATAAATTATCACAAGTCACAATCGTACTTCCAGGTTTAATAGTTTCACCCAAGACCGACACTAAGACCGACACTTGACCCATCCCAAACTGTAATCCTTAACCATGGACACGGCTATTCGAATAGGTTTAATCTCTGCAGAGGGTGTACTCTTTACCCACGAGTAACGGATTTCTTTAGTCCATCGAGAATAATTCCGTCTACGGTCTTTTTGTTGAAAACACACCTAACTTGCACACACCAGCTTAACTTACATGTGTCTGGAATCACCCACAACACCTGCTAAGCAAAACTCTAAGTGGGGACACTACAACCTCGACGTAACATGGGATCACAAAATTTATATCACAGCAGAACTGGGAGCTACCCCTTCGGCTACAACGAAACACCCATGCTCCCGGACCGGTGGTATGACTACCGGATGCCTCCAGATCTCCCACCACGGCCTCTCTCAGACGGTGTGTGCTAGGAAAGGGTTGACAACTTATTGAACTGCACCCTACTTGGTGTAGAGACGAGTGGTAGTCTGAAGCAAGTATGGGGTTCTTGGCACAAGACTCAATCTACGGTCGACTCAGAGGTTGTAATATTTCCTGCATGATTAGCACAACAATGCATATATCTCAAACAACAGATGGAAACACCACGCGACATCCCTCATGTCATACCGAAACGACTGCCTCGACGGAGGACTAGGGCAAGCCCGTGTCTACCCAAGACGAAGCCTTCCGTCTTTCCTTCCGGTATGCATGGAAGACGTATGAAGGTAATTTCCATCACAATTCATGTCAACTTCATTAGCATAAACTCTTTAAAATGCACCCATGAATAGGATCTCATCCTCACATAAAATGACGCATGTGTATGTCGGGGTGGTGTTGCCACCGTGCTATGCAACACACACAAAAGTTCATCAGGGTTCAGAATGCTTGCCTTCAGGTCATGGGAAGGAAGGGTGCATCCAAATCATCAAGAAATCTTCAAAAACCCTATTTAAAATAATATATTTGAATTAACACACAAAATAAAAACATCACAAAAGTTGTTTTGAGAATTTTTCAAATAAATCTTAAAATAAACTAGACAATATTTGAGAGAGGTAGCAAAAAGAATCAATTCATTTGGAGTTGTATTTAAAAAGGTATAGACAGTCAAAGTTCTGGTCAAATCTAATTTTAAAAATAAAACAGAAAACAGAAAAACGGTTCGATTAATTACGTACACGTCGAAAGCGTAATATGGAAATACGCTTCCACTTACTCTGCGTGGACTGTGCGTGGTCACTGACAGTGGGTCCTAGGTGGCCCACTAGTCAGGTTTGACTAGTCCGCCCTCCTCCTTCTCCTTCTGTCCCGAGCGGAGGCGAAACTCCGGCGACCAATGCCGGCGAGCAGCGGCTCCTCGCGGCCTCTGGAGGGCGGGGATGGATCCGCGAGTCGAGGGCTATCCTACTGGTAGTTGCTGGGTCGGCGGGGATGGCGTGAGCTGTCGGCGGCGAGCTCCGCGGCGGAGGAAAGCTTTGGGGGAAAGTGGTTTCGGGGCGGCGGCGGTTCTCGATCGAAATGGAGTAGGGGAAGTGTTCAGGGGAGGCAGAGAAGGCTTCTGGTGAAGAGATTGGAGAGGGGGAAGCTCTGGTTGCGCCAAACAGAGTCGGGGGGCGGCGGTGGCCGAACTGACCGGAGAGGTTGAAGATGACATGTTCCCCTCCAATTGGTGGCGATGGGGGCGCTAGTGAGACGGCGTGAGGCTACCTGAGGGCTCGGAGACGCTCGGGGCTTCTTTAAATAGGCGATGGAGGTCGGTTCCGAGGCGGCCAGAGATAAGAATGACGGCGGACCGCCATGCTGTAGTTTGGGCGATGTGGCGGCGACGAGCGCTAGGGGACGAAGCTGTGGATGAGCACGCACTGCTCACAGGGGCAGGTGGCGAGCCGGGGTTGCTTTGGCGGCGCCGACCACGGTCGGGCCTGCTAGCGGCCGGCAGCTAGCCGCCACGGCCATCCTGGCGGTGGCGCTGTGGGGCGCCAGGTTGGTCGGGGTGGTGTGGTGGTGCAGGGGGACACGACGAGCTGGCTGGGGCCGGGTTTTGAGTGCGGGGTCGGACGCGGCGACTCGGGTGCATGCGGGTGCCAAACGCACGCTCTAGGCGCGCCCAGAGCACGCCCGGGGTGTGCTCGACGATATGCCATGGCAGCCTAGAGAGTTCCAAACTACACGAGAGTTAGCAGAAATAGGTTATGGGCTAGGGCAAAACCTTAGGACATGCTGGTTAGGTCAGGAGCTCAAGCTCACAATGTAAACTTGAAATCATGCCGAAACAGGTCATGCACTCAGGGTGTTTGACAAAATGCCAAAGGCACCTAGGTAGCTCTTGGAGTGGCCAAACTCTCCAGATCAGTGTCTCTAAGGATATAAGAGAGGGTGGTGGAGTTAGTTTGCAAAAAGGAGAAACTTGCTAGTGCAAGTTTTGCAAAACCTCAATTCTGGGCAAGGAGTGAGTGGCATCATTTCATGGACCAAAAGTGTTCCAAATAGAGCATGCTCCTGGACTTAGGGGTTTTGCAAGGTTGACTACAAGCATGAGAAAACACAAGGTCATTAGAGCAAGAAATAATAGAGTTGTACTAGAAAACACAAGTCTGGTCCAGAATGAAAAAGAGGCTGTTGCACTCAAATTTTTCAAAGAACATCACTATGTTTTTGCATAAAGTTGAATGGCATGCTACTCATGACATCCCAGAATTTTGGTGGAGGCTCTAGGGAAATATTTAAATGGGTTGTAGTGCAAAAATGCCCACTGGACCAGAGAAGCAAACCAGGTGAAAGAACCCAAAATAAGCAATGAAATAAATTTATTATTGCTCATAAATGATTTAGAGACATCTCATGAGATCTCCAAATTTTGGTTGAAATTTTAAGTGATTTTATCAAAAGGTTGTAGTTCAAAAGGAGCTCCAAAAATTTAATACAGTTCATTTTAATGAATAAAGCTCAGGGTGAAATAATTTATTAAACAATTTTACTTATTTAGAAATTGTTTGAATGAGATGGCAAAGAAGCCCAATGTATTATGGAAACCTCCACTTGGGAAAAATACAAAACTCCTTAACAATAAAAGAAGAGTTCTGAAATCAACAGAAATAAGGATTTTTAAAACCCTTGGCAAAATTTTTAATATTGAGAACTTGGCAAAATTTTTGGGGTGTTATAACTACTACCCCCCTTAAGAAAAATCTCGTCCTCGAGATTTACAAAGATTTAAATTTTAAATAAATTTGCATTAAAACAGAAATGGCTACAGTGAGAGGACGATAAGTGGTGCAAAAGTACAGTGTGGGTTACTAGCGCGGTGTGTGGAAAACTAGCGATTTCTACACTGGACAAAAAATTAGAATAAATCCTAAATCTTAAAATACGCTGGTCGCACCCGAGATCACAGTGCTCTCTCTGGCTGACTGGTGGACCCGGGCCCACGGTCAGCCTCTTCTCCTTCCTCCGGCTCCTTCTTCTTCCTCTCTCCCGCGCGCGTCCCTGCGCTTTCTCCACCGGCGACGCCTAGCGCGTAGGGTACCAAGGCCGTATCGCGGTAGTGCGCGGCGTGCTAGCTGTAGGTGCAGCGTGCACTCACCTCGCGGGCCAGGCGCTGTCGGCTTTGCGCATGGATTCGCCCCAACACCAGCGGTCGGGCGACGAGCGGCGCTGGTGGACCTCGCCCACCGTACACCGATCTCGAGCTTATAAAACGCGACCGGCGTTCTCCTCTTCTTCCTCACACTGGCGTCGCCCTCCTTCTCTCTTCTTCTCCTCTGTTTCCGATTGCGGAGCTCTAGACGAGGCGCTAATGGCGAGGCGGCGCCGACTGGTACGTGATCCGCTGTGCGGAGGGCTGGCAGCAGTCTGGGGGGCTCTCGGTGCTCTGCGGCGCTGATGATCCTCGACGATCGTCGTGATGCCGCTGCTTTCGGCTGCTGGCTCTCATGATCGCGTGGACACGACAGTAGGTGGGGGGGCGCCGGTGATAATCTGTTGTCGGAGGTGCTTAGTTAGACATAACACGCTTGCAAAATTTTGCAAGCAGTGTATGTGTTCGTGTAATTGTGGGGTGAGTCTGCTGCCTTGGGGCTGTGTGAAATAAATGATCTATGTCATGAGAAAACATACGATGCGACAACTAAAAAAAAAAGAAATCACGCTCCAGGATTTCTCGCGAGGGAAAACAGTTATACATTAAAGTCCAAATGCGACAGAGCTGCTTATATTAATGATTCACTCAAGTAAACTCGGGTACTAAGCATAAGTTACAAAAATGCGACAATAAATACAGCGGTGCATCTAGATTGAAAACGGTAATTGGACGGGGTCTTGAGAAAACGCTTCCGGTACTAGGACACACTCTTCTTCTATCAGAGGGAGTGGATTGACCAGTCGATGTATGCGACTCTCCTGGTCGGGCGTCAGTGATCTGCCGATGGCGATCCGAGGATTTAAATCCGCGAGGCTCTGCAGATAACCCATCACGTGTTGGGTCAAACGTTCTTGCGCGATGACGTATTGGACGAGGTTGGCCAAGACTGGGTCTCTCTCAATACGTCCACCTGGAAAGGATGTTACTCCTCCGGGTGCTGCACGGCTCGGAAAATAATAATACCCTCGTTCGCTGGCGTAGGGTACCGCGAATCGAAGGCGAGCAAGCTCTTCATACGCAGCAGCTTCTACGGCCATGTGTGGGGTTGGCATAGATTTTCCCACGAAAGAGACTTTTGTGGGGTCTTGGTTTGGGTTTACGGGCGGGATGTGCACCGCTGCCCAATATCTCGAGGTGGAAGGGGTGATCCTTGATTTGAACAGCTCGTACTGGGGGTGGCTGGGTAGCGCCCATGGTACTGCGGGTAAAATCCCACAATATTTTTACAAAACTACCTGGGGTAGCATCTGGAGTCCTCAGATAAATACTAGGGTTCGGCATGGCAAGAAATGGTTGTGGGGATGGTGCACAATGTGAAGGCCCTTGGCAAGGTCACTCGGTGGCCCTTTTATAGCATCGGGGCTGGGTCATTTACGGTGGTAAAAGGTAAAGAATCGGCCGGCTCAGCTCGGGGTCAACCACAGGTACACACATCCTACTAAAGTGACGTATCACTGTGGATGTTGTCGGGGCGGGTTCTGGGTAGCTGCGCCAAGGATAGAGAAATCACACTGCATGCTAATACATCCATGCAAAACTACTATATAAACAAATGCACGATGCCAGGCTGCGCTAATTTAAGGAATCACAGAATTACAAAGCGAGGATACACTGGGACTTGGTACTACTTGGGTGTCTCAGTCTACTTCGTTTACATCCAAGCGGGCGTCCCTTGTGGACGTCGAGGCTTCCCTACGGTTCTCACCGTCGAATTTCTTTGGAGAGGGCTGAGGGCTGCAGGCTCGGGTAGTGATGATAACCGCCACGGGATTGTTGACCACAACCCGTTGGAGTGTGCTCCTGTGAGGCTGACAAGCACTTCGGGGTCATCAAAGCACCTTGGTCGACGGCCGGGCTGGCCTCGTGGTCTCGATCGGTTGTCCAAATAGCACGACAGGATTGTCGGCGTTGGGCTCGATCTCCTCTCTTGCTGGGGTTCGACGAACCAGCTCTCCTCGAGCTGCGACCAGATCAATAGTGATCTGATCGAATAGGGCCTCCAGTGCACTTACATAGCGCACTAGATGTAGCAATGCAGGGTCTGTCTCGTGGTCTTCGTTGGCAACTTGAGGTGGTCTACCATACCCTTCACGCCTGGGGTAGTAGTGGAACGAGCGACAGTTAACTCTGGGCGACAGGTGCCTGAGATGAACTATAGCCTCTCGAGCAGCTAGTTGGATGGCTTGCGGCTCAAAGGAAGTAGTTCTTCCGGTGAACTCAGAAGGCGCTCGGTGACAGACCCCTACCGTAGATATGTACAGTGGCCCAGAATTGACGGCTCTCGCCACTAATGGGTCCTTGGTACACAACATATTCGGGTGGCTCTTCTAACGCGTAGGCACGACGGGTGAGGTTTACGAGTATGGTCACAAAACCTCCAAGGTTGGTTGTTGTAGTCTCATGGTGTACTACGGGACCAGGCATTGTGGCTTGGCGGTGCTGGGCTGGGTTGAGGCGAGCGCGATCCTTTTTATAGAAAAAAGGGACGGAGTCTTCCTTCGCACGCTTGCAAAGGAGACGCCTTTGGTGCTGGTCACTGGTGGATGATAGACGGGCTAGTTGATAGGTTGGGCACCGACTGCAGAAAGCGTCGGGTCACTGTGTGGCTATATATCTTGTGCGAGAAGCTTGGCTGAGGTCATGGTTATGGCTCGGTGGGTTATTAGCCTAAGTTATTGACCTGGCTAAGATAAGATGAGCCAAGGGTCAGCCTGGCTCTGATACCAAGTCTGTGGCGACCGGTTCTCCGGGAGTCAATTCCCAGGAAAAACGGTCCTTGTGCTCATCAGCCCCAGGATTATTGTTAGCTGATGAGGCACTAGCTTGATACAGAAATTCCAAGCAGAAATACAATATGTGTAGAACAAGACCATTCTGGCCTGTGAATACAACAAATGGTTTCTAAAGGTTGATGGCGGAAGCGGTTTATGAAATATCCTCGCTTATGGGACTCCATTTCCCACGGGAACAGCTGACCAGGTTAACTCCTATCTTCGCGTGGCGGCTATCGCCGTTGCTTAGGTTCTGGGACAGTCACCGCAACGCTCCTCTCCAAACATGAAATCTGGCCAAGACAATAGCCAGGGACAAGCCAGTGAGTATTTTGAATGTACTCGCAAACATTATGAACACGGGCATAAATTAATAATGATGTGCTGAAAATATATCATGCTTAAGACGTTAGTCACATGAGGTAAGTAAAGCTCTGATGCGTGCATGCATGTTATTTATGGATATACAATAATATGGTAGTATAGTAATCATGAAGTAAATAACACAAAATAAATGCCACAATCGGGCGTCTGAGCGACACCGCATAGAGGGCTTATAAAGAAACAAGAACAATGCCGCAATCGGGCATCTGAGCGACACCGCATAAAGGGCTTTAAAAGAAATGCCACGGTCAAAGGCCGAGCGACACCACATAAAGGGCTTTAAAAGAAATGCCACGATCGGGCGTCGAGCGACACCACAAAAAGGGCTTTAAAAGAAATGCCACGATCGAGGCCTGAGCGACACCACATAAAGGGCTTTAAAAGAAATGCCACGGTCAAGCGTCGAGCGACACCACATAAAGGGCTTTAAAAGAAATGCCACGATCAAGGCGTCGGCGACACCACATAAAGGGCTTTAAAAGAAATGCCACAATGAATATCCAGGAGGTAGAACCATCCCAGGGATATTCAAGAATACCAAAAAAAAACAAAAAAAATAAATATCACGGGTTAGTCCACATCCAAAATAGTAATCATAAATTATCACAAGTCACAATCGTACTTCTAGGTTTAATAGTTTCACCTCCGAAGACCGACACTAAGACCGACACTTGTCCCATCCCAAACTGTAATCCTTAACCATGGACACGGCTATTCGAATAGGTTTAATCTCTGCAGAGGGTGTACTCTTTACCCACGAGTAACGGATTTCTTTAGTCCATCGAGACTAATTCCGTCGACGGTCTTTTTGTTGGAAACACACCTAACTTGCACACACCAGCTTAACTCACATGTGTCTGGAATCACCCACAACACCTGTTAAGCAAAACTCTAAGTGGGGAGGCTACAACCTCGACGTAAAATGGGATCACAAAATTTATACCGCGCGCAAACTGGGGAGCTACCCCCTTTCGGCTACAAACGAAACACCCATGCTCCCAGACCCGGTGGTATGACTACCGGATGCCTCCAGTATCTCCCACCACGGCCTCTCTGTACGGTGTGTGCTAGGAAAGGGTTGACAACTTACTGAACTGTACCCTACTTGGTGTAGAGACGAGTGGTAGTACGAAGCAAGTATGGGGGTTACTGGCACAAGACTCAATCTACGGTCGACTAAGGAGGTTGTAATATTTCCTGCATGATTAGCACAACAATGCATATATCTCAAACAACAGATGGAAACACCACGCGACATCCCCTCATGTCATACCGGACACGACCGTCTCAACGGAGGACTAGGGGCAAGCCCGTGTCTACCCAAGACAGAGGCCTTCTCGTCTTTCCTTCCGGTATGCATGGAAGACGTATGACGGTGATTTCCATCACAATTCATGACAACTTCTTTAGCATAAACTCTTTAAAATGCACCCATGAATAGGATCTCATCCTCACATAAAATGACGCATGTGTATGTCGGGGTGGTGTTGCCACCGTGCTATGCAACACACACAAAAGTTCACCAGGGTTCAGATTGCTTGCCTTCAGGTCATGGGAAGGAAGGGTGCATCCAAATCATCATGAAATCTTCAAAAACCCTATTTAAAATAATATATTTGAATTAACACACAAAATAAAAACAGCACAAAAGTTGTTTTGAATTTTTTTCAAATAAATCTTAAAATAAACTAGACAATATTTGAGAGAGGTAGCAAAAAGAATCAATTCATTTGGAGTTGTATTTAAAAAGTTATAGACAGTCAAAGTTCGGTTAAATCTGATTTTAAAATAAAAGCAGAAAAAAGAAAAAACGGTTCGATTAATTACGCATACGTCGAAAGCGTAATCTGGAAATATGCTTCCACTTACTCCGCGTGGACTGTGCGTGGTCACTGACAGTGGGTCCTAGGTGGCCCACTAGTCAGGTTTGACTAGTCCGCCCTCCTCCTTCTCCTTCTGTCCCGAGCGGAGGCGGAACTCCGGCGACCAATGCCGGCGAGCGGCGGCTCCTCGCAGCCTCTGGAGGGCGGGGATGGATCTGCGGGTCGAGGGCGATCCTACTGGTAGTCGCTTGGTCGGCGGGGACGGCGTGAGCTGTCGGCGGCGAGCTCCGCGGCGGAGGAAAGCTTCGGGGGAAAGTGGTTTCGGGGCGGCGGTGGTTCTCGATCGAAATGGAGTAGGGGGAAGTGTTCAGGGAGGCAGAGAAGGCTTCTGGTGAAGAGATTGGAGAGGGGGAAGCTCTGGTTGCGCCGAACGGATTCGGGGGGCGGCGGTGGCCGAACTGACCGGAGAGGTTGAAGATGACCTGTTCCCCTCCAATTGGTGGCGATGGGGGCGCTAGTGAGACGGCCTGAGGCCACCTGAGGGCTCGGAGACGCTCGGGGCTTCCTTAAATAGGCGATGGAGGTCGGTTCCGAGGCAGCCGGAGATAAGAATGACGGCGGACCGCCATGCTGTAGTTTGGGCGATGTGGCGGCGACGAGCGCTAGGGGACGAAGCTGTGGATGAGCACGCACTGCTCACAGTGGCAGGTGGCGAGCCGGGGTGGGTTTGGCGGCGCCGCGACGGTCGGGCCTGCTAGCGGCCGGCAGCTAGCCGCCACGGCCATCCTGGTGGTGCCGCTGTGGGGTGTCAGGTTGGTCGGGGTGGTGTGGCGGTGCAGGGGGACACGACGAGCTGGCGGGGCCCGGGTTTTGAGTGCGGGGTGGGACACGGCAACTCGGGTGCATGCGGGTGCCAAACGCACGCTCTGGGCGCGCCCAGAGCACGCATGGGGTGTGCTCGACGATATGCCATGGCAGCCTAGAGAGTTCCAAACTACACGAGAGTTAGCAGAAATAGGTTATGGGCTAGGGCAAAACCTTAGGACATGTTGGTTAGGTCAGGAGCTCAAGCTCACAATGTAAACTGGAAATCATGCCGAAACTGGTCATGCACTCAGGGTGTTTGACAAAATGCCAAAGGCACCTAGGTAGCTCTTGGAGTGGCCAAACTCTCCAGATCAGTGTCTCTAAGGATATAAGAGAGGGTGGTGGAGTTAGTTTGCAAAAAGGAGAAACTTGCTAGTGCAAGTTTTGCAAAACCTCAATTCTGGGCAGGGAGTGAGTGGCATCATTTCATGGACCAAAAGTGTTCCAAATAGGGCATGCTTCTGGACTTAGGGGTTTTGCAAGGTTGACTACAAGCATGAGAAAACACAAGGTCATTAGAGCAAGAAATAATAGAGTTGTAGTAGAAAACACAAGTCTGGTCCAGAATGAAAAAGAGGTTGTTGCACTCAAATTTTTCAAAGAACATCACTATGTTTTTGCATAAAGTTGAATGGCATGCTACTCATGACATCCCAAATTTTTGGTGGAGGCTCTAGGGAAATATTTAAATGGGTTGTGTTGCAAAAATGCCCACTGGACCAGAGAAGCAAACCAGGTGAAAGAACCCAAAATAAGCAATGCAATAAATTTATTATTCCTCATAAATGATTTAGAGACATCTCATGACATCTCCAAATTTTGGTTGAAATTTTAAGTGATTTTATCAAAAGGTTGTAGTTCAAAAGGAGCTCCAAAAATGTAATACATTTCATTTTAATGAATAAAGCTCAGGGTGAAATAATTTATTAAACAATTTTACTTATTTAGAAATTGTTTTAATGAGATGGCAAAGAAGCCCAATGTATTATGGAAAGCTCCACTTGGGAAAAATACAAAACTCCTTAACAATAAAAGAAGAGTTCTGAAATCAACAGAAATAAGGATTTTCAAAACCCTTGGCAAAATTTTTAATATTGAGAACTTGGCAAAAATTTTGGGGTGTTACACTTCCGCCGCGGCCTTTTCCTCCACGCCACCGGCACTGCCGGCCTCCTCGGCAAGCTTCGCCTCCATCGCCCTGGCGGCGATGTAGTCCAGCTCCACCTGGGTGGTGTCCTGTATGAGCCGCGGCTCGGCGGTGATGTACCCCTCGTGCAAGGTGTCGAAGAACTCCAACACTTGAATTTCCTCTGGCTCGACCCAACTCAGGTCAAGGCCATGCGCGTTGAAGTCTGGCATCATGGCGATGATGTCGGTCCGACGTGAGTTGTTGCCCAGCGGGACCACTCCTGCCGGCAACTTGAACAAGGGCCCCTTGGCGACCTTGCAGGTCTTCGCGGCGGCCCTCGCGGCCTTGCCGGTCTGCTCGACCTCGCCATCGCGGTTCACGTCAAGCTGGAAGAGTCGTTGGCAGAGATGGGCATGCCTCATCACCGTGAGGTTGTGGTCGAGGCTGGTGCAGAGCCTCATGATGTCGGCGACATTCGTGAAGAGCCAGGCCGGCCTCCCCTTGTTATGCAGTGGAGCGATTCGGCGGCGGATGAAATCCACCCCGATCATCTCAAGGGTGAACCTGGCCTTGGTAAGGTGAAGGATCCCGGTGGTGGCGACCGTGAGCTTCGCATGATCGGCATCAACGTCGCTCCAGTCGCCCCGGCGAACCGGCGGCGCGACGCAGACCCGGCAAAAGTCCGGTGGGTCCTTCTCTTCAATCCAGCACCACCGGCCCCGCCATTCTTCCCACCTCTCCTTCATTGCGCCCTCCGGGTATGCCCCCTTGGACCGTGGGATCCAGGCGACGCAACCGGAAAATGGTGCCCCCGGGTTGGATCCGAGGGAAGAAGTAGTGGCGGAAGAGCGTCGTGTTGGGATGCACCCCGGCGAAGCCCTCGCAGAGGTGCGTGAAAAGAGCCATGCATGCCACGACATTCGGAGTAAAATCCAAAAGGTGGAAGCCGTAGGTGTACATGACATCATTGAAAAAATCAGAGAAGGGGGGCAGAGCCCGCAGGAGAAGTAGTCGACAAAGAATGGATACCGATTTGGGGCGGCCTGGGCGCAATTGGCGGGGATGATGCACGTAGCTGGATGCCCCGTCGTCTCTCCCTCCATCTTGCACCCCCACAGGGGCTTGAAGCAGTCTTGGAGCTCGAACACATCGACCATCAAGAGGAAGTAGGCGAGTTGCGTCCGCTGCACCACCAACGCACTCTCCGGCGGCTCCGTCGCCCCAGCATCTTTGGCCACTCCCTTGCCCTTGGTGGATTTCGGGAGCCATGGCGGCTGCAGGAAGCAAGGGGCGGAGGATGGCGAAGGCGCAGCGGCGGCAAGAAAAGGCGAGAGCTCGAGAAGGAAGAAGAAAGGGGGTGGCGGCTCTGAGATTGGAGAAGATGCAGGAAAGGGGGTAAAGTGAGCAGCGCGCCCGCGGTTATTTCTTTTTACTGGGAAGGAGCGGGCCGCCTCCTTTCCCATTAACTCCGATGTGACGCATGCGTGCGGAAACCGCCCCACGCACGACCCCCACGTCACGCACGACCCCCCATGTCGCGCGCGGGTCGTAGGGAAGCGCAGCGAACGGAGAGTTACTACGGTAAAATTCTGCCCCACCTCCCGCGCACCGTATTGGGCCTAGCCCAACAACTTGTCCCGCTTATGTGTGGCCTAGGCCCGGGGGCTCCTGTCGGTGTACAAAAGTAGGGGCACTCCTTTGTACCCCTTTACTTGTGCACTGGCAGTCGGAGCCACGAGCCATGGCCACTCTTAGCAGGGCAAAGGACGGAAGCCGGAGAGAAGCCAAAGCACAAGATGGCCAAGGCAACGCCAAGGCCAAGAACACCAAAGAGCAAGAGGGCGAGCTGGACTCCCCCGGCAAGGCCCTTGCCGGGGCGGCCTCCACGGCCCCGGCAAGAGCCTTGCCGGGGCAACTAGCCCGATGCCAATAGAGTGAGCCACCCTTGAGACCACGAGTTCCAACTCAACCAACTACATTGAAACCAGGGCTCAGGAGGCACCTCCATGCTGGCATGCAGATCTTTGTCAAGATCATAAACTTATGAGATCAGATGGGGACCAGAAGACGGTGACCCATGGCGGGATTCTTGCCGAGGAGATCCACAAGACCACCGGAAAGCGCCTTGCCGGGGACGACTGCAACGCCACGGCAAGACCCTTGCCAGGCCCCCGGCAAGGCCCTTGACGAAGGCGTCGGCGAGGCCACAGCCAGGCCCACATCGACCAAGACTTCAACATCGTCCCCAAGCAGCTTCTAGCTCAACCAGCTGGGCAGGCACCTGCATGGCGATGGGCGGCTTCTGAGCCAACTCAGCAAGCACCTGCGTGGTGGCATGCAGATCTTCGTGAAGACCCTACCACCGCGCCACCTCAGCTGCCTGCCTGCCTACATGGCACTGCATGCGTCACTGGCCTGGGCGCATGTCGAAGCAAGGCGAGGAGGCGACGGACGGGACAGGCTCCGTTCCCGTCCCCGATTAAGCGAGCAGACACCTAAGCGATGCATTAAATACGTCTTGTCCTGTAACACGGGCGATAAGCTCGCAGCACTGTAGACCTTTCCACCTCCTGTGTGACACTGTGGCAGCCCCTTTAGCTATAAAAGGAGGCCCATGGCATACTGGAGAGGGATTCGGCTCTTTTGAACTACGCAGCCACCATAGCTAGTTCGAGAGCTCAAGAACTCTCTCAAATACACACCAAAGGAAGACTAGGGTATTACGTATCCTCGCGGCCCGAACCTGGGTAAACGATCCTTGTGTTGACTGTTAATCTTGCTCTTCTCACAACCCCGCGCCCCCGCAACCACAGTAGAGATTCTCGTGATCCCATAAGTGTCGTTTTCCACCGACATTCTCTCACCGTTGGTCACTGATCCGGCCGCATCCCGTCTGCCGGTGGAAAGGGAGGACGTGCATCGTTTCTCTGTTTGACGACGCCGAGGCAGCACGTCCCGATTTGTGGTACACGCCGTTCTCTCTGAGAAAGCTTCGGCGCGGTAGGGCCTATGCCACCTGCTCGCTGCCGTAGTATGGGCAGATTCCGCCCGTCGCCGCTCACCTAGTTACATCCCGACGACCTCCAGGTATCCCCTCCGGCCTTGCTCCACTGCCCATTGTCGGTGTCAAAACCGGCGGATCTCGGGTAGGGGGTACCGAACTATGCGTCTAAGGCTAATGGTAACAGGAGGCGGGGGACACAATGTTTACCCAGGTTCGGGCCCTCTCGATGCAGGTAATACCCTACTTCCTACTTGATTGATCTTGATGATATGAGTATTACAAGAGTTGATCTACCATGAGATCGTAGAGGCTAAACCCTAGAAGCTAGCCTATGATTATGATTGTTGTATATCTCTATCAACTAGCCTTGCCTCGGTTTATATAATGCACCAGAGGCCTAGGATAACAAGAGTCCTAGCTGAATACACCAGTGGGGAGGAGTCCTTGTCTTGATCGCCAAGTCTTGTGGAATCTTCCTCGTATCTGTGACTGTCCGAATCAGCCCATGAGTATACGGCCATGGGGGTCCTCGTCCCAATCCAACTGATCGGGAGACGACGTGATGATTACCCCCTAGTCCAGGACACCGTCAGTAGCCCCCTGAACCGGTCTTCAAGTTGGGGACGCTCCTCAATTCTTCCGAACTGTTCTTCATCTTCGGTCGTCGGTCTTGAAAACTGGTTCAACAAATCTTCTCATCTTCGATCTTGAGATTGCCGAAGTGCATCCGAAGAGTTTACACGTTGGGTATCCGAGCTGCCCCTTTAAGTTTCCGGCCTTTATCAATGCCTTATTATTTTTATGCCACACCTCGGGTTTGAAGTTGTTCCCGGGCGGTAGTGTCCTGTTGCGTCCAAGCCCCCACGCCGGACTGTATTCGAGGTATCCTTTGCAGCCAAGCACCAACGCCGGATTGTGTCCTGGCTCCAACGCCGGACTATATCCGAGCTCCAACGCCGGACTATATCCGAGGTGTCATAGATCACCTTGGTTCAAAAAAGTTGAAGGAGTTTAGCCGAGCTTAATGCCGGAAATGCCCTCTATGGAGCTAGCCGCTGGTGCCCGAGCTTTATGCTGGACTTCTTCCAAGGTGGTGCACCACCCCGACCCCGGGCTGATTTTTTGTGAATATTTTTAACTGGTGCAGTTTATTCTCTGCCGAGGTATATAGCCAGTATATGTATATCCAGTAGCCCTCAAGGTGTGTATCAGTCTAAAACCTGAGATGCACCTGAAGGAAAACATGAAACCGCTGTGCTCAGTAGCCCCTGAGACTCAGGCCAATGCACGAAATCGGCCTGAGGATTAACTCCTAGCTCAGCAGCATACATAGGAATTAAAACGCAGTGTAATATATTAGAAAATAATAGTGATCGGCAAATGGGCCCCTGAGAGAGGGTCGTGAGAAGTCGCCGCAATATACTAGCTTGATGCCAGATAGGTCCATATGGTACCTATTATTGTCCGAAGACGCGTATGCACATAGTTAGGTCAAGCCAAACACTGAGCACTTTGAATTGTCTGCATTGAATAAGCAATGCAGTAGCCCCCAAGACACTGGTCGGGTGGCAACACCAAATCAGGGGATCGATGTGCCCCTTTAATATTTATAACTAATGAGCACGAAGCCCAGTAGCCCCCGAGCCTTAATGTGGGCATGGGTGGCCGAATTAAGGATCGATATCCAGAGTAAAATCACAGATTATGTGTAATGATTCTATGTGTCCAAGCACTTTACATCATTATTTTGACTCCATTGCGACTGTTTTATCAGTTGAAAGTGGCCCATCGTCGGCTTCTACCCCATGGTAGATACTACGTAGGGTGTTTCCGCAATAACAAAACAACCCTTAGCCGACCGCTCGGTGCCCGAAGGTGGTTGTGTTAGCGGAAACGAGGCAATCAGATATGCGAGCTTTATAACTTTCACTTAGTCATAGGAGCTTAAAGTTGGAAGGCCAGTTACTAACCTCCGGTTAGTGTTCAGCGACAGTCGAGGTCAAGCCGTAAACACTTCGGCCAATGTTATGAACGGCCTGTCATTTAACATAGTCATCGGATCGCTGACCAGTTTCGCCTATTGTGACGATCAGTTTCAGCTTTCTCCACCGAGGTGCTTAACCATGCGATTTGGAAGCACAATCGCGATGGTTCTCCTTTGCACACCTAGCCGAACAAAGCGAGCGTAGGAGGCAAGCACAGAGCAGTTAACCCAACTATTGACCAAAGACACAATTCGAAACCGATGCATATATGGCAATATCCGATAATGTTTTTGCCGAATCTCTAAAGGTGTCCGGCATTGCACTACGAGACTAATGCTGGAAACACACAAATAGCTTAAAAGTGCCATGGGCTTGGAAAACCAAAAAACGTCAGTGAAAACCCGACGTCCGAACAAGATCAAGCACTACAAAAAAAGACACATCCGTGACATTTTGGGTCGAACGAAATTTTTTCTGTCATACATATGACACTTCTATGACGATAATTGTGACAAAACCCGGTATCATCATAGATGTGGTGGGTTCCTACTTCTATGACAAAAAATCATGACAGAAAATGGGCTTTTCGTCTTGGGCGGGCCGGAAGCTGCATGACATTCTTTGGGCCGTCCATGACGAAAAAAACCATGGTAGAAGCGAGGGGGAGGAAAATTTCTAGGAGTTCCCGGTTACGGTGGGAGGTCGGGGGCCGAGCGATGCGCGTTTCTCTCGTACACGTATGCGCATGTGTGCGGCGTTAGCTCGCGAACCCGAGTGAGGCGTTGGGCTCTAACTTAACCCGAAAGCGACAGACCTGCAGGCTACGCGTTCATTGAACCCGAGCGATCGATCGATGGTTGTTAATCGAACCCGATCGGCGATTCTTCGCTCTCGCTACTAGCTCAAGCCGATCGATTGGATGAACAATGACTGCGAGGGGGTGGATGAGCGATGGCGGTGGCGTTGCCTCCGGATGAACATGACCCCGTCTTTGTGGAGGGTTGGATGAGCGATGAGCGGTGGAGGGGTGCCCGTGGAGGGGTGGTTGAACAGGACCCCGTGGTGTGGAGGGCTAGATGAACAGTGGACGATGGAGGGCTGGTTGAATAGTAGGCGGTGGAGTAGCGCACGGTGGAGGCCGGATGAACAGGAGCCCATGGAGGCAGGAGTAGGTCGACGGTAGCCCGTGGAGGCTGGAGGAGGTCGACGGTGGAGACAAACATTATCCCGTGGAGTCCCGTTTTGCGGTACGCCACACCCCTCCCGATGAACAGGACCCCCGTTTTGACGGCAGCACTACAACACAAGTCCGTTTCGTCCATTTTGCGGTACGCCACACCCCTCCCGATCAACAGGATCCCCGTTTCGAACGTAGGAGGTCCGTTTCGTCCGTTTTGCGGTACGCCACACCCCTCCTGATGAACAGGACCCCCGTTTCGACCGTAGGAGGTCCGTTTCCTCCGTTTTGCGGTACGCCACACCCCTCCCGATCAACAGGACCCCATTCCAAACGTAGGAGGTCTGTTTCGTCCGTTCTGCAGTACGCCAGGCCTCGTTTCCATCGCCTGTTCCGTCCAAGCCCCCCCGATGAACACGACCACGCATTCCGTTCCGACCCAGCCAGTTGGCTCCCCATGAACACGACGATGACGCTGTTTCTCCTTTCCGACCCAGCCATGTACACGAGCCCTCGCCGTACGTATGAGCGAGTAGGCGTTCGAGACCCCGCTGGCCGTATTTTCTTACTTGCACCCTGGCCGCTGTACGTATTTGTACATGCTACGTGCGCGCCTCTACTACGACAGGTACGCGGCTCTACTACGACACGTGCGCGCCTCTACATCGACCGGTATATATATGCATTACCGTTCGCGACCAGAATGACAACGCCACGTGCGCTTCGACCAGGTGGGTCCCGGTATCGTGCACTTCCTTGCATGCGAAGATGTAGCTGGTGGGTCCCCATCGGTCGGAATTGTTTTTTTGCCAGGACGCACTTCCTTGCATGCGAAGGTGTAGCTGGTGGGTCCCAGCAGTCAGGGGGGAAACGTTTTTTCGCGAAATACGGTGGCCCGTTGTCACAGCCCCAGTTCAGCCCTTGCTTGACTTTGCTTGTTCATCATGCCATGATGTTCATTCCAAAGAAATTTGAAATGGGGATTGTTGAAACCCTAGCACCAAATGAAATTCAACTAGGTTCAATAAAAATATTTTCAATGACCCAGAATGCCCTTTGGAAATGTTCATGATTTCTGTTAAAGGTGAAAACCTCTTCCAAAAAATGATGAACATATTTATAGGACATTCTGGATTTTTGAATTAAATCTTATTGTATTTGACTTTGGGCATTTAAATACTATAAATAATTTAAATGTTCAAATAATGTTGGAACTACTTTTTGGGCCACTGAAATAATTCAGCAAGTGTCCATGAATATTTTCAGGATTTTAGGAAATGCCTTGGTATTTTTCCTAAGCTCAAAACAGAGGCAAATAATTAGAAAAGAAAAACAAAATAGGAAACAGTTTGAAGAGAGAGAAGGACTACCTGGCGCTCACCTGGCAGCCCATCTCGCCGGCCCAGCCCACCAGGGGCAGGGAGGTTTTCTTCCTCCCGCCAGTCGGATGCACAACGCATGCCCGACGCGCGCACGGCCACCGCACGCCACCTCCTGCTTGCCGCTTCCCCCTTCTCGGCCTGGACCTCCCTCGCGACGCCACGCACACCCCCTGGACCTCTCTCACCCTCTCTCGTGCTTCTCCCCCCCTCCTCTGCTCTCTTCCGCGGCGCCATCGAACGCTGTTGTTGCCGCCGACCATCACCGCCGCGGCCACCGCCTCCCCCTCGACCCCTCGCTGCACCTGCTAGCTCCGCCTCGACGTCCCCGACCACCTCGACGACCCACGAGGCCCCGGACGTGCCACAACGCCGCCCCGTCGCCGTTTCCCTCGTCGGCTGTCGGAGATACCTCTCGCTGCCCCGCTCGCTCCGGTGCCTCCCCGAGCTCACCGAGTCCACCTCTGCACTCGCGGTGAGCTCCTCTACCGATCCCCCTACTCCCATGCCCATTAGCTCATCCTAGCCATCGTTTCCGTCGAGACCGAGAACTCACCGGCGTCGGACTTGTCGCCGTCATCGCTTTGGTACGCCTCCGTCCAAACTGAGCGCGTCACTGCACTCAGTGCACCCCCAGGAGGCCGTAGCACCCCTCCTTGCCACCTGCTGTGCGCCCTAACGCCGAACCCGAGCACGCCCGAGCTCCGGCTGCGCTTCGAGCTCGTGGCCGTCGTCTCCGCCACCCAGCTCCGCCGGTTGCTCCATCAGTGCAAGGCGTGCAGCAGCTCTTCGTAGCGCCTCCCCGCGCCGAAAACCATCGCCTGTGGGCATTTTCTGAAGCCCTCCGCCGCGTCCGGCGTCGCCGGCGTCAAACCGCCGGCGAGCTAACCTCGTTTGACCTGGGGTTTGACTCCCCTGGGTCAACGAAAGTGGGCCCAGAGCCCTGCTAATTTTAGCTTAGCGCTAATTAACATCTAGTTAACCCACTAATTCACTGACATGAGGGCCCAGGCCCCACTGACAGCTTAGTTAGTGTTAACTCAACCCTGTTAATTAGTTGTTTCACTGACGTGTGAGTCCCAGCCGTCAGGTTTGACCTGGGCTGCCGCCTTTGACCTGATGACGTCACCCCCACGTCATGCTGATGCAGATAATCTTTTCTGGATTTATTTTAATTCAGAAATTCCAGAAAATAGTGCTAACTTCTAAAATTCATAGAAAATCAACCGTAACTCCAAATGAAGTAAGTTATATATGAAAAATTATCAAAAAAATTCAAGGAATCCATCTGTACCATTTTCATGCATGTTTGAACAATGTTGTCCTATGTTCTGGACAAAACAAATAAAGGGCATTTAAATAATCATATATGGAGTTGGAATTTGAATCATGTATTCAAACCAACTTCATTTAAATCATAGCTAGATGCATTAGCTCAAATCACAGCATATTGCCATGTCATGATCATGCATCATATTGTGCCATTGCATTGATTGTGTTCTTTCTCAGTTGCCGGTGTTTGTCCCCTCTCGATAAACGTGGTTCCGACGATGAGTTCGCTGACACCGATGAAGACCTATAATATCTTCAGGAGTGCCAGGCAAGCAAAACCCCCTTGTTCATTCCGATACAATCCCACTCTCTCGCTCCTGCTCTCTTTTACAGCATTAGGACAACAACGATTCATTTGTTACTTGTTGCGGTAACTGAACCCCTTTATCCTCTGCATGACCTGTCATTCCACAATAAATAGATGAAACCCACTAGCATGAGTAGGAGTTGTTTGAGCCCTGTAGTGCCTACTCATTCATGCTTGTTTGTCATGCCTTCTACTGCTTAGAGTTGAGTCAGGTCTGATTCATCGGGGATGAATTGGAGGTGTGTGAACATGTCCTACTGTAGAGAGCTAAGTGTGTGAACACGATTTGGTAAAGGTAACGGTGAGAGGCCATGTAGGAGTACAAGGTGGGTTGTCTCATTGCAGTCGTCATCAGGAATTGAGTTCTGTGTTTGTGATCCATGAAACAGTTACTACCACACATTGGGATCCTTAATTGACTCTCTTGGCTTCTTAACCACCCTTGTCCTTTGTCCGGGAGTTGCAAAGTAGTTTCTGGTGTGTGTAGCATGATGGGGGCCGCACGTAGCGCTGACCTTAGGGGTGGGATGTGTTGCGGTAGGCACGTGGAACGGTGTACCGATTCACCCGTATGGTGTCTCGGGAACCCTGCACACATTATTCGGGGCCGTTAGTGGAAACCTCGGCCGGCCTCCCTGCGGATGGAACCCGAATAGGCGATAAACCTGGACTAGGGACTTGAGTGTTTAGGTAGGCTGTGGCCGACACCCTCGCCAGGCTTACGCTTGAAGGTTGCCGAGATACATGACGTGTACATGGCGGTAAGTGGCGAGAGCGTGTGTGAAGAAGTACACCCGTGCAGGGTTAATATAATCTATTCGAATAGCCGTGTCCGCGGTAAAGGACTTCTGGGTTGCCTATTACAGTTCATAGACAAGTGAAAGTGGATACTCTAAAATGCGCAAGATAAGCGTGAGTGCTATGGATGGCGTTCTCGTAGGAAGACGGGATCGGATCCATAGTGGTGTATTGATTGGTGAATATGTGGAATCGTGTGCGCCACCTCAAAAGAGTTACTTGCCGTCGTAGTTTAGGATAGCCACCGAGTCAGTGCTGGCTTGCTGCAGTTAAACTCCACCACCACCCTTTGTTGATAATGATGCATATGTAGTTAGTTCTGATGTAAGTCTTGCTGAGTACATTTGTACTCACGTTTGCTTATTTTATGTTTTGCAGAGTGACATCAGTCTCGCTAGTAGTTCCGTGTGGACTTCGACGTTTAGCTTGATACCTCAGCTACGATCTTGTGCCCTCGGCAGGATCTGGTAGATAGTCAGGCTTCTCAGCCTTTTCATTTGTAGATGTTTGTACTCAGACATGTTAAGCTTCCGCTTGTGCTTTGACTTATATGCTCTGAGTGTTGGGTCATGAGACCCATGTTTGTAATATCTCGCTCCTCGGAGCCTAATGATTAAATACTTGAGTCGTAGAGTTATGTTTTGATGCCATGTTGTATTTACACATATTGAGCATATTGTGTGTATGTTTGAAATGCTTGGTATGTGTAGGATCTGACAATCTAGTTGTTTATCCTTGGCAGCCTTTCATATGGGGAAATGTAGTCTAGTGCTTCCTGAGCGATAGTAGTCCGCTACAGCCCGGTTCACCGAGTCTGCTAATGACACTACTGCTCTGGACACTTGACTGGCGACATGTGTTTCACTTCGTTCACGTATGCGTCCCTTCGGGAAATGTCACGCGGTGACATCCGAGTCTGCCTAGCCTGCTACAGCCGGGTTGCGAGTCCTGTTAGCCAGTGCTACAGCCCGGATTCACACGTTGATGACCGACATGCTCGATGTGATTCATGTATGCCTATCCCCATGGGTTAGTGCTGCTTTGGGTTCACGACTAGCCATGTCGGCCCGGGTTCTCTGTCATATGGATGCTAGCGACACTATCATATACGTGAGCCAAGAGGCGCAAACGGTCCCGGGCCATGGTAAGGCGACACCCACGGGAATACCGTGCGTGAGGCCGCAAAGTGATATGAGGTGTTACCGGCTAGATCGATGTTACTTGGAATCGGGGTCCTGACAGCGTTGGTATCAAAGCCTGACTTCCTGTAGGATTACCAAGCCAAACTGGTCGAAGTTGTGTCTAGAAATGCTTTAGTTATGTGAGGGAATTGATTGTGGAAGGGAACGTAAGGCTCTTTTTACTCCTTATACCTCATGGCTTTATGATCTGAGTCATCCTCTTCTCTTCTACGGGGTTTAAGAACTGGCTTCTCATCTATCTATCAGGATGACGTGTTACTAATCCATAGACCTCTAAGATTCTTGGGTTTAAGCCTCAGTTCAGTTCCTACTATTTCTGTATGTTAACTATTGATCTCGGAATCTTGTTATGATGTTGTTGAGTGGTTATGCCACCATTTTTGCAGGATGTCTCAAATCATTTTGAGCATTTACATCCGTTATGCTGTCCGAGTCATCCCAGGTCTCTAAATAGTCTGATGCATTTGCAAATCCTTTCTTTCCATTCCCGATGTCCTTTATGGTCAGAATAAGCACACTAACCGGTTCGTTGAGGTAATTTATTGCCTTGGCATATATGTTGGAGCTATTAATATGAACCTAGGTGTTTTAGGGAGTCATCTAGTAATCTAGCCATGTTTTGTGTTTCGGTGTGATGAATCTGGCGTCATTCCGAAAGCATCCGTGATGCTACCTAGCGATAGGTATTCTACTCCTGGGTTTTGAACCCAAAATTCACTCTACTTACCTCATGTTGATAGTGTTGCTCGTACCTTTAGGTTATTAGTAACTTTTGTGATAGTCCTCGAGGTCCGTGGTATTCCCTTCTTCCAAATACCATGAACCATTTTGGCAGAAGTTCTCTGGAACCAAAAGGTCACAACAAGAGTGCTCTCGATGATTTCCCCATTCTATATTGTGACTCTGCCAGTTCTACCTTCTCCGCATGGGTTACCCGGAAGAAATGTTGAACTTTGCTCGACATCCTTATCCATGCCTCCACAACTCGAAAAGTTATATGTTCCTTTGAGTTGTCCCTCTTCAGTTGTATTCCGACCTTCGTCTATCAATTGATAGTCAGGAGTAATTGTGCATTCGTGTTCATCAATGCCTATTACTCATGTGGTCCGTCAAGCCATTCTATTCCAGAATGACTAGGAGAAACAAACTCCAGTACCTCATCCATATCTAGGATTGGGTCAAAGTAGTTGTATTCCGCAGATCAAAATGCCAATCCAACTTTTGATCTGTTCTACCTTGGAGTGTTACCATCCTTATGTCAAGAGTGTCATGAGAATTGCACCACCTCTTATGAATTCTTGACGCAGTAATACTTCTCACCGTCATTATTCATTCCTCGGTCCCGTGTTGTTGTAACTAGAATGCCGACAAGTGAATTGTGGTCTGTGAAATCGATACTCCTAGCAACCTCGTTGCTTGGTAGTAAATGGACAATATTCTCATTCTTAGCGTGTTGGTTACTGAATCATCATCCTAAGATTGATCGTGCTACCTAGTCCTTATTTCTGGTACACTCTTTGATCAATGAGTTAGGATTGTGTCAATCCCTCACTCTTTTGATCATATCGTCTTGCCCTGAAAAGCAAGATTGTTCTCGAACTTAGTAATATATCGGTGGTTCGTGATGTTCCGAATATCTTCTCAGAAGTATGACCAGGTTGTCACCTGACCGCTATGTTGAGCTCGTGATTAAGTTGGTATTATTGTAAACCACCCATTCCCAAAGAATCTGTGTCAGATACCCTGAGCTAGTTGGTTAAGCTAAACAACAACTTGGAGAGTTGGAAGATAAAAGCTTGTCTGACTTAGTTCATATCTAAGGGGTATCTTCTGTGTGTGTGTGCTGAAGAAAGATGATATCTCCATTGATTGGTCCTCGTGATCAGTTGTTGGATCTATTGCCTGACAAACTTTGACTTGATTATGGGCTATCGTCTAGTCAAATCAGAACCAACGATGTTCGTAATGTTGTCTTACTCGTGGCTGATCCTTCGAGCATACACCATTACATCTTTTGGTCTGACCAATGCTATCACCGTGTTCACATGATGGTGGAAGTCCAGTGATATGGAAATTCCGATGAGTTGCCGTTGAGCCCATCAGCAGCATTTTGTCTCCCCCATGATTCATGTTGAACACCAACCTAGTGTTGGAAACTTTGTAAGCAATGCCTTCGTGTTCCATTCATGAAGCTTATGCTTGGATGGAAGAAGTGACTTCCTCGAATTCATGTGCATTTGGTGCAAGTTGCCTCCATGAAGTTGAGAAAGGTTTGTTTTGCTTCCTTCGGAATCATCCCAAGTCAGTCATGCAGTCATGCGAGGTATTCTATGGTTTGGCAGATTAATTACCTCCACTCCATATGTATTCCCTAGCACCCCAAGCCACTGGTTGATTTGTTCAAGGAGAAGAAGTTTCTTCTTAAGAGCTAGACTTACGCAAGGACCTCGATATCCTCCATGATGGTTTCCCACCTGAACTCGGTAGTGTTTTATTATAAGACTACTACGTGGTCATGCTTGTCTTGGACAGCGTGTCCACGGGTTTGTAGCAGAACCAGCTCATGTTTTGGGGCTTGCTATCGTAGTTCATTCCCCGAGAATCTCGCAACATCATCTCGTCGATTTGTGTTGCAAACTTTCATTTATCTTTCTAGACTTGATAAGTCTGGAATGTCCTGACACCAACCAGATCTGAATCTCAGGCAGATATGATGGTTGGGTCATTTCCAGTATTTGCATTTTGTTCCCAGCTACTTTTCGTCATTGTGTCGATCGCCATAGGTCCCATTCATTTCCGATGCTAAGCAAAAATCATCCACTGTGTTGTCATCAACAAGGTAGTCCACATCATCCATTCTAGTCCGGGTATGCCATCCCTTTGTACTCCTCCAAATGATCGATTGTGGTTTGCCTTAAGCTGGTATAAAGAGTTTCAATGATCTTTGAATCAAAGGTAATTCTTTTTGCCACTTAAGGGATAATTCCATGAGTCACCTCCTCTAAGATGTCTCGTTATGGTATCATGGCAATTCAACTCCTCGCCACCTTGACATCGTCCACCATCTTTCTAAGCGTGGAATTGTTGGCCACCAAATCAAACCCCGTCATTTGTTCTTCCATCCCTCTCGATGTATTCTGTGTCTCAACTCAAGATGCTTCAACATCTCATTTCGCGAGTTGATCTTGTATAGCTCGATCTTTGAGAAGATCAATCCTAGTAGAGTTTCTTCCTGTCGTCATCGTGTTAGATGAAGATCTCAAAAGCAAAGACATCAAGATCGACTTGAGCTACCAAATCAACATCCTCGAGAAAGACATCTAGATCATGAAGATTGTGTTGGTCATGTGCCCCCTCTGTCTTCTTACCTCACGTCTTGAATCTCGGGACGAGATTCTTGTTTAGTGGGGGTGAGCTGTCATAGCCCCAGTTCAGCCCTTGCTTGACTTTGCTTGTTCATCATGCCATCATGTTCATTCCAAAGAAATTTGAAATGGGGATTGTTGAAACCCTAGCACCAAATGAAAGTCAACTAGGTTCAATAAAAATATTTTCAATGACCCAGAATGCCCTTTGGAAATGATCATGATTTTTGTTAAAGGTGAAAACCTCTTCCAAAAAATGATGAACATATTTATAGGCCATTCTGGATTTTCGAATTAAATCTTATTGTATTTGACTTTGGGCATTTAAATACTATAAATAATTTAAATGTTCAAATAATGTTGGAACTATTTTTTGGGCCACTGAAATAATTCAGCAAGTGTCCATGAATATTTTCAGGATTTTAGGAAATGCCTTGGTATTTTTCCTAAGCTCAAAACAGAGGCAAATAATTAGAAAACAAAAACAAAATAGGAAACAGTTTGAAGAGAGAGGAGGACTACCTGGCGCTCACCTGGCAGCCCATCTCGCCGGCCCAGCCCACGAGGGGCAGGGAGGTCTTCTTCCTCCCTTGATCGGATGCAGTCACGTGCCCGGCCAGCAGACGCCACCACCGACGCCACCTCCTGCTTGCCGCTTCCCCCTTGTCGGCCTGGACCTCCCTCGCGACGCCATGCACCCCCCTGGACCTCTCTCACCCTCTCCCGTGCTTCTCCCCTCTCCTCTGCTCTCTTCCGCGGCGCCACCGAACACTGTCGTCGCTGTCGACCGTCACCGCCGCGGCCATCGCCTCCCCCTCGACCCCTCGCCACGCCTGCTAGCTCCGCCTCGACGTCCCCGACCTCCTCGACGACCCACGAGGCCCCGGACGCGCCACAACGCCGCCCCGTGGCCGTTTCCCTCGTCGGCCGCCGGAGATCCCTCTCGCCGCCCCGCTCGCTCCGGTGCCTCCCCGGGCTCCCCGAGGCCACCTCTGCACTTGCGGTGAGCTCCTCTACCGATCCCCCCTAATCCCATGCCCATTAGCTCATCGTAGCCCTCGTTTCCTTCGAGACCGAGACCTCACCGGCGCCGGACTTGTCGCCGTCGTCGCTTTGGTACGCCTCCGTCCAAACTGAGCGCGTCACTGCACTCAGTGCACCCCGAGGAGGCCGTAGCACCCCTCCTTGCCACCTGCTGTGCGCCCTAACGCCGAACCCGAGCACGACCGAGCTCCGGCCGCCGCTTCCGAGCTCGTGGCCGTCGTCTCCGGCCACCCCAGCTCCCGTCGGCTGCTCCATCAGCTGCGCGCGTGCAGCAGCTCTTCGTAGCACCTCCCCGCGCACAAAACCATCGCCTGTGGGCATTTTCCGAAGCCCTCCGCCGCGTCCGTCGTCACCGGCGTCAAACCGCCGGCGAGCTAACCTCGTTTGACCTGGGTTAGACTCCCCTGGGTCAACGAAAGTGGGCCCAGAGCCCTGCTAATTTTAGCTTAGCGCTAATTAACTTCTAGTTAACCCACTAATTCACTAACATGCGGGCCCAAGCCCCACTCACAGCTTAGTTAGTGTTAACTCAACCCTGTTAATTAGTTGTTTCACTGACGTGTGGGTCCCAGCCGTCAGGTTTGACATGGGCTGGCGCCTTTGACCTGATGATGTCAACCTGACGTCATGCTGACGCAGATAATCTTTTCCGGATTTATTTTAATTCAGAAATTCCAAAAAATAGTGCTAACTTCTAAAATTCATAGAAAATCAACCGTAACTCCAAATGAAATAAGTTATATATGAAAAATTATCAGAAAAATTCAAGTAATCTATCTGTACCATTTTCATGCATGTTTGAACAATGTTGTCCTCTGTTTTGGACAAAAGAAATAAAGGGCATTTAAATAATCATATATGGAGTTGGAATTTGAATCATGTATTCAAACCAACTTCATTCAAATCATAGCTAGATGCATTAGCTCAAATCACAGCATATTGCCATGTCATGATCATGCATCATACTGGCATTGCATTGATTGTGTTCTTTCTCAGTTGCCAGTGTTTGTCCCCTCTCGATAGACGTGGTTCCGACGATGAGTTTGATGACACCGATGAAGAGCTATAATATCTTCAGGAGTGCCAGGCAAGCAAAACCCCCTTGTTCATTCCGATACAATCCCACTCTCTCGCTCCTCCTCTCTTTTACTACATTAGGACAACAACGATTCATCTGTTACTTGATGCGGTAGCTGAACCCCTTTATCCTCTGCATGACCTGTCATTCCACAGTAAATAGATGAAACCCACTAGCATGAGTAGGAGTTGTTCGATCCCTGTTGTGCCTACTCATTCATGCTTGTTTGTCATGCCTGCTACTGCTTAGAGTTGAGTCAGGTCTGATTCATCGGGGATGAATCGGAGGTGTGTGAACATGCCCTACTGTAGAGAGCTAAGTGTGTGAACACGATTTGGTAAAGGTAGCGGTGAGAGGCCATGTAGGAGTACATGGTGGGTTGTCTCATTGCAGCCGTCCTCAGGAACTGTGTTCTGTGTTTGTGATCCATGAAACAGTTACAACCACACATTGGGATCCTTAATTGACTCTCCCGGCTTCTTAACCACCCTTGTCCTTTGTCCGGGAGTTGCAAAGTAGTTTCTGGTGTTTGTAGCATGCTGGGGGCCGCACGCAGCGCTGACCTTAGGGGTGGGCTGTTTTGCGGTAGGCATGTGGCGCGTTGTACCGATTCGCCTGTTTGGTGTCTCGGGAACCCTGCACACATCGTTCGGGGTCGTTAGTGGAAACCTCGACTGGCCTCCCTGCGGATGGAACCCGAATAGGCAATAAACCTGGACTAGGGACTTGAGTGTTTAGGTAGGCCGTGGCCGACACCCTCGCCAGGCTTCTGCTTGAAGGTTGCCGAGATACATGACGTGTACATGGCGGTAAGTGGCGAGCGCGTGTGAAGAAGTACACCCCTGCAGGGTTAATATGATCTATTCGAATAGCCGTGTCCGCGGTAAAGGACTTCTGGGTTGCCTATTACAGTTCATAGACAAGTGAAAGTGGATACTCTAAAATGTGCAAGATAAGCGTGAGTGCTATGGATGGCGTTGTCGTAGGAAGACGGGATCGGAATCATAGTGGTGTATTGATTGGTGAATATATGGACTCGTGTGCACCACCTCAAAAGAGTTACTTGCCATCGTAGTTTAGGATAGCCACCGAGCCAGAGCTGGCTTGCTGCAGTTAAACTCCACCACCCCCCCCCCTTTGTTTATAATGATGCATATGTAGTTAGTTCTGATGTAAGTCTTGCTGAGTACATTTGTACTCACATTTGCTTATTTTATGTTTTGAAGAGAGACGTCAGTCTCGCTAGTAGTTCCGCGTGGACTTCGACGTTTAGCTTGATACCTCAACTATGATCTTGTGCCCTCGGCAGGATCTGGTAGATAGTCAGGCTTCTCAGCCTTTTCCTTTGTAGATGTCTGTACTCAGACATGTTAAGCTTCCGCTTGTGCTTTGACTTATATGCTCTGAGTGTTGGGTCATGAGACCCATGTTTGTAATATCTCACTCCTTGGAGCCTAATGATTAAATACTTGAGTCGTAGAGTTATGTTGTGATGACATGTTGTATTTACACATATTGAGCATATTGTGTGTATGTTTGAAATGCTTGGTATGTGTGGGATCCGACAATCTAGTTGTCTATCATTGGCAGCCTTTCATATGGGGAAATGTAGTCTAGTGCTTACTGAGCGATAGTAGTCCGCTGCAGCCCGGTTCACCGGAGTCCTGCTAGCCCAGCGCTACTACTCTGGACACTTGACTGGCCGGCATGTGGTTCACCGTTCTGTGGTACGTCCCTTGGGAAAATGTCACGCTTGGTGACATCCGAGTCCTGCCTAGCCTGCTACTGAAGACGGGTTACCGGAGTCCTATTAGCCCGATGCTACAGCCCGGATTCACACGTTGGTGACGACATGCTCGATGTGATTCATGTATGCCTGTCCCCATGGGTTAGTGCCGCTTTGGGTTCACGACTAGCCACAATCGGCCGGGTTCTCTGTCATATGGATGCTAGCGACACTATCATATCGTGAGCCAAGAGGCTAAGCGGTCCGGGCCATGGTAAGGCGACACCGTGGGAATACCGTGCGTGAGGCCGCAAAGTGATATGAGGTGTTACCGGCTAGATCGATGTGACTTGGAATCGGGGTCCCGACACCCGTCCGGTGGGTCCCAGCTGTCAGGTGGAGGAATAATTATTTTGCGCGTCATAAGGTGGCACTTCCTTGCGGCTGCTGTGGACCCAGCTGTCAGCCTCTCCACACAGTACTCTTCCGATGGAAGTCGGTTGTTGACCATATTGACCACGCCGCGCCGAGAGCACCACGGTGGTGGACGACGGCGAGGCCTAGGAAGGGGATGACGCGGAGCCGGGGAAGACGCAGCAATGGATGCCCACACGAAGAGGAGTACGAGGGTTCACTGGTTCGGCTGCGCTGTGAGGCTGCCATCGCTGCAGCATAACAGGGGGTGTGGGTGAGTAGAAGGATGGCCTGGCTAGCGGTGGGAGTAGTAGGGGGCGATGAGGCCTCCGCGGTATCATAGCCGGCCATGGGAGGCAAGAGCATGCGGCACGACCGGCGCGGCTTTGGGTGGGTGGAGAACGAAGACCAGAGGTTGAAGAAGCACTACAGCCGTTGGATGGACATCGTACGGTCACTGCAGTATTGACTAAGTTGACAAAGCCCTCCGTCCCCGTCAACTTAGTAGGCCCACAAGTCAGCCTGCCACTATACTGGGTCCCAGCTAGCTGGGGGAGTATTCATTTTTTTGGGTAATAAGGAGGCACTTCCTTGCGTGCGAAGATATAGCTGGTGGGTCCAAGCTGTCAGCGGCGGTAACGTTGTTTTCACGAAATACAGAGGCCTTTTCGATGGGTCCCAGATGTCAGGTGGAGGAATCATTATTTTGCGCGTAATAAGGAGGCATTTCCTTTCGTGCGGCCGTGGACCCAGCTGTCAGCCTCTCCACGCACAGTCCACTTCAGATGCATGTCTGTCGTTGACCACGTTGACCAGGCCGTGCCGAGAGCACCAGGGCGGTGGACGATGGCGAGGCCTAGGAAGGAAACGACACGAAGGCAGGGAAGACTCGGCAGTTGTTTCCCACGTGGAGGGGAGTACGACTGTATGAGGGTTTATTGGTTCGTCTGCCGTCGCCTGAGAATAACAGCAGGTGTGGGTGAGTAGAGGGATGGCTAGCCGAGATGGTAGTCTGATGGGGCGGTGAGGCTGTGGCAACAGCACAGCCGGCAGCATGGGAGGAGGGAGCAGGCAGTCCTGCCGGCACTTGTTTGAGCGGCTGGAGCAGGAACATCAGAGATTGAAGAAGCACGACGGCCGTTGGATGGACATCCAACAGTCACTGCTTGTGCGTCAACCTTTTTTTTTTATGAAAGCCTCAAATCTGTGGAAAATAGCATAGAGCCCATCTGCCATTATTTCTAATAATTCACATCCCATTTGTTAATTCTTAAGGTTTTTTAGCCCATATTCTTTTTGTTAGCATTACAGCCCATATTGTGGCCACGGTTAAAAAATTATATGAAATTTTGCATATTTCGGTGCGGTCCGAACTGTTTTTAATCCCGAAATTTCGACTCACATTTAAACTGATTTTAAAAATAGATGTATATCAATATAAAATCCAACAAATTCTCCACGCATAAAAATTATGTAATTTAAAATATTGAAATGAAAAAAAGATATTTGAAACTAATTGCCGGTTTGATGTGTTTTAAAAATGTACAACCCATTTCTCATTACTGATGGGCCATTTTCTCGGCCAGCCGAATGAAAGCTCTCCACGTCTTGAAAGATTTGCAGCCCAACAGGCCTGACAAAGCGACTTACTTGGCAAATCAAAAAAACTGGGATGTGGTCGTGGACCCAGCTGTCAGCCTCTCCACGTACAGTACTCTTCCGATGAAAGTTGTTCCTTGACCACGTTGACCACACCGCACGGACATCACCACGGCGGTCGACAACGGAGAGGCCTAGGAAGGGGACGACGCAGAGCCGGGGAAGACGCGGCAGTGGAAGCCCGCGCGGAGAGGAGTACGATGGTTCACTGGTTCGGCTGCAGTGTGAGGCTTCCGTCGCCGTAGGGCCTGTCCAGCGGTGGGAATAGTAGGGGGCGGTGAGGCCTCCACGACAGCACAGCCGGCCACGGGAGGCAGGAGCATGCGGCACGACCGGCGCTGCTTTGGGCGGTTGGAGCAAGAAGACCAGAGGTTGAAGAAGCACTACAGTCGTTGGATGGACATCATACGGTCACTAGAGCAAGAATCATTCATATTGACTAAGTTGACAAAGCCCTTCGTCCCCGTCAACTTAGTAGGCCCACAAGTCTCCTCCGACCAAGGTGGGTCCCAGCTAGCCGAGGGAGTATTGATTTTTTGTGTGTAATAAGGAGGCACTTCCGGTGGGTCTGAGCTGACAGCGGGGGGAACGTTTTTTCACAAAATACGGTGGCCCGTCAGGTGGGTCCCAGCAGTCAGGGGGCAAACATTTTTTTCACAAAATACGGTGGCCATTCCAATGGGTCCCTGCTGCCAGTTGGAGGAATCATTATTTTCCGCGTAATAAGGAGGCACTTACTTGCTGCGGCCGTGGAGCAGTGAGACTCTCCCGTCTGATAGATACTTCCGATGGAAGTCATTCCTTGACCACGTTGACCTCGCCGCATTTTGTTGCATGCATGCGTCCATGGGCATGGTGCGTCCCCACTGTCAGCCTCTCACGTACTACAGTCGTCTTCCGATGACTCTCGGTTATTGATCACGTTGACCACACCGTGCGAAGCGCACCAGATCGGAGCGACCGGAGATGGGGAAGGCGGGCGGTGGAGTCGAGATGGAGAGGTGGGAAACTTCACTAGTTGGTCTTGGTGGCAGCACAGCAGTGCCATACGGAGACAGGAGCAAGAACAGAGGTTGAAGAAGGAGCACGGCTGTTGGATTAACATCCAATGGTCCAGCTGCTAGAATCATTTGTTGAATATGTTGACAAAGCCGTGCGTACACGTCCGCTTAGTAAGCCCACAAGTCAGTCACCAAATCTAACGGGTCCCAGCTGTCAACGGGATGAATAATTTTTTCACAAAACAAGGAGGCACTTCCTTCCGTGCGAAGATACAGCCGGCGGGTCCCAGCTGTCAGGTGGAGGAAACATTTTTTTCAGCTTAATAAGGAGGAACTATCCTTGCATGCGACCATGGACCTCGTGGGTCCCAGCCGTCAGGCTCTCCACGTACAGTCCTCTTCCGATGACTCTCGTTTGTTGACCACGCCGCACGGAGCGCAGCGAGGCGGTGGACGACGGCGAGGCCCCGGACGGGAACGACTCGGAGATGGGAAAACGCGGCAGCGGAGTCGCAAATTGAGAGGAGGAGAAGGGTTATAACTGGTTCTGTTGCAGCGTGGGGCTGTAGTATGTGGAGAATAACATGAGGAGTCAACGGGTGGAAGGATAGCCTGGCCGGCGGTGGGGTAGCGCTTCGCAGCGATGCGTGCTAAGCAGAGCCACTAGCCGCCGGAAGCCGGACCAGGCGGTCCCGGCGACGCTGGAGGAAGAAGGCGAGAGATTGAAGGTGCATGCCGGCCGTTGGATATAAATCCAATTGCTATGGATGACACAATTATTTGTGGACCAAGTTGACAACGCCTTGCGTAGGCTTCTACCTATTGGCCCACATGTCAGCCTGCAAAAATGTGGCATATATTTAACCCATGTTTTCTAGAATGTACAGTCCATTTGCTGGGCTGGGTGAACAAATAATTTTGTGTCAATTAGGCCCATTTATATTTTCTAAGAAATCCCAGCCCATTTGCACTTCCTTGAAATATACGTATTAGGTGGGCTTGTCATATATATAATGTTATGTTACGTTAGAATGGAAAACATAAATTGGACACAACATTACTTCTATAAGAGACCTGCGTTTTATACCCTATAGTAGGCATACTAACAAGTTCACACACAAATAAAATAGAAAAGGTAAACATTCATATCAAACTCAGGTGCACATGACACATTCATATTCATAGCCAACATTCACTATCAACAACTCAAAAGATTCATATATACACAAGCTTAGCATATCTATGCATCCAAATGATTGATAGATCACACGACAATATTCATACATAATTCACAAAAGATTCAGATATACACATGTTCAGTATGCTTATGCATCCAAATGATTGAGATCACAACCAATATGATCCATGGACGAACTTTAATTACCAAGGGTACAGACTGGTAAATGGTGTTCAATCGGAGGTACTTCTTGCTAAAATTAGTTCTTGTACGAGTAAACTTTCGAGTACATAAGAAGCAATCTGAGACAATCTGAACTTAGCTTGTAGGTTTATCCTCAAATAGTGGCCTCGTGCGAGGAGGTTTGAGAAACTTGGCCACTACTTTCATCCAACTAGTTTATTGGCTCATCTTGGTCTGTATCTCACCAAAATTCTACATTGCGAGCGAGAAAGGAGGCGGTTGAGAAAATGAACCACCCAAATTTTTGTCGATTCAACTGAAATAGAGCATCCTTGGCGTGCGGTGATTAAGTGCGGATGAATATACACGTCAACCAACTTGTCTGTAATCTTTAGACTCCATGCCCTATAGTTTGCTACCATATGTGCCGAAAACCAAAAGGCACAAGTTGGGACCAAGGACTAGACTACGTTTTTCTGGGCTATGTACCAAGCAATATTTTTGGCGTTCACTCTCCTAATACTTGGATTTTGTCAATTGGTTGACGCTGGTTGATACTCGAATGAATATAGGAACTTCTTGTCAACATCGATGCTTGTCTGAGTGAACTTTGGAGTACATAGCAGCAACATAAGTACCTGTCCATCTGATCATTTTGTGCAGTTCTACTGAAATCACCAGATGTAATGATTTGCCTGCAAGTTCAGGCTCCAAATTACTCCTTTATGAAATCGGCAAACAGTAGCACAATACCAAATTACCAATACATATGACAGGCACAATAATCAGGATAAAGACCAGTACCAACCTGTGTGAGGTAACATATTAATTACTATTTCCTTTGACTACAAGCTGAGATAAGCCAAGCGACTGACAGTAAAGGAAGAAAGCAAGCGGAGATTAGCGACTGACAGGAAAAGGACGGAAGTTGTCGACGTAATGGAGCACCCAAATTTTTTGTGCAGTTCCACCAAAATCGAGCATCCCTATTGGCACATATATTGAGAGAGTGAGATTACTGTAATAGTGGGACTAGTTGATGAAACATACACTAACAAATAGAAGCACCCTCATTATCTTAATGGGTAAAGTTAGCAACATAGTAGTCTTGCTTAAAGAGAGGTATTAGTTTATTTAATCAATGCCAATTAGCTCAACTCAACACTCAAAGCATTGCCATTTATCATAGGTTGCAAAACTTTAACGTGCAAAGATAAAGGAGTTTCTCATAACGATGTACGATACAAATAGAGATGACAGCAAACTAATATGGATGAAGGCCTTAGGCCCGTACCAACCTGAGAAAACAAGTTTATTCATGTAGTCCCATAAGATATGATAAAGCACTCACTGGAATCACGCAATAGTATATATTTTTGTGCACTTCAAATGTATGGTTGAAATCACTCTTGTTTACCAGTGCTAAGATTATATCGAAATATTATCAAGAACTTCCGGCAGAGTTAAAGCACTGGCTGGGATACAGTTCATTGTATTGTCTTGTGTAGTTCCACTAAAATGTATGATTGGCACAACATGATCCCTGTTTGCACAAGTAGGAACAAGGTGAAACCTTCATTAGCTTAGTGCGAAAGGATAGGAAGACATTAGCATATTACTCAAACAGTAGCATCAAATTCTTGATGGACAATACGCAAAACATTGCCTCATTGAACCAATGGCAATAAATTGACATGCAAAACAATAGCACTATTATGTCATGACACTAATAATATTCCCTCCCTGCTCCACCACATGATTCACCTCCATAAACAAACATACACACGTACATGATTCCGCATAGGTCCTACTATAGATTTTTTTTAACTCGAACAGGAAAATTAGGCAGTAATAAATTAGTGGTACTTAAGTACTCCTAATTAATTAAGTGAGACAGCAGAAGTGGAAGGGCTCCCTGGAGGATCGTCTCACATGTAAGGTAGTCATTGCCGGAGCCCTTGAATGGCCTCGACTGAGTCCTCTGGCTTCAGCAAGATCGCCTTAGCACTGTTTATTCTTCTTCTTCTTCCTCTTCATGCTCTGTTTCTCTTTCTCCTCAAAAGTTGGTGAAACCAAGTACATGATTGGCCTTCTAATTCCGAATTGTTTTGTTAGTGAGGGAGTACAAGTGTACTAGTAAAAACGACATTATTTTCTCATGGCAGTCAAAAAATAGAGATGAACACATGCATTAAATATCATTATTACCTAAAGGAAGGTTATGGAGCCAATATGGATGATGAGGATTGGAACACAGATCTCCCTTTGTGCAGTTCCACCAAAATGAACCAACTGTTCCATTCTGACATTCCAGTTAAACAGCACAAAAGTTACTTCTTTTAAGAAGAGTTTTGTGCAGTGCACCAAAAGGTCACAACAACAACCAGGTGAATTGGATATCCCTGTTTGCACAAAAAGGCACAGAGGAAACAGTCAGATTCTCAAACAATTACATGCAAAAACATTTGGCTAAACTTGTCATGGCTTATAGCAGTGGCATGGCTTGATTTTTATGAGGGACATTAGATTAAGAACAGCTAAGGCTGTGTTCGGTTCACAGGTTTGGTGCAGGATTTTTGTAGGAACACAATTCCTACGGTATTCTTTCCCTTCGAACCGTTCGGAACACGGGAAATGTGAATAGTGTTTCATAGGAAAGCTGGTCTGTTAGTACTGATTCCATAGGATTAGAAACATCCACGCACTGCTCATTTTTTGGGCGGAAGCCCGAGGCAGGCGCTCGCTGCCGTGCGTTAGACATGTTACTGTGCTGTGTTTGCCGGAATAAAAGTATCAACCTATGTGTGGACGTGAGGTGAGGACAAGAGTAGTCACTGTGCAGCTAAATAAACAAATAGCATCTCATACTGCCAAGCATGCTACTCTAAAAAAACAAATTTGTACATTTCGTAGTCCATCCGAACACATTCTCTTGAGAGTTTCCTCGGGTTCGATGTTCCATAGTTTTATACCTACATTCCTTTCCTATTCCTCTATTTTTCATCAAGACCTATGTTTTCTTCCCCTTTATTCCGAACGGAGCGTAAATATTTGGTATAAGGGCATGGGACAGTGGGTGCACCAGCAGTCCAGCACCATTTACGTAAACAGGGGCGTAAAGTGGTGATTCATAGTTTGTTGCCCCGAGAAACAAACATCCAAGAAACATATCTGGGTTGGTCCCATTTTTGTTCACTCTAGCCACCTACTCCTATGTGTGGATAGCAAATCTAGTCCTGGTCATACCACTGTGTACAGCGTTGCCCCTATATTTCCCTTTTCGACCAAGAGACCGGTTGGATGACCAGTGTGTACTACTTTCACCCCCTTTCCTTCCTGTCTGTACCAAGTCCGATGTACATACTAAATTCCCCCACCCCCAGTTTATTTCTTTTTTGAACCAAGTACTCCCTCCGTCCGGAATTACTTGTGTCTAGAACTAAAATACATCTAGATACATCCATTTCAATGACAAGTATTTTCAGACGGAGGGAGTACAAGATTCGACTCCATGAAGTAGCTTTACCTCTAACAATAGAAGAAAAAAAAGGTGATGTTGGACCATCCGATCGAGAGGGGCTAAGAGGTAGAAAATGATGCACATGCAGCGGCGTAGCGAGCTGGGGAAGTAGAGCTAAGGCGGTTTCGAGCGAAGATATACCTGAAGGTCGTCGGGATGTGGATAGGTGGGCGGCGGGAGGCCGAATCCCACTGAGCAACAGCAGAAGGATCGGAGGACCTCCAGCGCGGCGCTCGGCTAGAGATAACGGTGCGGCCGGCAGTGGGTCTCCTCCCTTGCTGTCGACGACGGCCTAAACGCTGCCCCTCCTCCCCTTCACCGGCGGAGGGGGATATGTCCGGATCTGCAACCCAGCGGTGAGGATAGAAAGCCAGTGTTTTTTGAAGGGAGAAAGGCAGTGTTACTACCCCTATCTTGTTTAGATCTGGAGAGGATGAGAGTGTGTGAATAGAGCAACCCTAGCGATCAAGCGTGGAGGCTCCGTCCTATATATACGCAGTGGGGTAGTTTTCCTTTTTCACCCATCAAAACAATCATTTAAAATTGTGTACTACTACATGCCAGGTCGCGGTTTTTTTAGTTGTTGATTGTTTTTTAAGATAGCTACCCGCTTGTTCCAAGCGGTGTTACGGTGTGCCAGGTCGCACTTTGTATTGTTCAAGTCTGGTACTACAAGTCCCTCCATTAAATGAACAACCACCCCCTCGTAAAAATTGTGAACAAGCCCACGGCTAAAATTAGCGGAAACGTGGGTTTCCCCAACATGCATTATTATTTATATTTTCTACTCCCTCCGTTCCTAAATATAAGTCTTTTTTATTAGCCACACCTAAGACAAGAATTTTTTTATTACCAGTGAACCACACATGTCATAGACACAAAAATTGTGGCAAGATTCCCTTAGGCAAGCCAAAGCGTGTCTAACAATTTGAGCAACTCAGGTTAGGCAAGTGTGGCAAGTGTGGGAAAAAATAATGTGGCAACATAAGACAAACATAGTCACAATCCAAACAGCCCCGTAATTTTTTGTGACATGCATGAAAATTTGGTGAGTTAAATTTATAGTCAAAATTTGGCAAGGTGCATCAAATCAACACATGCAAGTATCAAAAGGAAAGTCACGGCATGCATGCATGTGTTGTACTCCCTCCGTTTCCAAATATAAGTCTTTTTAGAGATTGCAACAAGTGACTACATACGAATCAGAATATGTCGTACATACGAAGTAGCCCATTTGAAATGTGTAAAAAGAATTATATCGAGTGTAGTGCTTTGATGTGTCGCGTCAACTCGTACAAGACCGAGAAATTTGATTACTACAACGCCCTCTCCCTCGCGGACTGAGCTCCGGTGCCTTAACTGCACCTGCCTTTGGCTGCATGATAGGAGGGCCAACCACCTGTTGGGCCCACCTATCATAGTGGCAAAGGCAGGAGCGATAAGTAAACTTCGCTACGCTATCCCTCCCTTACGAGGTGGGCGGACATGCAATGATGGATTCAATACTGTAGAAGTAGGAGTAACATCATTGTTCGTCTTCTCGAAGAGGCGAAGAGCCAAGCGCAACCCGAACATGGCAGTTGCGAACGCTCGCGTGGTGCGGTTCCTTGGAGCACGCATATACTAGCCAGGCTCTTGCATGAAACAAAATTGCTACTCCCTCCTTTCCGGTTTATAGTGCTCAATTCAAAAATCTCACCAATCAATGTAGAGGGTGAGTCGTCGAAAATATAGTTTGTAGTTTTGCAAAAGCACCTAATTAATGCTCTTGTTTTCCTCAAAAAATTATGTTTATCAATGTATTAATTGCAATGCATGCATGCATAAAGTACATGCATTGGTCAATTTTCTCTTAATACTTGCATGCAATTATTTAATGCACCTTGGAATCTGAAAATGTGATGGAAAACAACCAAATTGAGCCTTATAAAATGGAAAACCTAAAATTTTGAGATAAGCCCTATAAACCAGAAAGGAGGGAGTATTGTTTAACAATTAAACTCCATTATGTCGGGACCCCGATTCGAAGTCACACCGATCTAGCATGTAACACCTCATATCACTTTGCGGCCTCACGCACGGTATTCCCACGGGTGTCGCCTTACCATGGCCCGGGACCGTTTGCGCCTTTTGGCTCACGTATATGATAGTGTCGCTAGCATCCATATGACAGAGAACCCGGGCCGACATGACTAGTCGTGAACCCAAAGTGGCACTAACTTATGGGGACAGGCATACATGAATCAACATCGAGCATGTCGGTCAGCAGCGTGCGAATCCGGGCTGTAGCACTGGGCTAACAGGACTCCGGGAACCCGGGCTGTAGCAGGCTAGGCAGGACTCCGGATGTCACCGCGTGACATTTCCCCGAAGGGACAGACACAGGAACGAAGTGAATCACATGTCGGCTAGTCAAGTGTTCCGGAGCAGTAGTGCTGGGCTAGCAGGACTCCGGTAAACCGGGCTATAGCGGACTACCATGGCTCGGTGGAAGCACTAGACTACATTTCCCCATAAGAGAGGCTACCAAGGATAGACAGCTAGGTTGTCGGATCCCACACATAGCAATACACGTTATACGTACGCATAACATGCAAGTATGTGTTGTACAACATGGCATCACAACATAACACAAACTCATACAGATAAAGGCCCAGAAGATCCACATAGCATTAAATACAAACAGGGGTCACATGACCCATCATTGAGAACATACAAACAACGGAAGCATTACATGTCCGAGTACGCACAACTACAAAAGAAAAGGGCTGAGAAGCGACTATCTACAAGACCCTCCCAAGGGTACAAGATCGTAGCTGAGGTAACAAGCTACTCGTTGAAGTCCAAGCGGAACTACTAGTAAGACCGAAATCTCCGCTGCAAAAACATAAATAAAGCAACGTGAGTACAAAGGTACTCAGCAAGACTTACATCAGATCCTATCATACATGCATTTGTATCAAGAAGGTAATGTGGGGTTTAGTTGCAGCAAGCCAGCTTTGACTTAGTGGCTATCCTATTCTACGACTACAAGAACTTCATTTGAGGTGATATGGCGCACACGAGTCCACTATTCACCACACAATACACTACTATGGATTCATCCCCGTCTCCCTACGAGAAGGCCATCCATAGCACTCACACTTGTCTTGAGCATTTTAGAGTATCCACTTCAAGTTGTCTATGTACCACGTAAGCATCCAAGAAGTCCATAACCGCGGACCCGGCTATTCGAATAGATCATGTTAACCCTGCAAGGGTGTACTTCTTCACACACGCTCTCACCACTTATCACCATGTACACGTCATGTATCTCGGCAAACATCAAGCGGAAGCCTGGCGAGGGTGTCAGCCACGACCTGACTAACCACACAAGACTCTAGCCCAGGTGTATCGCCTATTCGGGTTCCATCCGCAATAAGATCCGGCCGGGGTGTCGCTCACGGCCCCAAACGTTGTGTGCAGGGTTCCCGAGCCCACCATCCGGTTGCCACTCGGTACACCAGGCCACGTGTGCCTAGTCTGTCCCAAGCGCACCCTGCCGGGTGCCACTTGGTAGAAAAATAGCACTACCTACAAACACCAGAAACTAGTTGCGACTCCTGGACCGAGATCAAGTTGGTTAATAAGTCGAGAGGGGCACTTAAGCATTCCAATGTGTGGTAGTAGCTAGTCATTGGACAACATACACAGAACTCACTGCTTAAGGACGGTTCCAGTGAGACAACCCACCATGTACTCCTACATGGCCTCTCACCACTACCTTTACCAAATCGTGTTCACACACTTCTCTCTCAGCATTAGAACATATCGTAACACTCCAATTCATTCCCAATGAATCAAACCTGACACAACTCTAAGCAATAGCAGGCATAGCATGGTAGGAACACAACATGGCTCAATCAACTCCTACACATGCTAGTGGGTTTCAACTATTTAGTGTGGCAATGACAGGTCATGCAGAGGAATGGGTTCAACTACCGTAACACAAAGTAGAAGATGAATCATTGTTGTCCGAATGCAATAACTGAGAGTAGGAGCGAGAGAGTAGGATTGTATTAGAATGAACAAGGGGATTTGCTTGCCTGGTAAATCAACAAGGGAGGCACTGCTTCACAGACAGGTACTCTCGAGCACTCTCCGGAGCTGGACCTATCGAGAAGGAACGGTGCCAACAATTAATACACAAGCATATGCAACAATATGATGCATGAACATGGCATGTAGATGTGATGCTGTTAGGGCTAATGCAACTAGCATTCTTTTGGTTGAAATCCATTTGAACTAAAGGTTCAAATGCATCTCCAAAGTAAGTCCTTTATAAATGCCATTATAGTGTCACTTATACAGCAGGTATAACTTGGTTTTTCATGCATGAAACTGGTACAGATGGTTAGATTGCATTTTTCTGATAATTTTTCATATATAAATTATTTCAATCTGAGCTACGGTTGAATTTATATGAATATTTGAAATTTTGGCTATTTTCTGGAATTTCCTGATTTATTTTAATTCCAGAAATCATTTATTGCGTCATCTTGAGGTCAGCACTGTGTCAGCAGTCAACCTAGGTCAAACCTGACGTGTGGGGCCACACGTCAGTGTCATAGTTAGTTAACAGAGTTAATTAGTTGCTAAACTAATCCTAAACTAAAAATTAGCAGGGCCGGGCCCCACATGTTAGTGTCACAAGGGGGTTTAGTTAGCGGGGGTTGACCCGGTTTGACTGGCGATTAGTCGCCGGCGAGGGCGAATGCGGCGGAGGGGCTCGGGTCCGTCGCTCCGGCGACCATTTGGGCGGCGGGGGCCACGGGCGAGGAGCCAGGGCCCGTCCGCGTCGTCTGGAGCAAACGGGAGAGGCGGGCGTGGCCTGAGCTCGCCGGAGCGGAGCTCGGGGCGGCGGCCGGGGCACGACATCGAGCGAGATCGAGCTGCGGGGCACGGCAGGGGCTGCGGAAGGCCTCTACGGCCTCCTGGCGTCACCAGGAGCACGTTGACGCACGTGAATGCGAGCTGCAGCGGCTAGCGCGACGGCGGCGACACGGACGGCGGCGAAGAGCTACGGCCATGGCGGGGAACGAAGCTACGGCGAGCGGCAAGCCACGGGGTTAGGGGCAGGACATGCAGAAACTCACGTTGGTTCGGTAGGCATGCTCAGCGGCTCGGGAGAGGCTCTGGAGTCGACGGAGCGGCGCCGGCGATCTCGGACGACCGGAGGTGAAGAAGACGGCGGTGATGGCTCCATGGGGCGTCCCCGGTTGCTTGGCTCGTCGAGGACGTAGAGGATGTCGCGGCGGAGCTTCTGGGTGCAGCGGCAGGCCGAGGGGTGGCCGGTAGCCACGGCAGCGAGTAGCGGCGCTCTCCGGTGCGCTCGGTGAAGAAAGGGAGAGGGAGCCAGAGGAGGGGAGAGGCATGGGAGAGAGGGAGTGGGACCAGGGGGATCGGGGCGGCACCGAGAAGAGGCATCACGGCGTCGCGCTTGCAGGGAGGCAGGCAGGCGAGCTGGTGGCGTGGCGCTCTGCCCGTGCGCGCGCATCGGCCACACGCCTGGCCGACTGGCGCCAGGAGGACGACGGCGGTGGTGGGCTGGGCCAGCCTGCTGGGCAGAGCCAAGCCGCACTTGCCAGCCATGAGTAAGTCCAGTAGGTTTTTCCTTTTCTTTTCTTTTCTATTTTCGACATTTGTTTTGATTTAATAAAATACTACATCATTTTATTTTCTTACGCCAATTTTTGTAGTAACTAGTGGTATTATTCCAGAGCTCCCCAACAAGTGGCACAATTTTTGGACATATATTATATATATAACATATATATATCCAATGCAAATAATTATGCATTAATTTGAAATGCCCAAAATAAATACTTATGAGCTCCTAAAAATATTGGTTTGATTTTTATCTTTGTCCAATATTTTCAGAGAGCAACATGAGCGTTTTCTTGGAACTTTTGGAGCAATTTTTATTTGGGTCATTTCCAGAAATGATTTCTAAGGGTTTCACAAATCCCCAATTCAAATTTAAATGAGATTTAAACATGATGCACACATGACTAGCTAGTCTAGGTCATACCAGAACTAGGGATGTGACAACTCGCCCCCACTTGAAAGAATCTCGTCCCGAGATTCAGAGGTCGACGGGAAGAAAGTGGGGTACTCCAGTCGAAGACGATCTTCCCGCTCCCAAGTAGCTTCTCTCTCGGAATGATGAGACCACTGAACCTTCAGAAACTAGATGTTCCGACGTCGGGTGACACGCTCTGCTTGATCAAGAATGCGAACCGGGTACGCTCGGTATGTGAGGTTATCTTGGAGATCAAGCGTTTCGTGGTCCACTCCGCGGATGGGATCCGAGAAGCAACGCGTGAGTTGAGAGACGTGGAAGACATCATGCACTCTGGAAAGATGTGGGGGTAGTTCCAACTGGTAGGCAACCTCTCCTCGTTTAGCGAGAATGCGAAAGGGACCAATGTAACAAGGAGCCAACTTGCCCTTGATACCGAAACGATGGGTACCCGTTAGAGGGGTAACCCGAAGGTAAGCCTTGTCGCCAACTTCATAAGCCACTTCCTTATGACGAAGGTCATACTGGCTCTTTTGATGAGATTGGGCTGTTTTCAAATTCTCACAAATGATGCGAACTTGCTCTTCTGCCTCCTGGATCATGCCCGGTCCAAAGAATTGTCTTTCACCGGTTTCTGACCAGTCCAAAGGTGTTCGACATCTTCGTCCATAGAAAATATCAAAAGGAGCTTTCTTGAGGCTGGATTGATAGCTATTGTTATAAGCAAACTCGGCAAAAGGAAGACATTTCTCCCAATCCATACCGAATGAGATAACGCAAGCTCTAAGCATGTCTTCGAGAATTTGGTTGACCCGTTCCACCTGACCACTTGATTGAGGGTGGAAAGCGGTACTGAAGGAAAGATGGGTGCCCATGGCAGTTTGGAAACTCTCCCAGAAATGAGAAGTGAAAAGACTACCACGGTCTGAATTGATCTCTAGTGGAACACCATGAAGTTACACTATTCGAGAAATATATAAGTCAGCGAGCTGACTAGCAGCGATACTCTCTCGAACGGGTAGGAAGTGTGCCACTTTTGAGAGACGATCAATGACTACGAAGATAGCATTATTCCCTTTCTTGGTCCTGGGAAAGCCGGTGATGAAGTCCATACCAACTTTATCCCATTTCCATTCAGGAATAGCTAAAGGCTGAAGAGTGCCAGCAGGCCTTTGATGCTCTGCCTTAACACGACAACAAACGTCACAATTAGCAACGAAGTCGGTGATTTCTCTCTTCATCCTAGTCCACCAGAACCTCTGGCGTAGGTCCTGATACATCTTAGTACTACCGGGATGAATCGTGAGAGGGGATTCATGCGCCTCCTTAAGAATCAATTGTCGAAGATGTTGACTCTTGGGAACCACCAAGCGATTCTCAAAGAAAACAACACCTCGATCATCCATAGAGAAACATCCACCAACTCCCTTCTTAATGTTTCTCTTGATGCGGATAACACCCCTATCAAACTTCTGGTCGGTAATGATCTGATCCTCGAGAGTAGGTTTCGCCACCTAGGTAGAAAGGAATCCGTGAGGAGCTATGTGAAAGTTAAGCTTACAAAATTCCTCATGGAGAAGTGGTTGGCCCTGCTGCAACATGAGATTGTTGCAATAGGATTTACGACTTAGCGCATCAGCCATGACATTAGCTTTGCCTGGAGTGTAGGTAATCCCTAGATCATAATCTGAGATCAACTCCAACCAATTTCTTTGCCTAAGGTTCAAATCTGGTTGGGTGAAGATATACTTGAGACTCTAGTGATCGGTGTAGATCTCGCAATGTTTACCAAGAAGGTAATGTCACCATGTCTTAAGTGCATAGACTACGGCTGCAAGCTCTATATCATGTGTAGGATAATTCTCCTCATGTGGATGCAACTGTCGAGATGCATAGGCAATCACATGACGATCTTGCATAAGAATGCAACCTAGTCCCTGTCTTGAGGCATCGCAGTAGATAACAAAGTCCTTCGTGAAATCCGGTGGCACAAGTATGGGAGCAGAAGTCAGGCGTCTTTTCAGTTCGTGAAAACTGTACTCACACTGTGGGGACCACTCAAACTTTTTATCTTTCTTGAGAATTTCCGTGAGGGGTTTAGCTACTTTGGAGAAGTTTTCAACAAAGCGGCGACAATAGCTGGCTAGACCAAGGAAACTCCTAACTTGTTTAACGGTTTCAGGTGGAGTCCAATCGAGAATGGCCCTAACTCTCTCGAGATTGACAGCAATGCCCTTACCAGAGATTACGTGGCCTAGGTAGGTCACTTCTGGCAACCAAAATTCACACTTGGAGAACTTGGCATAAAGGCGGTGCTCTCTGTGTTTCTCCAACACAAGTCAGAGATTTTCGACATGCTCTTCCTCGTTCTTTGAGTAAATAAGAATGTCATCGAGGTAAACCACGACGAACTTATCTAAGTACTCCATGAAGATCGAGTTCATCAAGCGGGAGAATGTGGCTGGAGCATTGGTTAGACCAAAGGACATGACAGTGTACTCGTACTGGCCATAACGAGTGACTAAGGCTGTCTTAGGAATGTCCCCATTTCTGATCTTGATTTGGTGGTATCCTAACCTCAAATCCATCTTGGAGAAGACTGAGGATCCAGCGAGCTGATCATACAGGTCGTTGATCCTGGGAAGCGGATATTTGTTCTTTATCGTGACCAAATTAACGGGACGATAATCTACAACCATCCGGTCTGTACCATCTTTCTTCTTGACAAAGAGGACGGGGCAAGCCCAAGGAGAAGAACTAGGATGGATGAAACCCTTTTGCAAGGACTCATCAAGTTGTTTCTTAAGCTCGGCTAGCTCTAAGGGTGCCATCTTGTAAGGTCTCCTAGAGATTGGAGCGGTTCCTGGGATAAGATCTATGACAAACTCTACATCTCTGTCAGGTGGAACACCTGGCAGTTCCTCTAGAAAGACATCCGGAAAGTCACTGACTACCGGGATATCTTCAAGGTCTGGAAGAGGGCTGGCATTAAGAGAATAGAGTTGACGCTTTGCAACCCTAGTGAAGACAGTGACTATATTGCCAGATGGGTGTGTAAGCTGAACAGACCTGGTGTAACAATCAATCTTGGCATGATGAGCTGTCATCCAGTCCATACCCAAGATGATGTTAATATCTGTAGACTTGAGGGCTACAAGTGATGCAAGGAATACAAGTCTATCAACAAGGATTTCATTACCATGGCTTATTCTGGTGGTTTGCCATCTAGACGATGGGGTTTGGATTTCAAGCGGAGTTGGCATATCACAAAATGACATGTCGTGCAAACGAGCATAGCCTTCAGAGATGAAGGAGTGAGATGCTCCAATATCGAATAGAACCGAAGCTGGATGACAGTTGACAAGAAGTGTACCAAGAACGACATATAGATCATCATGAGCGTCTTTAGCTGGGACGTGATGCACACGTCCACGTTCAGTAGGAGCTGACTTGACACTGATCATCTTGCTTGATGGCTTAACACAGCCAACAGTCTTCTCGGGCTGGGGTGGAGCATAACTGGCCTGAGAGCAGTCACGTGCATAGTGTCCTGGCTCTCCGCAGGTGAAGAAAGTCCCTGAAGTTGGACGTGGACCCGCATTGACAAGCGGTCTACAAGTAGGCCTGGGTGGAGCATAACTGGCCTGAGCTGGGGGAGGCACCACATAGGATGGCCTCGGTGAATAACCGGGTGGAAGAGTAGAGTTCGGAATCAAAATCCGGCACTTCTCAGAACTAGAACTGGAAGAAGATCCCAACTCACGGGTGTGCTTACGAGACTCCTCGTAAGTGAGCTGAGCTGTCTCTGCATTAATGGCCTTGTTCCCAAGAGCTTGGAATGTATCACAATCATGTAGGTGGAGATCACGACGCAACTTGGGTTTGAGACCCTTCCGAAACCTAGCCTGCTTCTTGGCGTCCGTAGACACCTCTTCTGTGGCATAACGAGCAAGGTTCTCGAACTCTCTGCTGTAAGCATCAACAGCCATTTTACTCTGGGTGAAACTACAGAACTCTTCTCTCTTGCGATCGATGAGGGCCTGAGGAATGTGATGCTCGCGAAAAGCCTCAGTGAAATCCCTCCAGGTAGGAATCTGGCCAGCTGGAAGCATAGCCTCATAGTTCTGCCACCAAAGAGTAGCAGGACCTTCCAAGTGGTATGTGACATAGGTGACCTTGTCACTTTCAGCTACGTTCGCAGAACACAGCTTATGAGTGATGCTACGGAGCCAGTCATCTGCATCGAATGGCTCAATGGAATGATGAAAGGTGGGTGGGTGCAAGCGGATGAAGTCATGAATGGTCAGAGATCCTTTGAACTGATGTGCGGTGTTCTCCTCGATACATGCCAACAAGCGGTTAGACTAACACTTGTTTCTCTCCATCTCTAACATGAACTCTGTCAATGAAGGCTGGTCGGGAGGATCCTCATCCCTACCATCTCCGTGGTTCTGGCTACGAGCAATAGAACTTCACTTAACTAATGACATCCTGAGAAACGAAAACAAGGATGGAATCAACATCAACTATAGGCTATAGAATGTAGGACAAGGAAATTAGTAACTCTCGAACTCCTTGGGCAATTCCGGCAGCATAACGGCAGTAAAATGCTCAGAATGAGACATCCTGCTAAAATGGGGTAGCACCATACTCAACATCATCACTCAAGGTTCTGAGATCATACTAAACAGGCTACACCGGAAGCATTCGAAACTGGGGTATGACTCTGATCAACCAATCCTATATGACTATGGAGTAGTAACACGTGATCCTGATAGACAGAAGAGGAAGCCTAGTTCCTTAACCCCGTATGAAAGGTAGGATGACTCAGATCAGAAGGCTATGAGGTATAAGGAGTAAAAAGAGCCTTACGTTCCTTCCCACAATCAATTCCCTTACATAACTAAAGAATTTCTAGACTGAACTTCGACCAGTTTGGCTTGGAAATCCTACAGGCAGTCAGGCTCTGGTACCAAAGCTGTCGGGACCCCGATTCTAAGTCACACCGATCTAGCCTGTAACACCTCACATCACTTTGCGGCCTCACGCACGGTATTCCCACGGGTGTCGCCTTACCATGGCCCGGGACCGTTTGCACCTTTTGGCTCACGTATATGATAGTGTCGCTATCATCCATATGACAGAGAACCCGGGCCGACATGACTAGTCGTGAACCCAAAGTGGCACTAACTTATGGGGACAGGCATACATGAATCAACATCGAGCATGTCGGATTGTGACATGCGAATCCGGGCTGTAGCACTGGCTAACAGGACTCAGGGAACCCGGCTGTAACAAGCTAGGCAGGACTCGGATGTCACCGCGTGACATTTCCCGAAGGGACAGAACAGAGCGAAGTGAATCACATGCCGCCAGTCAAGTGTTAGGAGCAGTAGTGCTAGGCTAGCGGGACTCCGTAAACCGGGCTGTAGCGGACTACCATGGCTCGGTGGAAGCACTAGACTACATTTCCCCATAAGAGAGGCTACCAAGGATAGACAACTAGGTTGTCGGATCCCACATAGCAATACACGTTATCGTCGCATAACATGCAAGTATGTGTTGTACAACATGGCACCACAACATAACGCAAACTCATATAGATAAAGGCCCGGAAGAGCCACATAGCATTAAATACAAACAGGGGTCACATGACCCATCATTGAAACATACAAACAACGGAAGCATTACATGTCCGAGTACGATAACTACAAAAGAAAAGGGCTGAGAAGCCTGACTATCTACAAGACCCTCCCAAGGGTACAAGATGGTAGCTGAGGTAACAAGCTACTAAATCGAAGTCAAGAGGAACTACTAGTAAGACCGAAATCTCCGCTGCAAAAACATAAATAAAGCAACGTGAGTACAAAGGTACTCAGCAAGACTTACATCAGATCCTATCATACATGCATTTCTATCAAGAAGGTAATGTGGGGTTTAGTTGCAGCAAGCCAGCTTTGACTCAGTGGCTATCCTGTTCTACGACTACAAGAACTTCATTCGAGGTGATATGGCGCACATGAGTCCACTATTCACCACACAATACACTACTATGGATTCATCCCCGTCTCCCTACGAGAAGGCCATCCATAGCACTCACACTTGTCTTGAGCATTTTAGAGTATCCACTTCAAGTTGTCTATGTACCATGTAAGCATCCAAGAAGTCCATAACCGCGGACCCGGCTATTCGAATAGATCATGTTAACCCTACAGGGGTGTACTTCTTCACACACGCTCTCACCACTTATCACCATGTACACGTCATGTATCTCGGCAACCTTCAAGCGGAAGCCTGGCGAGGGTGTCGGCCACGACCTGACTAACCACACAAGACTCTAGCCCAGGTGTATCGCCTATTCGGGTGCCACTTGTTACACCAGGCCACGTGTGCCTAGTCTGTCCCAAGCCCACCCTGCCGGGTGCCACTTGGTAGAAAAATAGCACTACCTACAAACACCAGAAACTAGTTGCGACTCCAGGACAGAGATCAAGTTGGTTAATAAGTCGAGAGGGGCACTTAAGCATTCCAATGTGTGGTAGTAGCTAGTCATTGGACAACATACACAGAACTCAGTGCTTAAGGACGGTTCCAGTGAGACAACCCACCATGTACTCCTACATGGCCTCTCATCGCTAGATTTCCCAAATCGTGTTCACACACTTCACTCTCAGCATCAGAACATATCGTATCAATCCAACTCATTCCCAATGAATCAGACCTGACACAACTCTAAGCAATAGCAGGCATAGCATGGTAGGAACACAACATGGTTCAATCAACTCCTACAGATGCTTGTGGGTTTCAACTATTTACTGTGGCAATGACAGGTCATGCAGAGGAATGGGTTCAACTACTGCATCACAAAGTAGGAGATGAATCGTTGTTGTCCTAATGCAATAACTGAGAGCTGGAGCGAGAGAGTAGGATTGTATCGGAATGAACAAGGGGATTTGCTTGCCTGGTAAATCAACAAGGGAGGCACTGCTTCACAGACAGGTACTCTCGAGCACTCTCCGGAGCTGGACCTATCGAGAAGGAACGGTGCCAACAATCAATACACAAGCATATGCAACAATAAGATGCACGAACATGGCATGTAGATGTGATGATGTTTGGGCTAATGCAACTAGCATTCATTTGGTTGAAATCCATTTGAACTAAAGGTTCAAATGCATCTCCAAAGTAAGTCCTTTATAAATGCCATTATAGTGTTTCACTTATACATCAGTTATAAGTTGGTTTTTCATGCATGAAACTGGTACAGATGGTTAGATTGCATTTTTCTCATAATTTTTCATATATAAATTATTTCAATCTGAGCTACGGTTGAATTTATATGAATTTTTGAAGTTTTGGCTATTTTCTGGAATTTCCTGATTTATTTTAATTCCAGAAATCATTTATTGCGTCAGCTTGAGGTCAGCACTGCGTCAGCAGTCAACCTGGGTCAAACCTGACGTGTGGGGCCACACGTCAGTGTCATAGTTAGTTAACAGAGTTAATTAGTTGCTAAACTAATCCTAAACTAAAAATTAGCAGGGCCGGGCCCCACATGTCAGTGTCATAGGGGGGGTTTAGTTAGCGGGGGTTGACCCGGTTTGACCGGCGATTAGTCGCCGGCAAGGGCGAACGCAGCGGAGGGGCTCGGGTCCGTTGCTCCGGCGACCATTTGGGCGGCGGGGGCCATGGGCGAGGAGCCAGGGCCCGTCCGCGTCGTCTGGAGCAAACAGGAGAGGCAGGGGTGGCCTGAGCTCGCCGGAGTGGAGCACGGGGCGGCGGCCGGGGCACGGCTTCGAGCGGGAGCGAGCTACGGCGCACGGCAGGGGCTGCGGAAGGCCTCTACGGCCTCCTGGCGTCACCAGGAGCACGGTAACGCGCATGAATGCGAGCTGTAGCGGCTAGCGCGACCGCGGCGACACGGACAGCGGCGAAGAGCTACGGCCACGGCGGGAAACGAAGCTATGGCGAGCGGCAAGCCACGGGCTTAGGGGCAGGATGTGCAGAAACTCACGTTGGTTCGGTAGGTGTGCTCAGCGGCTCGGGGGAGGCTCTGGAGTCGACGGAGCGGCGCCGGCGATCTCGGACGACCGGAGGTGAAGAAGACGGCGGTGACAGCTCCACGGGGCATCTCCGGTTGCTTGGCTCGTCGAGGACATAGAGGATGTCGCGACGGAGCTTCTGGGCGCAGCGGCAGGCCGAGGGGTGGCCGGTGGCCACGGCGGCGAGCAGCGGCGCTCTCCGGTGCGCTCGGTGAAGAAAGGGAGAGGGATCCAGAGGAGGGGAGAGGCACGAGAGAGAGGGAGTGGGACCAGGGGGATCGGGGCGGCACCGAGAAGAGGCATCGCGGTGTCGCGCTGGCAGGGAGGCAGGCAGGCGAGCTGGTGGCGTGGCGCTCTGCCCGTGCGCGCGCGTCGGCCACACACCTGGCCGACTGGCGCCAGGAGGACGACGTCAGTGGAGGGCTGGGTGGCCTGCTGGGCCAGGCCAAGCCACACAGTGCCAGGCCGCAGGTAAGTCCAGGTAGGTTTTTCCCTTTTCTTTTCTTTTCTATTTTCTGACATTTGTTTTGATTTAATAAAAATACTAAATCATTTTATTTTCTTACGCCAATCACACTGTGGTATTATTCCAGAGCTCCCCAACAAGTGGCACAATTTTTGGACATATATTATATATATAACATATATATATCCTATGCAAATAATTATGCATTAATTCCAAATGCCCAAAATAAATACTTATGAGCTCCTAAAAATATTGGTTTGATTTTTATCTCTGTCCAATATTTTCAGAGAGCAACATGAGCACTTTCTTGGACCTTTTGGAGCAATTTTTATTTGGGTCATTCCAGAAATGATTTCTGAGGGTTTCACAAATCCCCAATTCAAATTTAAATGAGATTTAAACATGATGCACACACGACTAGCTAGTCTAGGTCATACGAGAACTAGGGATGTGACACATTATCCATTGGTTGATACTCATTCTGCATAGGTCCACGCGCTTAACACCGTTTCCTCCTGGGTTCACCAATGTTTATTTGCTAATTAATAGCATTGCATGCAATGAACTAGCCATTGCAAGTCATTAAAAGCATGCACACCTCTCATCTCTTATTGGTTGATATGTCAAGAAACAAGAAACAAGGTAGAAGTTAATGCACTGCGCCTAAGTGTTTTGGGACTATTTGGTTTTCGTAAGATGACTTACACACCTAGACGGAGGGAGTAGTATAGACCAGTAAACCGAAAAGGAGTATTTGCCTTTCTAGAAATTTCAACAAGTGACTAGACTACACCGTGTGCAGTACTCCCTCCCTTCCGGTCTATAGGGCTCAAATCTCAAATCTCATGAACCAAGGCATTTTGTGATTGGAGGAATGTATCTCGTACTTTACAAAACTACTCTAATTAAACCCATGCATTAATTATGTAGTTCTTTTGTTTTCCTCTCTGCCTTGGTCGCGGTGCACAATATTGAGCACTCCTATATGACTAGCCGCTCTATCTACATGCGGGACATTTCAAAGCAACCGGGCCCGCGTGCCATCCACCAAATCACAGCGAGGTGCTACAATGAGACACACTGTCACCCGGTGTGGCCGTCATGACCGTCATATCACAAAACCCACACCTTTACCAGCGGTGGTAAGGTGGCCTCCAAGTTGTCTTGGGCGAAGCAACCATCATTTCTTTGGGCGCTCGTTCAAGCCCTTTCTTCCCTTTCTTGAAGAAAACCTCCTCCGTGCTACTCACTTCGCCATTTTTCTTCTATACCGACGAAGGAAAGGTGGGCGAATCAGTTATGCTGCTATATTTTCATTCCAATAATCTTGTTTTGGCGAAGCACCGACTGATTCTCACATCCTATTCTTTTCCCGTTTTCATTGGATTGTGGTTTTCCTTTCGATTGCTTTTTGTTTGTCAGTTCGTTGATGGATCCTGGAGCACTAGGCAAAGAGTTGCTGGCGAACAACCCACTGGAGACAGCGATCTCCAGGAAGCGAGCACCGACCAACGAGTTGACCATGTTGGCGGGCCAACCCATGGAGACGGAGAACTCCAAGAAACAAGCACTGGCCAAAGAGTTGAGGACGTTGGGCGAACTCCTCAAAGAAAGTTGGAAGAATAGCAAGGGCCCCAACGTGCCTAACCCAGGAACTCTGATTGCCACCTATGTGAGGCTCAGGACCGAGTTTCAGGAGATAGTCGCCGTTGAGAAGCAGTATTCCCCTTGCAAGGTGATGGCCCCCATCGAGGACGAGGAGATGGCCCCCGGAGGGATGAGATCCCACGGTGAGCTGCACAAGGTAAAAAATAATGGCTTATTACCATAGTTGTTGTTTTTGATTATTTGCAATGTGCTTGCTAATATGTTAGGGTTGTGCAGGTGCCGGTGGTTGTCCTTGATGGTTCCGATGTCGTGGCCCGTCCTGTTGGCATCCCCCCGGAGATCGATTCCGATGCCATTGTCGATCCTGTGGACATCGCCCCATAGATCAATTCTGATGTCGCTGTCATTTCTATGGACATCGCCCCAGAAATCGATTCCCATGCCACTGTCCGTGCTGTGGTCATTGCCCGAGAGATCGATGACAAGAAATAGTTGGTCACGCTAATCCTAGGGTAGTTTGCATTGCCCCGTGTTTAATTACCAGAACGATGCGTGTTATCAAACAATATATCTTAGGGCTAGTGCACTGTCTTGTGTGGGCGGATCTTGCTACTTTTGTTTGATAGTGAATCATGCGATGAATCATGCCAACCCTCTCCGAGTTATGGAAACAGATGTATCCTCACCAGCTTTTGATGTAATATATGGCATGCTTAGATGTAAGTTTGAACTGTTTATCATATCAGAAGGGCTTGTTTGATGATTCTTGGTGTTAGTAGGCTAGCTACTGTGCGAGCTATAGTACTTGCAAAACACTCGCCGAAGAGAAACGTTGGGGCTGATGAGCTCGTGGTACGCTTATACTTATCCCTCGTCGATCGACCAATAGCCCTAGCTCCTAAAATTGTAGGCTTAGCTATCGATCAGAAAATAGTCGACATACATTCAGGCTCATTTGGTTCATAGGGTAGGAAAATCATAGCAAAAGTACAGAGAACGTGCAACACAAAATCATAGCAGTGCAGAGACGTACTCCCTCCGTTCCAAAATAAATGACCTAGGTGGGCTTGTTTGGCCTAGTGGGTTTCACTGATATGATGTGGTACATCGCCGTCTAGTCTTTGCGTTCGGTAGCAGTATTGCGGGTACAGTAAGTTTTCTTGAAGAAGCAGAATTCAACGAAGTCATGATGGTTCCTTCGTCCGAACAACTTACAATGGGAAAGGTTGGGCCTACGATACGACCGGGGTAGACCAGGATAATTTTGTGCATGGCAGGTGGACCAGGATGGTCGACGTTCCACATGTCGGTGAATGAAAGTATTCTTTCCGATATAGAGGACGACCAACGAGTATTCATTGTTTATTTTTGATGAAAGCTATTGTCTCCACTGTTACGACCGAGGAGTGTGAAACACGATAGCCCGGTGAACTTGGCATGTGCACCACTCCCTCCTTCATCATGTAATGCCCAGGTTACAAATTTTTCTCACTTTCTCTCTATCTATTTCCTCTCAAATGTTTTTTACCTTTCTTTTTTTAAGACACAATTGTTTTTATGCCTTTTTTTAGAATTATTTTTTATACCTAGGAGCACATGTAGAGACGGGCTCTTGCAGAGCCCAGTCCTTGACTTTGTCAATGCCTCTCTCTCCTCCACATAAGGAGTACTTGCTATGCATGCATGCGGCGGGCAGCTAGCGTCTTGAGGGGCCAGGGCGGTGAGAGCGGGCTCCGGAAGCGGTCCGGACTCCAGCATGGCCCACCTCACATTATCACCATATATTTCTTGGAGTCCGTGCGCGGCGGGCGGGCGATCTCTTCTGCCTCCCCCATTTCTCTCTTCTCAGCCGACGCCCGCTGAGCGATTAGATTTCGGCTATCGAGGTTTATTCAATTACGGTCCCACATGTCAGTGAAACTGCAAGACAACGCGTGTCCCATCTGGTGAGCGGCGTGCGAGCCGAACTGTCGGGGTTGCGACGCGTACGAGTCGTAAGTGTGCCGCCTTTTCCTTTAGAACTTGCGAAGCGTAACATTTTCATGTGATCCATAGATAGAAATCCAGAACAAAATGACGACGGCGGTGCTTTCCCGCTCATTATGCGGGCTAGTTCGAGTGATATCATGTGGAGACCGATTCTCCGGGTATTGATTTCCAGAAAATGGCCGTTGTGCTCATCAGCCCCAGGATTACTGTTAGCTGATGAGGCACCAACTTGATACAGAAATTCCAAGCAAAATACAATATATGTAGTACAAGACCATTCTGGCATGTGAGTACAACAATTGGTTTCTAAAGGTTGATGGCGGAAGCGGTTTATGGATCATCAGCGTCTATGGGACTCCAATTTCCACAGGAACAGCTGACCAGGATAAATCCTATCTTCGCGAGACTGCTATCACCATTTGCTTAGGTTCCATGGCTGTCATCGCAACGCTCCTCTCCAAGCAAGGAATCTGGCCAAGACAATAGCCAGGGACAAGCCAGTGAGTACTTTGAATGTACTCGCAAACATCATGAACACAGGTATAATATAACAATGATGTGCTGAAAATATTTTATGCTCAGGGCGTCGGTCACAAAAGATAAATAAAACGCTGATGCGTGCAAGTATGTTATTTATGAATATGCAATAACATAGTAGTATTAAAATTATGAAATAAATAACAAGTATTAAGATTATGAAATAATTAACGATCGAGGCGTCTTAGCGACACCACATAAAGGGCTTTAAAAGAAATGCCACAGTCGGGCGTCTTAGCGACAACACATAAAAGGCTATAAAAGAAATGCCACAGTCGGGCGTCTTAGCGACACCACATAAAGGGATTTAAAAGAAATGCCACAGTCGGGCGTCTTAGCGACACCACAAAAAGGGCTTTAAAAGAAATGCCACAGTCGGGCGTCTTAGCGACACCACATAAAGGGCTTTAAAAGAAATGCCACAGTAAATATCCAGGAGGTAGAACCATCCCAGGGATATTCAATAATACCAATAAAATCATGGGTTAGTCAACAATAATAATAATAATCATAATCATCACAATCCACAAGTTGTGACATTCAGTTCTGGTTTAACAGTATCACCTCCGAAGACCGACACCAAGACCGACACTTTACCCATCCCAGACTGTAATCCTTAAACAAGGACACGGCTATTCGAATAGGTTTAATCTCTGCAGAGGGTGTACTCTTTACCCACGAGTAACGGATTCCTTTAGTCCATCGGGACTAATTCCGTCTACGGTCTTTTTGTTGAAAACACACCTAACTTGCACACACCAGCTTAACCCACATGTGTCTGGAATCACCCACGACACCTGTTAAGCAAAACTCTAAGTAGGGAGGCTACAACCTCGACGTAACATGGGATCACAAAATTTATACATGGCACAAGAACTGGGAGCTACCCCTTCGGCTACAACGAAACACCCATGCTCCGGACCCGATGGTAAGACTACGGAGGCCTCGGTATCTTCCACCATGGCCTCTCATGCGGTGTATGCTAGGAAAGGGTTGACAACTTACTAAACCGTACCCTACTTGTTGTAGAGATGAGTGGTAGTCTGAAGCAAGTATGGGGGTTACTGGCACAAGACTCGATCTACGATCGACTCAGGAGGTTGTACTGTTCCCTGCAAGATTAGTATAACAATGCATATACTTCAAACAACAAATAGAAACACCACGTGACATACCCCCTCATGCCATACCGGGCACGTCCGTCTCGACGGAGGACTAGGGACAAGACCGTGTCCACCCAAGACAGAGGCCTTCCCGGCTTTCCTCCCGGTATGCATGAAAGGCATATGACGGTGATTCCTATTACAATCATATCAGTTCCATTTGCATGAAATTCATTAACATGCACTCATGAGTAGGAACACCTCCTCACATAAAATGACGTATGCTCGTGTCAGGGTGGTGTGGCCACCGTGCCAAGATACACACACAAAAATTTCACCAGGGTTCAGAATGCTTGCCTTCAGGTCATGGGAAGGCAGGGTGCATTCCAACACATCTTGAAATCTTCAAAAATCCTAATTAAAAGAATATATATGAATTATTACATAAAATCAAAACAACACAAAAAAGTTGACAGAAAATTATTCAAATAAATCTTAAAATAAACTAGACCATATTTGAGAGAGGTAGGAAAAAGAATCAATTCATTTGGAGTTGTATTTAAAAAGTTATAAACAGTCAAAGTCCTGGTCAAAATCTGATTTTAAAATAAAACAGAAAAATAGAAAAACGGTTCGATTACTGACCACGTCGAAGGCGTATTTTGAGATTACGCCTCCACTTACCCAGCGTGGAAGCGCAGGGTCACTGACAGTGGGTCCAAAGGGGCCACTAGTCAGGTTTGACTAGTCTTCCCCGCCTCCTTCCTCCTCTGGCCGAACAGAGGCGGGGCTCCGACGACCAACGCCGGCGAGTGGCGGCTCCTCGCGGCCTCTGGAGGGCGGGGATGGATCCGCAAGACTGGGGCGGTCCTTCCAGTAGTCGAGGGAGTGATAGGGATGGAGGAAATCGCCATGGTGAGCTCATGGCGGAGGAAAGCTCCGGGGACGATGTGGTTTTGGGGTGTGGTGGTTCCGATCGAAATTGAGTAGAGGAAAGGGAGGGAGGAGAGAGGGTTTGGTGAAGAGATTGGAGAGGGGAGGTCTTGGTTGCGCGAGCGGATCGGCCGGGCTTGGTGGCCGAACAGACCGGAGAGGTTGAAGATGACCTGCCCCCTTCAATTGGTGGCGGGGGCGCTAGTGAGACAACGAGAGGCTCGCCGGGACTCGAGAGCTCCGGGGCTTCCTTATATAGTGTGGCTAGGTTGGTCGAGGTGGCGGGGATAAAACGGCGGCGAACCGACGCCTCAGAAGCGTGAGGGGGCGTGGCGGGGTTGAGGATGGCGGCAAGAGCTAGCGGATAAGCGGGCGCTGCTCAGGCGAGGAAGGTGGCGGGAGTGGCTCGGTGGCGCCGACACGGGCGGGGCGCAAGCGGTCGTCGGCTAGCTGCCAAGCCATCTGCGGCGGCGCTGTGTTGTGCTGAGGTGGTCGGGGTGGCGTGGCGGGTGAAGGGACACGTGGCGCGAGCTAGCCAAAACCTGTTAGCCAAGGGCCGAGCGAGTCTTGAGCGAGACGCAGTGGCTCGCGGGCGCACGTCCATGGAACGTGTTTGATGAAAATTTGTGGTAGCCTAGAGGTCGAGGTGAGGCTGGCAAGAAACAGGGCTAGGTTAGGGATAGGGAAGGGATCAAGGGACATGGTGGATAGGTCGATGGCTCAAGTTCACAATGTAAACTTGAAATCATGCCAAATCTGGCTATGCACTCAGGGTGTTTGTCAAAATGCCAAGGGCATCTAGGCAACACTTGGGGTGGCCAAATTCTCCAGATCAGTGTCTCTTTGGATGGATAAGAGGGTGGTGAAGTTAGTTTGACAAAAGCAAAAACTTGTTAGTGCAAGTTATGCAAAACTTCATTTCTGGGCAGAAAGTGAATGGCACTGTTTCATGAACCAAAAATCCTCCAAAGGGTCCACTCTTCTGGACTTAAGGGTTTGGCAAGGAGGACTATAAGTAGGAAAAGGAATTATGGATGAAGAAGCAAGTTAGGAGGTGGTTGCAGTACAAATCACCAAATGGCACCAGAATGAAGATGAGGATGATTCACTCAATTTTTCCAAAGAACAACACTAGGTTTTTGCATAAAGTTGGATGGCATGCTACTACTGATATCTCATAATTTTGGTGGAGGCTCTAGGGAAATATTTAATTAGGCTATAGTGTAAAAGTGTCCACGGGACCAGATTTCAAAAACAGGTGTAAAACTTAAAATATGCAATGAAATAATTATATTAATGCACACAAGTGATTGAGAGACATCACATGACATCTCCAAATTTTGGTTGGAATTTTAAGTGAATCTATCAAATGGTTGTAGTTCAAAAAGAGCTCCAAAATTTAAAACACTTCATTTTAATGAATAAAGCTGAGGGTGAAGTAATTTAATAAATAATTCCACTGATTAAGAAAATGGTATACAGAGAGCATAGAAGCCCAATATGTTTTGGAAAGCTCCACATGGAAAAGACACCTTAATATTAAAAAAAGAGTTTTGAAATCAACAGAAATAAAAAATTTAAAACTCCTGGCAAAAATTTTAATATTTAAAACTTGGCTAAATTTTTGGGGTGTTACAAATACTACCCCCCTTAAGAAAAATCTCGTCCTCGAGATTTGCTAAGAGTTAATTTTAAATAAAAAAAGAATTAAAACGAAAGTGGCTACAGTGAGAGCAATAAGTGGAGCAAAAATACAGTGTGGGATACTGGCGCGGTGTGGGGAAAAATCAACGGTTTTGGGGAAAACTAGCGATTTCTACACTGGACATAAATTTAGAATAAATTCTAAATCTTAAAATACGCTGGTCGCACCCGAGAGCATAGTGCTCTCTCTGGCTGACTGGTGGACCCCGGGCCCACGGTCAGCCTCTTCTTCTTCCTCTATCCCGCGCGCTCTCCCGCGCTTTCTCCACCGGCGACGCCTAGCGCGTAGGGCACCTAGGCCGTACCGCGGTAGTGCGTGGCGTGCTAGCTGCTGGTGCAGCATGCACTCACCCCACGGGCCAGTGTGCTGTCGGCACTGCTCGCGGATTCGCCTCCGAACACCGGCGGTCGGGCGACGAGCGGCGCTGGTGGACCTCGCCCACCGTACACCGAGCTCGAGCTATAAAATGACCGCGGCCTTCTCCTATTCTTCCTCACACCTGGCCTCGTTCCTCCTTCCCTTTCCTTCTCCTCTGTTTCCGTTTGCCGGAGCTCGAGATGAGGCACTAATGGCGGAGGTGGTGCCGGATTGGTACGTGATCCTGCTGTGCGGAGGGCTGGCAGCGGTGATGGGGCTCTCCGTGCTACTGTGCGCGATGATCCTCGACGATCGTCGCGATGCCGCTGCTCGGTTGCTGGCTCTCCGCAGTGGCGGTGATCACGAGGAGTAGGTGGGGTGTGTCGGGTGTTAACTGTTGTTGGGAAGTGCTTAGCTAGACGCAACACAGTTGCAAAATTTTGCAAGCAGTGTATGTGTTTCGAGTAATTGTGGTTGTGAGTCTGCTGTCGTCGTGCTGCGTGAAATAAATAATCTATGTCATAAGAAAATACACGGTGCGGCAACTCAGGGAAAAGAAATTTCATTCCAGGATTTCTCGCGAGAGAAAACAATATTACATTAGAGTCAAACCGCAACATAGCTACTTACTTTAATGATCTACTTGTTGCGAAACTCGGGGTACTAAGCATAAGTTACAACACATAAATAAAAGTTGCGGTAATAAAAACAGCGGTGCATCTAAATTGAAAATGGTAACTGGACGGGGTCCTGAGGAAAGGTCTCTGGTACGGGGATACACTCTTCTTCTATCGGAGATAGTGGATTGACCAGTCGATGAATGTGTCTCTCCTGGTTGGGCCTCAGTGATCTGCCGATGGCAATCCGAGGATTTAAATCCGCGAGGCTTTGTAGATATCCCATAACGCGTTGGGTTAAACGCTCTTGAGCGATGATGTATTGGGCGAGGTTGGCCAAGACTGGGTCTCTCTCAATACGTCCACCTGGAAAAGATGTTACTCCCCCGGGTGCTGCACGGCTCGGAAAATAATAATACCCTCGTTCGGTGGCATAGGGTACCGCGAATCGAAGGCGAGCAAGTGCTTCATACGCAGCAGCTTCTACGGCCATATGAGGGGTTGGCATAGATTTCCCTACGAAGGAGACCTCTGTTGGATCTTGGTTTGGGTTTACGGGCGGGATGTGCACGGCTGCCCAATATCTCGAGGTGGAAGGGGTGATCCTCGATTTGAATAGCTCGTACTGGGGTGGCTGGGTAGCGCCCATGGTACTGCGGGTAAAATCCCACAATATCTTGACAAAACTACCTGGGGTAGCATCTGGAGTCCTCAGATAAATACTAGGGCTTGGCATGGCAAGAAATGGTTGTGGAGATGGTGCACGAGGTGAGGGGTGCTTGGCAAGGTCACTTGGTGGACCTTTTTATAGCATCGTGGTTGGGGTCATTTACCGTGGTAAAAAGTAAAGAATTGGCCGGCTCAGCTCGGGGTCAACTACAGGTACACACATCTTACTAAAGTGACGTATCACTGTGGGTGTTGTCGGGGCGGTTTTTGGTGGTTGCGCCAAGGATAGAGAAATCACACTGCATGCTAATGCATCCATGCAAGACTACTATATAAAACAGATGCACGATGCCAGGCTGTGTTAATTTAAGGGATCACAGGATTACAAAGCGAGGATACACGGGGACTCGCCACTACTCGAGGAACTTAGTCTACTTCGTTTACATCCAAGCGGGCGTCCCTTGTGGATGTCGAGGCTTCTCCACGGTTCTCACCATCGGAATTTGCTGGAGAGGGCCGAGGGGCTGCAGAATCGGGTTAGCGATGATGACCATCACGGGGATTGTTGACCACAACCCCGTTGGAGCGTGCTCCCAGGAGGCCGCGAAGCACTTCTGGGGTCATCAAAGCACCTTGGCTGACTGCTGGGGTTGACCTCAGGGTCTCAATCGGTTGTCCAAACAGCACGACTCGGTTGTCGGCGTTGGGCTCGATCTCCTCACTCGCTGGGGCTTGACGAACCAGCTCTCCACGAGCTGCGATCAGATCAATGGTGATTTGATCGAATAGGTCCTCCAGTGCACTTACATAGCGCACTAGGTGCAGCAATGTGGGATCCGTCTCGTGATCTCCGTTGGCAACTTGGGGTGGTCTACCATACCCTTCACGCCTGGGGTAGTAGTGGAGCGAGCGACAGTTAACTCTGGGCGACAGGTGTCTGAGATGAACTATAGCCTCTCGAGCAGCTAGTTGGATGGCTTGTGGCTCAAAGGAAGTGGTTCTTCCGGTGAACCTGTAGGGGCGCTCGGGTGCCAGACCCCTACCGTAGATATGTATAGTGGCCCAGAATTGACGGCTCTCACCACTTATGGGTCCTTGGTACACAACATATTCGGGTGGCTCTTCTAACGCATAGGCACGACGGGTAAGGTTTGCGAGTATGGTCACAAAACCTCCAAGGTTGGTTGCTGTAGTCTCATGGTGCACTACGGGACCAGGCATTGTGGCTTGGTTTTGGGGTAGCGGCTGTGCTAGGCTGGGTTGAGGCGAGCGTGTCCTTTTTATAGAAAAAGGGTATGGAGTCTTCCTTCGCACGCTTGAGAATGAGACACCTTTGGTGCTAGTCACTGGTGTGTGATAGGCGGGCTAGGTTTATAGGTTGGGCACCGACTGCCAAAAGCGTCGGGTCACTATGTGGCTATCTTGTGCGAGAAGCTTGGCTGAGGTTTTGGTTATGGCTTGGTGGGTTGTTAGCCTAATTTTTGCGACCTGGCTAAGATAGGATTAGCCAATGGTCAGCCAGGCTCTGATACCAAGTCTGTGGCGACCGATTCTCCGGGTATTGATTTCCAGAAAATGGCCATTGTGCTCATCAGCCCCAGGATTACTGTTAGCTGATGAGGCACCAACTTGATACAGAAATTCCAAGCAAAATACAATATATGTAGTACAAGACCATTCTGGCCTGTGAGTACAACAATTGGTTTCTAAAGGTTGATGGCGGAAGCGGTTTATGGATCATCAGCGTCTATGGGACTCCAATTTCCACAGGAACAGCTGACCAGGATAAATCCTATCTTCGCGAGACTGCTATCACCATTTGCTTAGGTTCCATGGCTGTCATCGCAACGCTCCTCTCCAAGCAAGGAATCTGGCCAAGACAATAGCCAGGGACAAGCCAGTGAGTACTTTGAATGTACTCGCAAACATCATGAACACAGGTATAATATAACAATGATGTGCTGAAAATATTTTATGCTCAGGGCGTCAGTCACAAAAGATAAATAAAACGCTGATGCGTGCAAGTATGTTATTTATGAATATGCAATAACATAGTAGTATTAAAATTGTGAAATAAATAACAAGTAGTAGTATTAAGTCTTAGCGACACCACATAAAGGGCTTAAAAAGAAATGCCACAGTCAAGGCCTTAGCGACACCACATAAAGGGCTTTAAAAGAAATGCCATAGTCGGGCGTCTTAGCGACACCACATAAAGGGCTTTAGAAGAAATGCCACAGTCGGCCGTCTTAGCGACACCACATAAAGGGCTATAAAAGAAATGCCACAGTCGGGTGTCTTAGCGACACCACATAAAGGGCTTTAAAAGAAATGCCACAGTCGGGCGTCTTAGCGACACCACATAAAGGGCTTTAAAAGAAATGCCACAGTCGGGCGTCTTAGCGGCACCACATAAAGGGCTTTAAAAGAAATGCCACAGTAAATATCCAGGAGGTAGAACCATCCCAGGGATATTCAATAATACCAATAAAATCATGGGTTAGTCAACAATAATAATAATAATCATAATCATCACAATCCACAAGTTGTGAAATTCAGTTCTGGTTTAACAGTTTCGCCTCCGAAGACCGACACTAAGACCGACACTTGACCCATCCCAGACTGTAATCCTTAACCAAGGACACGGCTATTCGAATAGGTTTAATCTTTGCAGAGGGTGTACTCTTTACCCACGAGTAACGGATTCCTTTAGTCCATCGGGACTAATTCCGTCTACGGTCTTTTTGTTGAAAACACACCTAACTTGCACACACCAGCTTAACCCACATGTGTCTGGAATCACCCACGACACCTGTTAAGCAAAACTCTAAGTGGGGAGGCTACAACCTCGACGTAACATGGGATCACAAAATTTATACATGGCAAGAAGCTGGGAGCTACCCCTTCGGCTACAACCGAAACACCCATGCTCCCGGACCGATGGCAAGACTACCGGAGGCCTCCAGTATCTTCCACCATGGCCTCTCTCATGCGGTGTGTGCTAGGAAAGGGTTGACAACTTACTAACCGTACCCTACTTGTTGTAGAGGCAGTGGTAGTCTGAAGCAAGTATGGGGGTTACTGGCACAAGACTCGATCTACGGTCGACTCAGGAGGTTGTAATGTTCTCTGCAAGATTAGTATAACAATGCATATACTTCAAACAACAGATAGAAACACCACGCGACATACCCCCGCATGCCATGCCGGACACGTCCGTATCGACGGAGGACTAGGAACAAGACCGTGTCCACCCAAGACAGAGGCCTTCCCGGCTTTCCTCCCGGTATGCATGAAAGGCATATGACGGTGATTCCTATCATAATCATATCAACTCCATTTGCATGAAATTCATTAACATGCACTCATGAGTAGGAACACATCCTCACATAAAATGGCGTATGCGGGTGGTGTGGTCTTTGGGCCAAGCAACACACACAAAAATTACACCGTGGGTGGTGTTGCCTTGAGGTCGCCAAGCAACACATCTTGAAATCTTCAAAAATCCTAATTAAAATAATCTATATGAATTATTACCTAAAATCAAAACAGCACAAAAAAGTTGTCAGAAAATTGTTCAAATAAATCTTAAAATAAACTAAACCATATTTGAGAGAGGTAGGAAAAAGAATCAATTCATTTGGAGTTGTATTTAAAAAGTTATAAACAGTCAAAGTCCTGGTCAAAATCTGATTTAAAAATAAAACAGAAAAAAGAAAAACAGTTCGATTACTAACCACGTCAAGGCGTATTTTGAAGTGCGCTCCACTTATCCAGCGTGGACGGGGGTGTCACCGACAGTGGGTCCAGGGGCCCACTAGTCAGGTTTGACTTGTCTTCCCGCCTCCTTCCTCCTCTGGCGAGCAGGCGGGGCTCAGCGACCAACGCCGGCGCTAGGCGGCTCCTCGTGGACCTCTGGAGGTGGGGATGGATCCACAAGGCTGGGGTGGTCCTTCCGGTTGTCGAGGGAGTGATGGGGATGGAGGAGAAATCGCGCCAGTGAGCTCATGGCGGAGGAAGCTCCGGGGCAAAGTGGTTTTGGGGTGTGGTGGTTCCCGATCTAAATTGAGTAGTGGAAAGGTGCACTCGGGAGGAAGAAAGCTCTTGGTGAAGAGATTGGGGAGGGGCGCCATGGTAGCGCGGAATCGGGCCGGGACTTGGTGGCCGAACCGACCGGAGAGGTTGAAGATGACCTTCCCTCTTCAATTGGTGACGATGGGGCGCTAGTGAAGGTTATTTGAGGCTCGCTCGGGGCTCGGAGATGCTCGGGGCCATTATATAGCGTGGCTAGGTTGGTCGAGGAGGTGGGGATAAGAACGGCGGCGAACCGCCTCCTCAGATGCGGGGCGTGGCGGGGTTGAGGATGGCGGCTAAGCTAGCGGACGGGATAAGCTTGCGCTGCTCGAGGAAGGTGGCGAGCGGGAGTGGCTCGGTGGCGCCGACGTGGCCGGGCGCTGCAAGTGGTCGCCGGCGTGCCGCCACCACGGCCATCTCGGCGGTCTTGTAGGCTGCCGGGGTGGTCTTGGCGTGGCGGTGCGAGGATCGTGGCGAGCTAGGTTGTTGGCCAAGAGCTGGGCCAGTCTTGAGGGAGCGCGTGTGGCTCGGGTGCGTGCGTGCAAAGGCACGCTCTGGCGCGCTGAGCATGCATGGGCGTGTTCGATGAAAATTTGTGGTAGCCTAGAGGTCTGGTGAGGTTGGCAAGAAAGCAGGGCTAGGTTAGGGTTAGGGGGATCAAGGGACATGGTGGATAGGCCAGGGGCTCAAGTTCACAATGTAAACTTGAAATCATGCCAAATCTGGCTATGCACTCAGGGTGTTTGTCAAAATGCCAAGGGCATCTAGGCAACACTTGGGGTGGCCAAATTCTCCAGATCAGTGTCTCTTTGGATGGATAAGAGGGTGGTGAAGTTAGTTTGACAAAAGCAAAAACTTGTTAGTGCAAGTTATGCAAAACTTCAGTTCTGGGCAGAAAGTGAATGGCACTGTTTCATGAACCAGAAATCTTCCAAAGGGTCCACTCTTCTGGACTTAAGGGTTTGGCAAGGAGGACTATAAGTAGGAAAAGGAATTATGGATGAAGAAGCAAGTTAGGAGGTGGTTGCAGTACAAATCACCAAATGGCACCAGAATGAAGATGAGGATGATTCACTCAATTTTTCCAAAGAACAATAATAGGTTTTTGCATAAAGTTGGATGGCATGCTACTACTGATATCTCAAAATTTTGGTGGAGGCTCTAGGGAAATATTTAATTAGGCTATAGTGTAAAAGTGTCCACGGGACCAGATTTGAAAAACAGGTGTAAAACTTAAAATATGCAATGAAATAATTATATTAATGCACATAAGTGATTTAGAGACATCACATGACATCACCAAATTTTGGTTGGAATTTTAAGTGAATCTATCAAATGTTTGTAGTTCAAAAAGAGCTCCAAAATTTAAAACACTTCATTTTAATGAATAAAGCTCAGGGTGAAGTAATTTAATAAATAATTCCACTGATTAAGAAAATGGTATACAGAGAGCATAGAAGCCCAATATGTTTTGGAAAGCTCCACATGGAAAAGACACCTTAATATTAAAAGAAGAGTTTTGAAATCAACAGGAAAAAAAAATTTAAAACTCCTGGAAAAAAATTAAATATTTAAAACTTGGCTAAATTTTTGGGGTGTTACAAATACTACCCCCCTTAAGAAAAATCTCATCCTCGAGATTTGCTAAGAGTTAATTTTAAAATAAATTTAATTGCTCAAACGATTAAGTGGCTACAAAGTGAGAGCAATAAGTGGTGAAAAATACGGTGTGGGATCTTGATACTGGTGTGGGGAAAAATCAACGGTTTTGGGGAAAACTAGCGATTTCTACACTAGACATAAATTTAGAATAAATTCTAAATATTAAAATACGCTGGTCGCATCCGAGAGCATAGTGCCCTCTCTGGCTGACTGGTGGACCCGGGCACACGGTCAGCCTCTTCTTCTTCCTCCGGTTCTTTCTTCTTCCTCTCCCCCGCGCGCTTCCCCGCGCTTTCTCCACTGGCGACGCCTAGCGTGTAGGGCACCTAGGCCGTACCGCGGTAGTGCTCGGCGTGCTAGCTGCCGGTGCAGCGTGCACTCACCTCGCGGGCCAGTGTGCTGTCGGCACTGCTCGCGGATTCGCCTCCGAACACCGGCGGTCGGGCGACGAGCGGCGCTGGTGGACCACACCCACCGTACACCGAGCTCGGGCTTATAAAACGACCGTGGCGTTCTCCTCTTCTTCCTCACGTCTGGCCTCGCTCATCCTTCTCCTTCCTTCTCCTCTGTTTCCGTTGGCCGGAGCTCGAGGCGAGGCTCTAATGGCGGAGGTGGTGCCGGACTGGTACGTGATCCTGCTGTGCGGAGGGCTGGCAGCGGTGTGGGGCTCTCCGTGCTACTGTGCGCGATGATCCTCGACGATCGTCGCGATGCTGCTGCTCGGTTGCTGGCTCTCCGCGGTGGCGGTGATCATGAGGAGTAGGTGGGGTGTGTCGGGTGTTAACTGTTGTTGGGAAGTGCTTAGCTAGACGCAACATGGTTGCAAAATTTTGCAAGCAGTGTATGTGTTTCGAGTAATTGTGGTTGTGAGTCTGCTGTCGTGGTGCTGCGTGAAATAAATAATCTATGTCGTAAGAAAATACACGGTGCAGCAACTCAGGGAAAAGAAATCTCATTCTAGGATTTCTCGCGAGAGAAAACAGTAATACACTAGTGTCAAACCGCGACAGAGCTACTTACATTAATGATTTACTCGCCGCGAAACTCGGGGTACTAAGCATAAGTTACAACACATAAATTAAAGTTGCGATAATAAAAACAGCGGTGCATCTAAATTGAAAATGGTAAGCGGGCGGGGTCCCGAGGAAAGGTCTATGGTACTGGGATACACTCTTCTTCTATCGGAGGAAGTGGATTGACCAGTCGATGAATGTGTCTCTCTTGGTCGGGCCTCAGTGATCTGCCGATGGCGATCTGAGGATTTATGTCCGCGAGGCTCTGTAGATAACCCATCACATGTTGGGTTAAATGTTCTTGAGCGATGACGTATTGGACGAGGTTGGCCAAGACTGGGTCTCTCTCAATACATCCACCTGGAAAAGATGTTACTCCTCCGGGTGCTGCACGACTCAGAAAATAATAATACCCTCATTCGCTGGAATAGGGTACCGCGAATCGAAGGCGAGCAAGCGCTTCATACGCAGCAGCTTCTACGGCCATGTGCGGGGTCGGCATAGATTTCCCCACGAAGGAGACCTCCGTTGGATCTTGGTTTGGGTTTACGGGCGGGATGTGCACGGCTGCCCAATATCTCGAGGTGGAAGGGGTGATTCTCGATTTGAACAGCTCGTACTGGGGTGGCTGGGTAGCGCCCATGGTACTGCGGGTAAAATCCCACAATATCATGACAAAACTACCTGGGGTAGCATCTGGAGTCCTCAGATAAATACTAGGGCTTGGCATGGCAAGAAATGGTTGTGAGGATGGTGCACAAGGTGAGGGGTGCTTGGCAAGGTCACTCGGTGGCCCTTTTTATAGCACCGTGGCTGGGTCATTTACCGTGGTAAAAAGTAAAGAATTGACCGGCTCAGCTCGGGGTCAACCACATGTACACACATATTACTAAAGTGATGTATCACTGTGGGTGTTGTCGGGGCGGTTTTTGGTGGCTGCGCCAAGGATAGAGGAATCACACTGCATGCTAATACATCCATGCAAGACTACTATATAAAACAGGTGCACGATGACAGGCTGCGTTAATTTAAGGAATCACAGGATTACAAAGCAGGATACACTGGGACTCGCCACTACTCGAGTGACTTAGTTTACTTTGTTTACATCCAAGCGGGCGTCCCTTGTGGATGTCGAGGCTTCTCCACGGTTCTCACCGTCGGAATTGGCTGGAGAGGGCTGAGGGGCTGCAGGCTCGGGGTAGTGATGATGACCATCGCGGGGATTGTTGACCACAACCCCGTTGCAGTGTGCTCCCAGGAGACGGCGAAGCACTTATGGGGTCATCAAAGCACCTTGGCTGACGGCTGGGGCTGACCTCAGGGTCTCGATCGGTTGTCCAAACAGCACGACTGGGTTGTCGGTGTTGGGCTCGATCTCCTCTCTCGCTGGGGCTCGACGAACCAGCTCTCCACGAGCTGCAATCAGATCAATGGTGATTTGATCGAATAGCTCCTCTAGTGCACCCACATAGCGCACTAGGTGCAGCAATGCAGGGTCCGTCTCGTGATCACCGTTGGCTACTTGGGGTGGCCTACCATACCCTTCACGCCTGGGGTAGTAGTGGAACGAGCGACAGTTAACTCTGGGCGACAGGTGCCTGAGATGAACTATAGCCTCTCGAGCAGCTAGTTGGATGGCTTGTGGATCAAAGGAAGTTGTTCTTCCGGTGAACCTATAGGGGTGCTCGGGTGCTAGACCCCTACCGTAGATATGTACAGTGGCCCAGAATTGATGGCCCTCACCACTTATGGGTCCTTGGTACACAACATATTTGGGTGGCTCTTCTAACGCATAGGCACGACGGGTAAGGTTTGCGAGTATGGTCACAAAACCTCCAAGGTTGGTTGCTGTAGTCTCATGGTGCACTACGGGACCAGGCATTGTGGCTCGGTTTTGGGGTAGCGGCTGTGCTGGGCTGGGTCGAGGCGAGCGTGTCCTATTTATAGAAAAAAGGGGACGGAGTCTTCCTTCGCACGCATGCGAATGAGACACCTTGGGTGGTGGTCACTGGTGCGTGATCGACGGGCTAGGTTGATAGGTTGGGCACCGACTGCCAAAAGCGTCGGGTCACTGTGTGGCTATCTTGGCTGAGGTTTTGGTTATGACTTGGTGGGTTGTTAGCCTAATTTTATTGACCTAGCTAAGATAGGATTAGCCAATGGTCAGCCTGGCTCTGATACCAAGTCTGTGGCGACCGATTCTCCGGATGTTAATTTCCAGAAAATGGCCCTTGTGCTCACCAGCCCCAGGATTAACTGTTAATGATGAGGCACCAACTTGATACAGAAATTCTAAGAAAAATACAATATATAGTACAAGACCATTCTGGCTGTGAGTACAACAAATGGTTTCTAAAGGTTGATGGCGGAAGCGGTTTATAATCATCATCGCCTATGGGACTCCATTTCCACAGAACAGTGACCAGGATAACTCCTATCTTCGCGAGACTGCTATCACCATTTGCTTAGGTTCCGGGCTGTCATCGCAACGCTCCTCTCCAAGCAAGGAATCTGGCCAAGACAATAGCGAGGACAAGCTAGTGAGTACTTTGAATGTACTCGCAAACATCATGAACATAGGCATAATATAACAATGATGTGCTGAAAATATTTTATGCTCATGATGTCGGTCACAGAAGATAAATAAAACTGATGCGTGCAAGTATGTTATTCATGAATATGCAATAACATAGTAGTATTAAAATTATGAAATAAATAACAAGAGTAGTCTTAGCGACACCACATAAAGGGCTTTAAAAGAAATGCAACAGTCGGGCATCTTAGTGACACCACATAAAGAGCTATAAAAGAAATGCCACAGTCGGGCGTCTTAGCGACACCACATAAAGAGCTTTAAAAGAAATGCCACAGTCGGGCGTCTTAGCGATACCACATAAAGGGCTTTAAAAGAAATGCCACAGTCGGGCGTCTTAGCGATACCACATAAAGGGCTTTAAAAGAAATGCCACAGTCGGGTGTCTTAGCGACACCACATAAAGGGCTTTAAAAGAAATGCCACAGTCGGGCGTCTTAGCGACACCACATAAAGGGCTTTAAAATAAATGCCACAGTCGGGCGTCTTAGCGACACCACATAAAGGGCTTTAAAAGAAAACACAGTGAATACCCAGGAGGTAGAACCATCCCAGGGATATTCGATAAAACCAATAATATCACGGGTTAGTCAACCATAATAATAATAATCATAATTATCACAAGTCACGAGTTGTGGTTCTAGTTCTGGTTTAACAGCTTCACCTCCGAAGACCGACACTAAGACCGACACTTGACCCATCCCAGACTGTAATCCTTAACCATGGACACGGCTATTCGAATAGGTTTAATCTCTGCAGAGGGTGTACTATTTACCCACGAGTAAAGGATTCCTTTAGTCCATCGGGACTAATTCCGTCTACGGTCTTTTTGTTGAAAACACACCTAACTTGCACACACCAGCTTAACCCACATGTGTGCGGAATCACCCATGACACCTGTTAAGAAAAACTCTAAGTGGGAGGCTACAACCTCGACGTAACATGGGATCACAAAATTTATACCGCACGCATAAGCTGGGAGCTACCCCTTCGGCTACAACCAAACACCCATGCTCCGGACCCGATGGCATGACTACGGATGCCTCAGTATCTTCCACCATGGCCTCTCTGTGCGGTGTGTGCTAGGAAAGGGTTGACAACTTACTAAATCGTATCCTACTTGTTGTAGAGGCAGTGGTAGTCTGAAGCAAGTATGGGGGTTACTGGCACAAGACTCGATCTACGGTCGACTCAGGAGGTTGTAATGTTCCCTGTAAGATTAGTATAACAATACATATACTTCAAACAACAGATAGAAACACCACGCGACATACCCCCTCATGCCATATCGGACACGTCCGTATCGACGAAGGACTAGGAACAAGACCATGTCCACCCAAGACAGAGGCTTTCCCGGCTTTCCTCCCGGTATGCATGAAAGGCATATGACGGTGATTCCTGTCACAATCATATCAACTCCATTTGCATGAAATTCATTAACATGCACTCATGAGTAGGAACACATCCTCACATAAAATGACGTATGCTCGTGTCGGGGTGGTGTTGTCACCGGGCCAAGCAACACACACAAAAATTTCACCATGGTCCAGAATGCTTGCCTTCAGGTCATGGGAAGGCAGGTTGCATTCCAACACATCTTGAAATCTTCAAAAATCCTAATTAAAATAATCTATATGAATTATTACATAAAATCAAAACAGCACAAAAAAGTTGTCAGAAAATTGTTCAAATAAATCTTAAAATAAACTAGACCATATTTGAGAGAGGTAGGAAAAAGAATCAATTCATTTGGAGTTGTATTTAAAAAGTTATAAACAGTCAATGTCCTGGTCAAAATCTGATTTTAAAATAAAACATAAAAGCGGTTCGATTACTGACCACGTCGAAGGCGTATTTTGAGATTACATCTCCACTTATCCAACGTGGACGCGCGGGGTGTCACTGACAGTGGGTCCAGGGGGCCCACTAGTTAGGTTTGACTAGTATTCCCCGCCTCCTTCCTCCTCTGGCGAGCAGGCGGGGCTCGGCGATCAACGCCGGCGCTAGGCGGCTCCTCGCGGCCCCGAGGTGGGGATGGATCCGCAAGACTGGGGCGGTCCTTCCGGTAGTCGAGGGAGTGATGGGGATGGAGAAATCGCCGGCGACGAGCTCTGGCGGAGGAAGCCCGGGGACAAAGTGGTTTTGGGGCTGTGGTGGTTCCGACCTAAATTGAGTAGGGGAAAGGCACTCGCGAGGGGAGGAAGAGGGTTTGGTGAAGAGATTGGAGAGGGGAGGCCCTAGTTGCGCGGAACGAGCCGGGACATGGCGGTGGCCGAACCGACCGGAGAGGTTGAAGATGGCCTGCCCCCCTTCAATTGGTATCGATGGGGCGCACTAGTGAAGGTTAAGAGGCGCTCGAGGGCTCGATTGAGCTCGGGGCTTCCTTATATAAGCGTGTGGAGGTCGGTCCAAGGTGGCGGCGATAAGAAGCGGTGAACCGCCTCTGTAGCTGTAGGGGGCGTGGCGGGGTTGAGGATGGCGGCAAGAGCTAAGCGGATGATAGGGCTTCGCCTGCTCGAGGGCAGGTGGCATGCGGGAGTGGCTTTGGCGGCGCCGACATGGCGGGGCCTGTGAGCGGTCGTCGGCTAGCCGCCAAGCCATCTGGCGGTGGCGCTGTTGGCTGCCGGGTGGTCGGGGGTGTGGCGGTGAGAGGACACGTGGTGAGGCGCAGCTGAGCGGGCGGAATGAACTTGGGCGCGACGTGGCGGCTCGGGCGCGGCTCGTGTAAACACACGCCCTAGGCGCGCCCAGAGCACGCCAGGGACGTGTTTGGTGAAATGCCAGGGTAGCCTAGAGGTCTCGGGTGAGGCTGGCAAGAAACAGGGCTAGGTTAGGGTTAACAAGGGGATCAAGGGACATGGTGGATAGGCCAGGGGCTCAAGTTCACAATGTAAACTTGAAATCATGCCAAATCTGGCTATGCACTCAGGGTGTTTATCAAAATGCCAAGGGCATCTAGGCAACACTTGGGGTGGCCAAATTCTCCAGATCAGTGTCTCTTTGGATGGATAAGAGGGTGGTGAAGTTAGTTTGACAAAAGCAAAAACTTGTTAGTGCAAATTATGCAAAACTTCAGTTCTGGGTAGAAAGTGAATGGCACTGTTTCATGAACCAGAAATCTTCCAAAGGGTCCACTCTTTTGGACTTAAGGGTTTGGCAAGGAGGACTATAAGTAAGAAAATGAATTATGGATGAAGAAGCAAGTTAGGAGGTGGTTGCAGTACAAATCACCAAATGGCACCAGAATGAAGATGAGGATGATTCGCTCAATTTTTCCAAAAAACAACACTAGGTTTTTGCATAAAGTTGGATGGCATGCTACTACTGATATCTCATAATTTTGGTCGAGGCTCTAGGGAAATACTTAATTAGGCTGTAGTGCAAAAGTGTCCACTGGACCAGATTTGGAAAGCAGGTGTAAAACTTAAAATATGCAATGAAATAATTATATTAATGCACACAAGTGATTTAGAGACATCACATGACATCTCCAAATTTTGGTTGGAATTTTAAGTGAATCTATCAAATGGTTGTAGTTCAAAAAGATCTCCAAAATTTAAAACACTTCATTTTAATGAATAAAGCTCAGGGTGAAGTAATTTAATAAATAATTCCACTGATTAAGAAAATGGTATACAGAGAGCATAGAAGCCCAATATGTTTTGGAAAGCTCCACATGGAAAAGACAACTTAATATTAAAAGAAGAGTTTTGAAATCAACAGAAATAAAAATTTTAAAACTCCCGGCAAAAATTTTAATATTTAAAACTTGGCTAAATTTTTGGGGTGTTACATATGACGTGCAACAGTGCCGTCCACTTGCTCCATTTTTATGTAAGCAAGAGTTTAAACTCTTATGCAGGAGGAGTGCGAAACACCACAAATCTGATTTTGATCGAGGGATAACTGTTCCCTGCCAAATAATGGAGGATTGTTAGCGATTATAGCATGATAGTTAGGGCATATCCAGCGCTGGCCCACAAATTTACACCGGCATCTGTCCGAGGAAACTGATGGATGCCATCCGATGCTGCCCGCATACCTTTCGACAACTATATGAACTGACCGGACGAAATACGTACAAACAAAGCAAATTTAAAATTAACCGAATGAAATTCATTACATTTCAAAAACTTTTCCTACAAACTGGACGAAATTCATTACATATTTCGCACAAACCGTACTAAAACCTACTGTAAACCTAATCTAAACGATCGCCGGCACACGACCACCATGTCCGGCCATGAACCCGAGAAAGCCGACCATTGCCTTTGCCTCCTCCTCATCCGCCTCGATAACCTCCTCCTCCGGAGCACAAGGTTCTGAAGATTTCCGCCTCCACGTCGCCGTCAAGCGGCTAATCGGCCGCCGATGTTTACCCCACCAAGCTTGGCGTTGGCTGAGTGGAGTAGCGGTGGCCTTCCCGGGACTAGAGCGGCGGCGACCTACCGTGTACTACTCTTCCTCGCTGCCGGCTGCGCCACAAGACCTGCTGGCTTGCCGTGGTCGTGGGCGGCGGAGGGCGGCGAAGTGCTGGCGATCTCTTCGTTTGCTCCTGCGATAGTACGTCGAAGAGAGCTTTGGAGCACGCCCGGAGCGGAGCCGCCGATGTCCCTCGTCTGCTCATGCGACAGTACGTCCAGGAGAGCTTCGGAGCACCAGGAGGCCATGGTTGAAGTGGTGTCGACAAAAGGAAGGGACCGGAGGAGAATAAGTGTGGGTCTTTGGCTATGGCTGGGAGCTGGGGCTCAAGTTAATATAGCGGGCGAATGGCAATGAGCTGCGGCAGACGGATGGAGAACTGGCGCTGGAGTAGGTTCGTCGGGCGTGAATGCGGACGCTGCTTCAGTGACTTAACTGCAGATGCATTTGTGTTACTCACATGTGGGCCCAACGGGCATATGGCCCGCATGTCAGTGACACACCAATTGCTCTTGCAATTAAGTCCGGCGAATGCGGCATTGACATTCTGGAGAGACGGTGACCCTTTCAGGCGGGAAGCGTACGCTAGCGATGGAAGGGGTTTCGGTGTGCAGTGGCACTAAGATCGGTCGCTCACGGTAGTACATACTCTGTACCATACTACCATAGTACCCTCTCTAGCTTTAGGCTATTTTATAGATTGTCATTGTGATGGACGATATACATGAGCAAGGCGGTCTGAGTATGACCGTTGGTGTTGAGCCAGGTGAATACATGCTCGGCGTTCGCGCAGGCCTCCATCAAATGTCTAAACAGTAATTTCAGGCACCGCCAGGGCGCGCAGGTGATGGGCTTGCCGCTTGCATTGCACCATGAGCAGGACTTTGATTTAGAGGGCGACGTGCATGCATTAGCATGCTTTGACAGCGTGACCGTGAGTGTCTGACACGAAGTATTTCATTTTCATTTGGTTGACGAGGGTGCATTGCAGCGACGAGTCAGTGGTTTGATTCCCCACATACGCATAATTTTGGTTTCTGATATTTCTTTCTCCATTGTGTGTAGGCCCGCGAGATAGATAAAGAACACAAGTCGATGAGGCGATGCGGACTATTTGACTGGTCAACCGACAAATACGGAGCTATACACCGAGCCGATGACCGTATAATCACCATATCTCGTATACAATGATCAAAGTGAGCTATCAAGACAAGTACGATGACCGCTAATGCATTTTACTCGGTAATAAATGACCAGGATTGAAGGGGAATCAAATTTTCTTCGTCTTTGTCCTTGAGCTCTTGACAAACCAATGCACTATACGGTTGTCCGGCCACTCCACCCCGAGCTCTCCTGGCGTCGTTCATGCCACCGCGCCGCACACTAACGAAGAAGGCAGCGATGGCATCCCCGCCGCCGAGTTCCTCGCCGCTACGACCGCACACAAAATGGTAGGGAAGCGATGGCATCCCGCCGTGCCGAGGTCATCGCCGCTCGCGACCTCACAACTATGTGGGAGGAATTTGAAGATGCCAAGGCCGACTGGGCGGTAGAGCAAGAGGCGGCCAAAGCCGCACAGAGGGAGCGGAAAAGTCAGAAAGCACTCAAGAAAAGAGAGGCCGGTCGCCGCAAGAAAGAAAAGGACGCACGCGCTGCTGCAGATAGGTCGGCGGAGATCGATGCCGGGAAGGAGAACGACGGCGTCTGGCCAGCATGTGAGAAGTAGTAGTACTAGTAGTTAGTGTGTGTGTGTGTCTGTGTCTGAGTATGAGCATGTACCAGTACTACTAGTTACTACTGTAGTTTTTGGAGCAAATTACCAGTAGTACTACTAGTTACCTAGACTAAATGGAAAAATTCCTATCCTAAGCATCAAATGGCATCTCTTTCTGTATAGGAATTGAGATGCATGTCATCTCACTTCCTATGATTTTCATATTCCTATCCTATGAACAAAAGGAGGCCTCTGTTGGAGTAACTACTGTAGCTAGCAGTACTGTTGGTACAGTAGTTTTCTTCAAGAAGCGGAATTCATGAAGTCATGATGGTTCCTTCGTCCGAGCAACTTAAAAGTGGGAAGTGGGCCTGTGATTTGACGGCTCATTAGTCATTGTTACTGCAGCGCGACGACCTGGGTGACTCTCCCTTGGAGTTCTGTGTGCATGGCAAGTGGACCAGGATGGTCGACGTCCCACATGTTGGAAAACGGAAGTATTCTTTCCGATATCGAGGAGCAAGGAAACCGCGTGGTATAGTATCACTGCTGATTGGTTCGCAAAAAAATAGTACCACTGCCGATTTATAATTATTTTTTATATTTGATGAATGCTAGCGTTTCAACTCTTACAACGAAGGGTGCGAAACACGGCACGTGCTGGATGTCCCACACGTCAGCGAAAGGAGTGAGACATGAACAACATGGTAGAGCCCAGCGTAAAAAAAACAGCGTGGTAGAGCGTCTCCACTTCTTCCACTTCTGGGTCGGAGACCACCCGTAGTAGTACTTAGTGGTATGAACGATACAAAGTGCGACCTGGAGAGAAAGACACATCTAGTTGGAAGGTCTCGGGGCATACATGTAAACAAATATAAAAGTTAATATGTGCCTCCAACTAATATAGTAGTAGTAGAGTACTTAGGCACGTACTCCATAACATCACCGTGCATTGCACGTACAACATTTAGTGGTAGTACGTAGTAAGAGACAAATGCCGCCCAGGAGTTCCCTTCTCGACCTACTTTTGGGTGCTTGGTAGAGTGTATGGAGGGTGCATGAGTCCACACTAGTTTAGCACAAATACACTAGAAGCATGCATGAAGAGAGCATGCATGAAGAGGCGTGTTGAGTTGAGCATGCATGAAGAGCGAACAACTATGCTGAGACGAGAAGGTAACCAAACACACCCTATATGCCACGCATGTTCATACCATTTGTGCCTTTCTACTTCACTTACTGCTCTACATTACTCAGGTTCGTACGTCCACTCCTGGGTACATATAGATGGAACGATCCTTGCATAACACGTGCACCTTGATGCTAGATGTCTCGCATGTTGGCAAAAGGATGAACAAAGCTCACGTAAAAAAATAGAGTGGTAGAACATAGATTCTGGACGACCGAGAAGGAGCAAGGAACCTCGTGGTGGAGCGTCTGCCATCATTTAATATTATTCAGCGATATAAAATTAACCAATCATCTCCACAGTGGACTGGAAGAGTACGAAACACGGCAGCCCAGTGTAGTTATATCATACTAGTACATGGCTAACCCACGCTATCACCATATTTCTTGGCTTCCGTGCGACACCTATCTCTAGTAATCCAGAGCACTGACGCTTCTCCTCCTCGTCTCTATCAAAGTGCGGCGGGCTGGCGTTTCTGCCGTCTATTGAGGTCGGTTAACTATCACATGTTAGCGACATGCCAAGGGCATTCTAAAAAAAATTCCTTTCACGTTCCGTTTTCAAAAAGAAAAAATCCTTTCACGTACGAATTTGCATGTATGCTTTGAACAACTTGCATGTCCTATACTGCTCCTGTTTGATAATCTAACTTAGCTAGAGTTTAGACTAACTCATGACTAACCCTGAACTAACTGTAGCCAAAGAGGTGTTTGAGTGACAGGGTTAGATTGACAATAAATGTACTTTATGGAGAGAGAAAAGTGATTTTTCAGTGGTCCCAATGAGAGCTATCTCCAGTTAGCACCTCTTGGGTGGGATATTTTTTTGGTGGGTTCGGTGAAACTTGCTCCAATTTAAAACCTCATTCTTGGATACTTTAGGGATATTTGAGCCCCAACTAGCTCAAACTAACTCTAACCCATGGATCCAAACAGGGCCTATGGCCAGTCTCGACGCGAAGCAGTCGCGTCCACCGGGAAGCGGCGCTCTCTCGGCAGTCGTGCCACTTCAAAGCCGGCGCCAGAGAGAGGTCGCCTCCGCTCTGGCCGAGCATTAATGCGGCACTGACGCACCAGGGCGACGCTGACCGTTTCACGCGGGAAGCGCGCGCTGGCAAGGGAGTATAGGTTTTGAACCGTTTCAGGCATAGTACTGGTAGTTTGCAAAACTACTCAATTATTGCACTCAGTTTCCTAAGAAATTGTGGTAAAAAATGTTACTCCACAGCTTGCTTACCTTCTCCTTCCTCTTCCACCGCCCGCGCACGTCCGTGGGAAGCGACCGGTCAACCCTTATATAGGAGTGCTAGCACAAAAAGATGCATGCATGACCACTAAAATTTCCATATTAAAGCGCCGCTCCGTCAGGAGTATGGCGTATGTTGTTACCTTCGGCCGGCCCATGGCTACCGGGTGACGGCGACCAGAGAAGAGGCGGTGGGAGGGGAATGAATGCAGCTACTGTTTGGGTTCACCTTCCGGCTTAAATAAATGCGCAACATCACGTGTACCCGCGGGTGCACAAATTGTAACATACGTGTCTGCTTAAGTGGGCGTCACGTAACGGGTGTGTGTGTGAGAGAGATTCTGCGAGACAGAGTGCGTGTGTGCGACTCTACTCTTCGGACTTGTACTCAACCTTTTGCATCGGGATATAAGTATAATGGTATTTACTTTAGCTAGTGATTTACGTGGCCATGTTAACGTGGTTGTGTCAAAAAAATGTCACTTCCTCCTCGTGATTTGCGTTATATAATTACAAGCAAGATTCTCGTGCATTGCACGGAACATCAATATGCATTTTTTTTACAAAACACCTGTCGTGATTGACCCATGCAGGAGTAATCCCATGTGTAAAACCTAATGATATCTTGAGAATTTTATCGGAAAACTGGTATCTTGAGAATGTCAACAAAAAAATGAAAGATGAGAGATAAGGCGAGGAGGAGTGGAGCATGGTGGTGACTGGTGGTCGGAATGGGCGGAGGCATGGGGATGGACGGCGCCGGCAGGTGGCAGCGGCCACCTTGCATGCTAGATTGTTCCAGAGACTTATTCCTTTTTTAATTGCTGAGCAATGAGGTTGCGGGAGATAATGATGTGGAGAGAGGTGCGTGTATCTTTTGTAAAATTATCATAGTTTGCTTTCTATCCGTCAGATATAGATCATACGGATGTATTACAAGATGGCAGGCACACCATCATCGCCAACTCATTTTTTATAAGGGTACACATGATAAGTTTGCTGACTACTAAAGTAAAGTGGAATTTGTCCATGTTATGCAAGTAAATAAAGGTGATTGTTTATCATACGGGTAAGGTTGGAAGAAGGGTGGTAGGAACAAATGCTTCGCCTAGAGCATGTCTATGTGAGATGGAGTCTTAATGTGTGTGTGGGGTGTGTGTGTGTGTGAGAGAGAGAGAGAGAGAGGAGAGATAGAGAGAGATGGAGTCATAGTTTGTGTGTGTGTGTGAGAGAGAGAGAGATGGAGTCTTAGTGTGTGTGTGGGGGGGGGGTGTGCGTGCGTGCGTGTGTGTGTGTGAGAGAGAGAGAAAGATGGAGTCTTAGTGTGTGTGTGTGGGGGGGTGCGTGTGTGTGTCTGTGTCTGTCGCGGGGTCCTCTGTGGCGGATGTAATTTAAGTGTGCATGGCTTCATCATAGAGAGGTGATGTGTATGACAGAGGCCACCAACGATGGGGTGCGAGAGAGAAAATGCCCGTAGAGAGGGAAGAGAAGGTGTGTGCGCGTGCGAGGAGTCGACATCAAGAGAACATGTTTGTTCGAGAGACACCGAGGAAGACTACTATATATCGATGATGCATGTAGGCGGGAATTAAACAAAGGGATGGTCTTATTGGTTTCGGGGATATAGGGGAAGAGTGAGAGGCGGGGGGTAGCTGGAAGGAGATTGTTAAGTGTGAGTGTGTGTTTTACCCATCCATGCGGAAGTTATGTGCACAAAAGAGGAGAACGATTTGATGTGGCGTTAGGATTGAGGGTAATTAACTACGTATGGAGACATAGAGACCTTGAACGTGCATGTGTGAGAGGTATGCATGTATACGTGGGATGTGTGTGTGTGTGTGTGCGCGTGTGTGTATATGATCAAGATAAAAGAAAGAAGACATAAGTCATAAGGCCAACGACATGGGAGAGACGGATCGATATGACAATATGCATGCATGTGAGAATGCAGGGAAGAAGGGCCGACAATTGAGCATGTGTTTTTGTCTTTAAGAGATAGTGGCGTGGGCTGGAGCATGCATCTATGGAGAGCAGAGGGAGTGAGGCGCAATGATTGTGCAAACGAGATCAACCTATAAATGCATATGTATGGAGAGACATATATAGTGTGGGTGATAGGAAGCAAGACTCCGTGCGAGAAAGAAATGTTGACGGAGAAACTACAGATAGATACAGAGATGGAGATGCTAGCTAGAGGGACATCCGCTAGTTTGGGTGTTGGAGATGACCGTCGGGTGGTTCAAAGGGTGAAGTTATATATATGTGTGCGAGGGCACTTGACTGCATGTAGAGAGAAACATATGTAGTGTGCGTGATAGGAATCAAGAGTGAGGGCGAGAAAGAAGGTTGATGGAGAAACAGATAAATAGAAAGATAAAGATGCTAGCTAGTGTGCGTTAGAGATAGGAGTCGAGTGGATCGAGAAGGCTGAGTTATGTGTGTGGGTGTGAGAGAGAGAGAGAGGATGCATGTGAGTCACATACAAACAGATATCGAGAGAAATGAGATCCAGAGAGACGGATTTTTGTGTCTCATGAGAGAGAAAGATATTTCACAATGAGAGTGATAGCTAGAGAGACATATGAGGGAACGCAAGATATCTCTAGGGAGAGAGCGTGTGTGTGAGCGACATACAAGAGAACAATGGAGAAATATGAGACCCTGGGAGACAGAGTTTGTGTTTGTGTGGGAGAAAGAGATATTGAAGAGGAAGAGTCGTAGGTTCTCATATCTAAGGAGCGAAAGACATCTGTGTATGAGGGGTGTGCGAGTGGCACACATGGGAATAGTAGAGAGAAATGAGACCCTGGGAGACAAAGTTTTGTGTTTGTGTGAGAGAAAGAGATTCCACATGGAGAATCATAGTTAGAGACACATAGCAGGGAGCGAGATATACTTAGGGAGAGATAGAGTGATGAAGGTCGAGGGAGAGAGTATCGTCAGTGTGTTACGAAGATAAAAGATCATTGTCGACATACAGGTAGCACGAGAGATACCTAAGAGACGATGAACGCGTGTAGGTCCAGAGAGATAGTCCTATATCACTACTAGGGAAAACCTTATACACAAAAATTTAGCAACAACGCGGGTAAAAAAAGGGCGGTAGTGCTAAATGGCAGCAGTGGTTCAAAAAAAACCGCGCTGCAGATACAATTGTAGCAGTAGCGCGTGTGGCCGTAAAAGCGCTACTACTAATATTCCCATTGGTGGAACGATAGGCTACGCATAGCGATGGCGGGCTTAGTGAAGCGCTACCGCTAGGGCATGAGTAGCAGCGGCGTTTCCTAAGAAGAGCGCTACTGCTAATGGAAATAAAAAAAATGAAAAAATAGAAAAGTAAATGAAAATTAAAGAAAGAGAAAAAGGAGAAAGAAAAAAAATAAAATGTAAAGAAAAATAAATGAAAAAGCAAAAAACAGAGAAAGGCATAGCTGTAGCGTGTGTTCATAAGAGGCGCTATAGCTAACGTAGCTACAACGCGTTTCCTACACCCCTGCTATAGAAACAGAAAAGGAAATAAAAAAGGGAGAAAATTACATAGCTATAGCAGTAGCGCGTTTTGTAAAAAGCGCTATAGCTACCTTAGCTATAGCGTGTTTTGCGAAACGCGCTACCACTAATTTTGAATTAACCAAAAAACCGTTTCCCCCCGGCCACCACTTGCCCCCCAAATCTCTCGACCCACCCCGCCGCCGTCTCCCCGATTCGCCGTCGCCCCACTTCGCCGCTGTCGACGCCCCCGGAGCCACCAGAGTCGTGCGCCATCGATTCCACCGGAGCCGCCCCCAACGCCACGGAGCCACGCGGCCTCATCAACGCCACCGGAGCCGCCGTCGACGCCACCGGATCCTCCCACGCCACAACTGCCTCCCTCGCCGTCACCGGAGACGCCCCTGCCTCCCTCGCCACCACTGCCTCCCTCGCCACCACCGGAGCCATCCTCTGTAAGCCCCCACCCCTCCTCTCTCTCATGCATAGGTTAGCTAGTTTAATTATGTTAATTATCTAGGTCAGGGCAAAAATTTAGTTAGGGCTTTGATAGAGAAGTAGTTAGGTTAACTAGTTTAATTAGGCTAATTATCTAGGTTAGTGCACAAATTTAGTTAGGGCTTTGACAGAGAACTAGTCAGGTTAACTAGTTTAATTAGGTTAATTATCTAGGTTATTTAGGCAAGTTTTATTTTAAAGATGATCCCTTCCTAGACTTTTATTTTTGATTATATCTTTTCATTGAAGTGGTCATGTTATATCTTTTCATTGAAGTGGTTCGATTGTGCCCAAGTGGCTTTGTTGTTTCAATGGAGCTGAGTGGCCTATATATGTTTTGCCGGAATGTTGATTCATTTCCGTTCTGGCAAATTTCAGGTTCTCGATTTGCCCACTTTTTAGCAAAGGTCATGCCGAAATTTTCTGTGAATTTTCTTCATGACTTGTGCTACAAACTAGGACATATCGAGTGCCCGGGATTTGGCACACCAGGAAGGAGTCAACGGTCCTGCAAAACAATAGGCCTTTTTTATGTCATTATTCATTTTATTAGGTCTAGAGTTGATTGACTAGATTTAATCATAGGAAACATGGCTAGCAACGATGAAGGACAGGGTTCTGGTGATTGCGACGACGTCTACCGGGCGGCAGACGGATTTTTTAGCCTTGCCGACAATCAACCGATGTTGTTGCTGGGCCCACCGGTGGCATCGGGGACTGAGACCGACACAAAGACCGGTGCTGAGACTCACACCGGCATCGAGACCGGCGCTGAGACTGAGACCGGCGCTGCCTCAGGGAGCGGAGCTGGTATAGAACCGAAAGCAAAGAGGCAACGGCTTCCTAACAAACTCAGGACTACTATACTGGTGGTCATGGAGGTGAACGACGGCAATTTTTAGCCAAAGGCGCCCGACGAAGCGCGCTCGTGCTATGGCAATCAAATAGGCTGCGTCGTACGGACAACCTCCACCATGAACGATGAGAAAGTACATAAGATAGAAAATATGAGGAGCTCCCTCCTAAAGAAGTTTCACCATATATTCTTGTTCCCGGGCCGGAATGAGAAGGATTATGAAGATCCAGATGAGGACCCGGCAGTGAAGAAGATAAACAAACACGCCATGACCAAGTTTAGCGACGCTTTGGCCGCCTGGAAAAATCGAGTGAAAGCAAAGATCATCGACAAGAAGGAACCCTACTCCGAGATTGTGAAGGATAATCCGACAATCACGGAAGAGCAGTTTCAAATATTCAAGGAGGCTTGCGAGGCCGAAGCTGCCAAAAAAAAGTTTAAGTACATGAAGGGGCTTCAAGGGAGGAACATTGGGAGCCACCACCTCGGAAGCCGTGGTTACGGCGGAAAGAGGTCCAAATGGGCCAAGGAGGACGCAGAAGCCGCAAGTCTGGGCATCCCAGACCCCTTGGCGGAGTTCACCGTCCCGCAGGAGCGTGACGTCCTCAGGCCCCGACACCATTGGGACCCAGTAAAGAAGGTTTACGAGATAAAACCGGTCATTACGGAGTTCATGAGACTGCTGGTAATTTTAGTTTCTGATCAATTCGACTGCACACGTTAGTCATATTTGTAATTGATCCTTGTGCCTTTTGCAGAGATAGCCGCACAGGATTGCGGCCGAAAGCGACTCGCCGTCTGAGCCATTGGCGAGGCCCAAGTGGGACACTCCATTCAACCAAGCGTTGAACATATTGAAACAACAACCAGTGGATACTCGACCATCGTATGGACGCGTGCACGGTGTCGGAGATGGCGCCACGTGGAAGAGAAAGGAAACACGGAGGTTAACTGAAGAAAACATTGACAAGAAGGTTGAGATTGCGGTTGAGAAGAAAGCATCTCAGACAGTCGCAACAGCGGTAGCTGCCGCAAAACATGTGGTTGCAGATTTGTCTGCTTCCTTGGGTCCGGCCGTTTTCACTTGGACAAGGCAAAATCCAGAAAAAAATGCAGAGGACTTTCCCCTTGCTGACTTCTTGGGAGCACCTACTCCCGCACCTGCTCCCGCACCGGTTCCCGCACCTGCTCCCGCACCGGCTCCGTCACCAGCTCCTGCACCTACTCCCGCACCGGCTCCCGCACCGGACATGCTCAGCGGTGCTTCGTCTTTGGCTGAGCTCGACACCCTCACGGTATCTGTCACACCGCCCCCTTCAATATAAATGTATAATCTCCCGTTTTTGTTGCCTTTCGGATGTCTCACGTCACAGACTTTTCTTTCCAGGCCGATGAAACCCCGTGCACCATATTGTACACCATCGGCGACCAGAAGGTAGACGTGGGGAAGGTGACGATAATGGAGCCGAAGGAACCATTGTTCCACAGCCGGCCGATCCCTCCGAATGTCTTCAAGGTTTCCGTGGCCAGTGTCAAACCGGGCGACGAGAATTTGCCTCCTCTAATACTAGTGGGGGATGACGACGAGACCCCACGACGGCTTGGTGATTGTTGCAATGGATGGGTCCTGTTGTGGCCAAAGAGCCTGCTTCGTATGGAGGCGGCTGGGAGCACATCCACGAGCACGCAGCCTCAGCAAGGTATGAACATCAACACCCGACCTACCCAATTAGCCTCGGGTGTCGGGTTGGGTGATAGCGGACGGGGTAAGGAGGAGGCTCCATTAGTCGCTGATGATGTCGCCATGGATGAGGATGAGGATGATGATGGCGCTGAACAGTATGTCTATACTGGCGCCTCCTCAGGTTTTGAGCGTCATGAGTCGGTGCCTGAATTGTCGTGTCAACGTATTATGGATGACCTTCCGGTAGTAAAGAAGTCTAGGAAGAGAGCAAGGAAAGGCAAAAAAGCTGATTCTATGATCCAGCCGCCTCAGCAGCCTCGGCTTCAGGACCATATAGATATCCCCGATGCGGATAAATGGCATATCCCCGGTCAACCAATCCTACCTGCAACAGCGCTACGGGCCAGATTCGGCGATCTAAGGAGACTTCACGATGATGTGCGGTGGGTAGAGAAAGGCCTCAGTGCCTCGAAAGATCCAGGATACCCACTCTACATTGTTAATGTTCCGCGGCAAATGTCGTACGTCGACTGCTTCCCCGCGGATAAGTTCTTCGTCTTATTTGATTACATATTCGACATGTTTCACGTGAAGAAGCTGGATTTTATGTTTGTCCGCGTTTATGCCTTGCACATGAACTACATCATCGGGGTTGAGCAGATACCTCATATCTGTGTTGCTGACCCGTACTACATGCATGAGGGCTTCTTGGGAGTCTGCGCAAAGCACGGTGAATACGCGAGGGATTACATCGTCAGTTTCATGCTTGCCAATAAGGACAAGGAGGCGATTCTCATGCCTTATCATCCCGTGTAAATCATCCGCGCTGCTATCCTTCCTTCGATTTCAATCATTCATTTGCATGGTAGAGGCTAATTAATTTGAGGTGTACTTATTTTGCGCAATGGCGGGCGTGCCGTCCTCATCATCCTCTACCCCCGATTCTCCCACGCTCTTTACTTGGACTCGTCGAAGAACATTCACAAAAACGATTACACCCACATCAAGGATGTTCTCAACAGTGCTATGTTTTACTACCAAGCAAGGGGTGGAGAGGTCAGGGACAAGAAGAGAAGGGGCAGCAGGGTCGCCTTCAGCCATAAGACCGACTTCTGCTGCATCTAGCAACCGAACGATTCTCTCAATGATGGATTCTATGTCCTACACCACATGCTGGAGTACAGACGGGATCACCAGAACCTTCGCATGTCACCTAGATCCGGCGATGCCCATATTCTACAATGGGCAAAGGACATAGGAGATATCGAGGATCATACGAGTTCGAGCTTAGTTCTATAACATCCAGCGCGAACTTGCCCAAATCATCATGAAGGAGGTCGTCAAAAAAACAGGGATGTTCTATGGAGAAGGACAAATGTCGCGGGAAGACGTCCGAACATGGATAGCCTCTCAGCGTCTTGACATGAAGCCTTTCACTAAGCTCGAGGACTATCTCCCTGACATGGATGGATGGCACGACATGGTGGAGTGATTGTTGATATATGACAATGTTTCCGTTTAGTCCATACTTTCTGTATGACAAAACTTTGAGTTATGCATGGTGAAACTTTATTTGTGATGTAATTAAACCGTCCTCCTCCTCGACTAGCGAAAATCACTCTAGTTAGGGCATTTTGGTTACGATGAACTTTGTTATTTATGCTTATGATATGTTCTTTCTATTTTTGCCAATTCTGTCTCTTTCTCTTGCTCAACTATATATGTTGCATATCCTCGACTCATGTGACGATGCAGGTGCATAGATCATAGATGGCAAAGAAGTGCTACGCCAGGAATATATATACGACGAGTGGTCGGAGTGTCAGGCCCAGGTGTACCGGTTTCCTGTTTCCAAGCGATAGGCAGTAGTTAGTTTAGGTTCACGCTAATGCGAGAGAGGGATACGAACTCATGTACTCAAAGTGATAGCTCTTCTCGTGTATATCATTGTTTAGATGGATGTCGATGTATTTGCAAGTAATCGAGACTTGTATCGCTATTTTCGAGATGATGACGAGAGACCACTTTGTGTTGGATAATGATTATGATGATGACATGATTTGATGAGACTAATTGTATGTATATGCTATGATTACATTTGTATGTGTATGATATGATAAAGATTATTCCATAAAGCATATTCAAATACAGAACAAATATGTAGGGAAAAAAACTAATAAAACTAGTAGTAGTGAGGGGGGAAAATTTAGCAGTGGCGTTGCCTTACCAGTAGCGCCTCCTTGTAAAAAGTTCTGCAGATAATATCAGCAGCGCCCTTTCCTAAAGAGCGCTACAGCTATTCATGTATAGCAGTAGCGTGGGACAACAGGCGCTACTGCTATAAGTTAGCTGTAGCGCCTTATAAGTAGCGCCGGTCCCCGCGCTACTGAGAGGCCTAAAACCCGCGCTGCTGCTAGGCTTTTCCCTAGTAGTGTATAAGCATGAGTGATAGCTATATGAGACGAATATCTGGAATAAAGGGGATTCAAATATTTAAACTGGAGATCACGACATCGATAATATCATAACGCAAATTGGTGTATCAAAGATGCATATTCATTTGAATTTGGGCACACGTGTAATGTTATATAGTTTATCTATATTGGTGATCCATAGATTCTTTAATTACAAACAATGCATGGTTTATATGCAATTAATGTCTAAACGGGATTACACTATATGTCGCGTGTGTGAAACACATTATACATGTTTAAGAAGTAAAAAACCCGCATGAAACAGACATTAATTGGAGACAGTTAGCGAGGAATGCATACATTGGATTTCAACATAAAGTGGTTTCAAATTTTTGAAAATCCAAATTGATGGATACAACCTTATGAATCTGAGATCATGCCATTTGTAAACCATATTTATGTATAAATGGTGTTGTGCTTTTGAAAGTATATATAAAAAATGATGTATATAGAATGTAATTCCAATTGAAAATGGATCCCACCCGAAAAAAATAGAATACAAACCTGATTTGAACTGAGTTGGCACGGTAAACATGCACTCTGCAAAATTTGAACGAAGCGGGGAAAGTCACAGTAACCGCCCGAACCAAAATTTGCGAGATGGAAATTAATACTACCTATCCCTGCCACGCAAAGCCTATCTGCTGGATTTCTATAGGTTTCGATAGGGGTAGGTTTGTAATTTCACCCAAACGTGACGTAACCGCCTCTTACCCGGATTCATACACGGTGGGCACCAAAACACAGTGTGTCCTCTACCAAAATAGACTCCCTCACTGATTCATATTCGTACACGGTGGGCGCCAAAAACAAACTCTCGTCGGCAAATATTTGGTGTATGCGAGATTACTGTCCTATCCCCAACCGACTAATGTTGTTGTGATGTAGTAGAAATTTGAAACGGGGGCTAAGTTTGTAAATTTCCTCGCATTTGAGACAAGCGCGCCATGAATACATGGTTCCCCCTTTCCTCTCTACCTCCCTTTTCCCCATTCGTACTCCGTGGGGGCCAAAACACCCTCTCCACCCCACCCTCCTCCGTCCGCCGCCGTCCGCCACCCCATCCACCGCCATCCTTCTCCACCATGCCGGAGCTGATACCCCGATGCCGCCATCAATTACAACAGATCGACGTCTCTCATCCACGCCTTCGGACCGGGATCCTTGCATCCTGTCCTCTCGCTTCATCCCCGCCGTCGTCCACCTTGGCGGCGCCTCTCCTATGACCATCTCGTCCACCGCGCCCCGCCGCCACCGTCTACCCTCCTAGATCTGCTTCCACGCCGCTGACAGCCATCGCTACCGCAACACCGTCAAATTCTCAGCAGATGCGTACACAGCGCTGCACCAAAGGCGTTACTCTTAAGTATCTGCTCAACTTATTTATCGCAGCAAGAAAATAGATCACCACTGCTTTACTCTGATTTCTTCTCTTGGTTGCGAAGTTGCCTTTGTCCGGTTTGCACCTTCAGATCCGCCATGGCACGCTCAACACTATACTCCCAATGCTTATGGTTTTCCCCTTTTATATTCCACACTAGTTAAATCACAGTATACTAAATTTCAAAATTGGGTTAGTCAATTTTTCAGAGCTTGCCGGAGTTCACCGGTGCTATCGAAGGGGCTCGAGTGGTTGTGGGGCCTCGCCGAATGAAGAAAAATCGACGCGGGTGGGGGTTGGGGCGGGGTGGGGGTGGCGTGGAGGAGGAACACAGGCGGTGGGGACCGGTGGTCCGGCCGGCGGCCCGTGCGGTGTTCTGTATGGGAAGAATCAGAGGCGAGGAAGAAGAAGGGTTAGGAGACGTAGGATCTTCATCCAACCGCCTGAAATGGTCAAGAGACAGCTGGGAGTTGCATTCTTAATGCACTCTGGTTCATCATGTGTGGGCACTGCGCAACCAACATTTTATTATCCAAAATCTGCTTGCTCAGCTTTACCATGTTCCTCTTCCGTTCTTCTTTAATATGTACGCTCTCCGTTCCTAAATACAAGTCTTTGTATAGATTCCACCATGGACTACATATGGAGCAAAATGAGTGAATCTACACTCTAAAATGTATCTGATACATCTGCATGTGATCCATAGTGGAAATCTCTACCAAGACTTATATTTTGGAATGGAGGGAGTATGATAGTAGTACAGTATGTTCCTTGTACTGAAGATGAGCAGGGATATTTGTAGTGTAGAGGTCCATACGGTCGGTTGTGATGGACGCTTTGAGCCTCTTTGATTCGTAGGATCTTGTAAACATATGAATAGGATTTGTAGTGGCCTGCCCACTTGAATCCTATAAGAATAGCAAGGAAATGCGGGGAGCTGTGTCGCCTGTGAGAGTTACACTGATATTAACAGTACCGCACCTTCACTTGAAGAGAGCCGGTATCCGAAGCCTTTCTAGCCGTACCGGCAATACTAGCACATATATTCCAGCAGGTTCCACTTTGCTGATTTTACTCTGATGCTTAAGGTTTTCCCGTTATATCTACACTATGATTTGTGTAGCTGCTTTGTGTCGCACTAGCAGCAGTCCACTCTTGAAGCTAAACACTTCAATGACTTACAAAATTGGCACCAAGGCATTGAGTGCCATTCTGGATGCAATGAAACTCATACGCTCCCCACCTGTTTATTCTTGTTCAGAATATGATCCTAATGACTATTATAACCTCGAGGAGTCAAAGGAAGATGGCCTGTCCTGTTCATCCATCAAGGTGCCTGTTCTAATTTGGTAATGTTTTATTGATTGCGGGTATCTTGCATATGTTGTCTTGCATTTCTTCTACTTTGTTGCACCGCCAATGCTTAGTTTACTCATCATTTATGTCGAAATGCCATGCCCATCCATTATCAATACATATTCCATCTGTCATCATACCATGTTTTTCCACTCAAATGTTGTTCTTGTGCATCAGACATCAAAAAGGAAGAGGATGATTGCCGAACCTGAAGGAGCACCAGCAAAGTCCTTGAGAAACGTGGTGGTGCCGGAGAAATCAGACAGCACCCCACTTATATTGGTTGTACAACCAGCGACACAAAAAGTAGGACCGACTTCAGCAGACTGTACCCATACTTCACTGGCCACACCACTAGCCCCACTACACAGGACCTGCACTCCAGCAAAAGTTATACCGATTTCATTTGCCATAGCACCATCTGTACCATAGAAAAATCCCACTCCATCAAAAAGTACAGCAAGTCCACCGACCGAAGACCTATCCCAACTGCAGAGACGACCAATTCCTGCAGATTGGAACCCCATTCCATTTATTCCCAGTTTAAAAGACAATGCTTTCAATGTTGTTAGGGACTATGTGCATATATTTCCATCATGGGAAGATTATAGTGAAGACAAACACCATTTTCACATCTTCCTGTCCAACTTACGTGTAAGTGCTATTATTCATGGTTATTATTTTCCTGTTTTCTACTGATTGAACACATCAATGATTTACATTACATTGTTGTAACTAGCCAAGGCTCAATCTGGATGGTCATGACGAGCAAAGCTTGCTTGTGCTTTTCAAGGAACCATTGCAGCAGTATCGGTGTTACCTGAGGAAATCACACTTTGATGGCAAGTCTATAAACGAATTTCCGGAGAAGTCTCCTATGCTAAATTTAGAAGACATTGAATGGAAAAACCTTGTTATGCCTTGGTCTCGTTCTGGATGAGGTCACGTCTATGAAATCACATGACAATTTGAACTTCTACTTTTCCGAATGTGCCTTACAGATCTTTTTTGCAGGAAATCTGCTCGAAGAAGAATTCCGGTTTGAAAAGAACGACAGGATATCGCAAATATGCTGCCTGCTGCTTTGATCTTGTTAGTACCTGTTGTCATGTATCACTATACTTGCATACATACCTGGTTCATTATGTGACAGCAGTATGCACGATAGCTTGCTTATCAATTGTTCGCTCCAAATTATCTGATCTATATGAATGGTTACATTAGTGTAGAATATATCCAATGCCAATGTTTTTTTTAGCTCTGCATTGTTCTTGTAAGTACATCCTGTCCTTTATCAGTGTACTTATAATGACAGGTAGTTGTTCATGTACCATCACTCTGCAGCTTATTTTCCTTTGGCCTCAATTTTCTACACATCAGATCTATATTTACTCTTACCATAAGGCTGGTACTGAAGAAGTTTAGTTGTGCATTGCTCTTGGCTGTACCTTTTGCCTGTATCGCTGCACTTACATTTATAGCTACTTGGTTATGTAGCATCACTCTTCATATTATCTTAAATATTCTCCATTTTTTCGTATATTATCACATCTATATTTACTCTTTACAATATGTAGAATAAAGGCAATGCTTTTGAAGAAGATTCTATGGTAAACTTCTTGAATTGCGCCCCCCCCCCCCCATCAGCATGGACAAGGCCTTTATAGAGCCTGTCTTCACCAATAATGTAAGTTTGTCCATCTCAAGCCTTAAAACTTTGTTGTATATATTTGGTTAGGCATGACTGCAACAGCTGTTTATTTTTGGTGTTTGCATCAAATTGCTTATTTAAGGTTATTATGTAGTTCATAAACAAAAGTTTGTCCTTTCTCAATTTAAGTTTTCAGTTGTACAACCAAGTTCCTTCTTCATACCATGTAAATGAAACTATACAGAGCACGTGATCTTCTTTTGCACTGCATGTATGCTTCTGTTCTTCATCCGTAATGCAGTGGGGTGTGGTGAACCTACCCACTACAGCACAATGTCATATTCTGCAATGTCTTAACTATGAACAATGTCATATCATTCTACTATTATTTAAACCGTCTCTTTATTTGCCAATATGAAATGGTATAAACAGACAGCACACTAACCATTGATACTTATGAGTTTTTGATTTGTAATCCAGTGTTGTTGCGAAGCTGCCAACTCCTGCACAATGTCATTTCCTGCCATGTCTTGACCTGAACAATACCATATTGTGTTAATGCAATTTTAAACTATGTCACTTTATTTGTCAGTAAAAAATGTGATGAATTGTCAGCACTGATACTTTTACGTGCAAAACCTGTCATCTGTCTGCTTGTTTATCTTTCAGAGTGAGGAAGATATAAGTGTTGAACAAGCGCAGTCTCATCATCTTGCTCAGCTGCTTGCGCTGCATCTCCCCAACAGGGTTAACCTTTCTTGAACTCTATTGAAGTGTTGTCGGTTTTGTATATTATTTTGTCGGCGTGTTTATTTGCAATTGGTGGCGATCTTTGATGCCCAAAGATATGTAATCTATCTCGCTTGTGCTTTATTATCATAGTGGCGAACTTTGATGCCCAGTGGATGTAATATACGTAATTTCTTTATTGTATAGTCTAGGTTTTTCTTATTCACGATGTTGCAGTTATTTTACTATGTATATATATCCTATCTTCGCAGTAAACCGGCCAAACCGTAAAATTACGGTACATAATCGGGCCCTCATGCAATCACGATGTAGGTTGCGCCTGAAACGTGCCGAACAGCTCACGGGCCGGCAGCAGCCTGAAATGAACCCCGGTCCATGATTGTGTGAATCAAATCACGGGCTTTTAACAGGCCAAAATTGTCTCAGTCCTTGTTTGGCCCAATCAGATATCGGCTGCGAGCAGGCCGGATGCAAATCGAGTCGTAGTTAGGCCCAACTATATGATGGGCTTTAAACAGGCCGAAATTAATATAGGGCCGAAATGTTAAACGGGCCCTTAACAGGCCAAAACTAATATCAGGCCGAATTACAAAGTGGGCCTTTAGCAAGTGGGTCCAAAAGCATAGTGTCTAGTTGACGGGCCAAAACTGATATGGGCCAGAATTGAGCCCAAAGCCTCTTAAAGGGCCGGACCTGATCTGGGCCATAATTTGGCCCAGAAGGTGGTAGGCTTATAACGGGCCGGATCTCATATGGGCCACTTTTAGGCCCAGAACGTGGCACGCCATTAATGGACCGGATCAAATATGGGTCGGCATTTGGCCCAAAACATGGCAGCCAGTTAATCGGCCGGCCTAGTAGGGTCCTCAAAATCTTGTGTGCCTACAGCTGGGCCGGCCCATTAATGTCGGCGAAATCTCGTGTGCCTTTAGCTAGGCCGGCCCATTATGATCCGCAAGAATCTTGTGGGCCTTTACCTGGGCCGGCCCATTATGGCACACAAAAATCTTGTGGGCCTTTAGCTGGGCCGGCCCATTATGTCCCGCAAAATCTTGTGGGCCTTTACCTGGGCCGGCCCATTATGGCCCGCAAAATCTTGTGGGCCTTTAGCTGGGCCGGCCAATTATGGGCTACAAAATCTTGTGGGCCTTTAGCTAGGCCGGCCCATTATGGTCCGCAAAACTTGTGGGCCTTTAGTTGGGCCGGCCCAATTAAACTTGATGGGCCGGTCCACATGTCAACATATCATAGGCGCGTCTCACCCATTGGATGAGTGACACCTGTGCCAACGCGGACCTGACACGTGTCTCCTCCAGCCAATGATGATTTTACACGTGGAAAATCCCCATTGGTCGGGGCTGTTAACGGGTTATCGGATCCAAAACCCGACCCGATAGCTTAACGGCGTTCCGTTACGGTGGATGCCATGTGTCGGTCACCCTTGATGAAAGCACTTCTGTGACGCGCGATTTATCGTCATGGAAGTGGACACTTCCGTGATGATAATTTTGGTAATGTCATGGAACACTTCTACGACAGCACAGGTATGACTATCTTGATTCTGTCATAAATTTGTCATGGATGTACATGCATGACAAAAAATGCGACCTACTGTGACAAACACGTATCATCACGGAACTGTATTTTTTTGTAGTGAAGTGTTTGGTGCCAATCTTAAAATTGGACTTTTAAAAAAAGTGCTTCTGTCGCGCTTTAACATGACACATCTTATCTCAAGACTTCAAGCTGTTCAGCCTACGGCTTCAATCTCCTATCCCGAAGGCGGAGTACTTCTCATTAGGCCAGTGTAGCAAACTAAACTGTAGTGGCTTTGAGAGAGAAATTAAGCTCCCCGGCTAGTGACCACACACTCGTGTCGAAAAAAGGAGTGATAAATAGTAATAATAATAAAAACTTTGCAATGACTAAGAAGAAGAACAGTCATTATAAAATGGCTCATATAAATTTAAGAGCCCCCAAGTGACTTGGGTAAAAGAATTTTGTGTAAAATGATTCTATGTACCTAAGTACGTATATCATATCTGTGTTCACCCGAACTTTAAACGCGTCTTAACCGACCGTCGGCTTCTCCCTCTTCGGTCAAGGCCGAAAAGTGTTATGTACTCCACCTGTCGAGAATATCGACGGTGTTTCCGATAACCAGGCAATCAGGTCATAAGGCTGTAACAGAAAAAAGCGCGCTCAGGGAACTTATTCTATATTACTGACGAAGTGTAAGAAGCATCTTCGAAGAAAATAGTACCCCCACCGATACCTTTCTTCGGTGCTCATTGTTACTATGAGACTTGTGCAATAGACCTTTTGTACTCATGAGTTTCGTTGTGTGCCGACCATAATTGAAAACAATAAGAGCGGTATCTTTCGGCTTCACCCAGTCTGAGGTCCGGCTCGGATGACCCGATCGTGACAATCGCAGAGGTGCTCCCTTTACTCCCTAGCCAAACAATCGGGAACGTAGGGGTAAACACAGGAGCGATGCAACCCAGCTTGCAAATCGCTTAAATCAATATGGCGCATATTGTGGCGTAATACACGAACAAGGAACGGAGCCGTACAAGTATAATCATATGCAAGAGGAAAAGCTTCATAAAGGAAGCCCCCAAGTACACGGGGTATTTGAATTTGTGTGTCACAAACAAAGTTTCGACAAGGAAGTTTTTCACAAGCCACTTTTTGCCAAAAAGGTATAATGCTTGGTCGAACCGAACACAAGTTAAAAATTTAAAACTTTGAGCATGAAGGCAACTTAGCTGGGTAATGTGTTCGGCATTGATGACGCGGTCCGAGCTTGATGCGGGACAAGGTTCCATCCCCCAAGCCGGTCCCGAGGTGGCGGAGCAAAGAGCTCGACACTCTGAAGTGGTGGCATAGCACGATCAATGCGGGCCGGCAGAGTGATGCCGAAGTCCCCGGCATGGGGTAATGAAGTGTTGACGAAGCCCCCCGTCCAGCCGAGGTGACGTGGTATGCCAGTACGCCGAGTTGACGATACTGCCCAACCCGGATCATTTTCCTGTGCACAAAAAATAGTGCAAACCGGAGATAATAGTAAAAATAATAATTAAAAAAAACGTTGCATAATAAATAATTTATGCAAAGTGAGTAATAAAAGAAAATATGGCCTGCGCACCGAAGTGAATGTCGATGTAGGGCGTCGGCGTGATGCAGTAAAGGTGTGGCAAAGCCTGAATTCACAGGTCGGTCCGAGTCCCGGATGCGGCGTGCGCCGGACTATGTACGGAACCTGACCGAACCACTATGCGACCTTCGTTAATGCGGCCATCATTTGATAGACCTCTGTACAGATGATGGACAAACCAGAGTAATAATTCCTTGGGAAAAATAAACCCAAACAATCAAAAAAATTCTAGGATTAATAGCATCTGGTTTATTTGTTGTAGCAATCCAAAGAAAAGTGACTCCCAAAATTGGGACTCGATCCACACACCCATTGCCTGGTGGGCGATAGAGCAACGGCATGGCGATGCTGGCAAAGGTTGGCTTGCCGAGGCAAAGCCCTCGGTCCAGCTAACGTGACGAAGCCGGACGGCTAGTGATGCCGAAGTCTCCGGAGTAGGTTGATGAAGAGAAGGCGAAGCCCCCGATCCAGCCGAGATGTCGAGGCCTCGATGTCAGCCGATGAGTCGAAGTAGGTTGGCGTGACGGGCATCGGCTTGAAGAAGCAACAGTACGGCCCTGCCGATGCCGGTCGTGACGTGGTCAATGCCGGCTTGATGAAGTGACCGTGCGGCGATGTTGGTGTGCCCGCTCCGGGTAATCCATGGGGCGGCGATGTTGGTGATGATTTAACCTTCGCAATGCCGAACTCTTGTTCGGCTTGCCGAGATGATGATCCGAACAAATTGAGCTCGGCTCAACAAAGTGACGACGTGTCTAGCGCAGGTCGGCAGCCGTGGAGCAATATTGCCGGACTGGTTTGACACCAGCATGATGTTGAAGATCATGTTCAAAAGATTTTAAAGTTAGTGGGATGTGTTCGGGAACAAAACACAATACCCCATACAAAACTTCCTTCAAAAAGGATGTCCGAAATCCCGTTCATAAAAAAGACGAACTCGGGTCGGATTCGTTTTCGCGCAGAAAACAGATCCGAAAAGTGATGCACTAATCGGAAGGTTCCCGGAGTTTGGACGGTCGGATCGAGCTGAAATTTTGAGGGGTGGTAGATATAGGAATTCCGCAGCCGATCAACTGTTGGATCTTCCAAAGGACGTCCAAGCTAGAAGCTAGACACCACACCCTAAACTCGTCCAGATTCCCGTCCAGATTTGACAGAGCTCTGGTATATCGCGGATTGCTAGAGATTCCTCCATCGGAACTCGACGAAATTTTCCAGGGTTGTTGTAGACGCAATTCCGCACAATTCCACCAAAGCAATCGTTAAAATGACACTTGAGGAGGTGGTGGCGGCGGATACAAGTTCACTGTCCAGAAAAACAGCATGGTCGCCCGAGGGCAATGTTGACGTTGAGCCCCCGGGCTCCCTGGATGATTCCTCCATGATCTTGATAGAGATCGGATTCGATGTTGATTAAGGTCCCCGTCGGAACATGACAATCGGAGATGGAGCACGGTCCTCGGTCGAGCCAAGGTGACCAGTCGAGCCAGCGGCGAAGACGCCGGCATAACAGTTGACCTGCGGGCGAGCCATTGATCCTTTTGCCGATCACACAGCGGAACTCTCAATGAAAGCACCAAGGACGGTGTCAAAACCGGCGGATCTCGGGTAGGGGGTCCAGAACTGTGCGTCTAAGGCTAATGGTAACAGGAGGCGGGGGACACAATGTTTACCCAGGTTCGGCCCTCTCGTTGGAGGTAATACCCTACTTCCCGCTTGATTGATCTTGATGATATGAGTATTACGAGTTGATCTACCACGAGATTGTAGAGGCTGAGCCCTAAAAGCTAGCCTATGATTATGGTTGTTGTATATCTCTATCGACTAGCCTGACCTCGGTTTATATAATGCACCAGAGGCCTAGGATAACAAGAGTCCTAGCCGAATACGCCGGTGGGGAGGAGTACTTGTCTTGATCGCCAAGTCTTGTGGAATCTTCCTTGTATGCGGCAGCTATCCGAACTAGCCCATGAGTATACGGCCATGAGGGTCCTCGTCCCAATCCAACTGATCAGGAGACGACGTGATGAGTACCCCCTAGTCCAGGACACCGTCACCCGTCTTCCCACGTCGCTGGATGTGGATCTTCCAGAGTTCTTTGCACAAAACGTAGCTCATCCGGCGTACTTTCCATATTGCAATCTCGTCCTCACATCGTTTTAGACAAACACAACCGTGCTGTTATCTTCCCTTACGACAAGGAATATGCTTCTTTTTTGTTGTCGCAACTGTCATCAACAATATTTGTCTTTTTACAAATTTCAAATGGGCATATTTTAGAGTGTAGATTCACTCATTTTGCTTCGTATGTGTACTCCCTCCGTTCCTAAATATTTGTCTTTCTATAGATTTCAACAAGTGACTACATATGGAGAAAATGAGTGAATCTACACTCTAAAATATGTCTATATACATCCGTATGTAGTAGTCCATTTGAATCTCTAAAAAGACAAATATTTGAGTAGTCACTAGTTGAAATCTCTAGAAAGACAAATACTCCGGAGTATATTTTAGAACCGGGGGGGTATTGCACAGCCGCATGGGAGACTCAGACCGGTCGCTGCACCGCATTAATAGTGAGTAATGAGTAGTCAAATCATAAGCCCCACCTTTCCCACTGTAAGTTGCTCGGAAGAAGCAACCATCAATACACTCTTCTTTGAATCCGCTCATACTACTCCATCCGTCACTGTTTATAGAGCGCGCTTCTTAAAAATAGAAAATCTCTGGGACCAAGGCGACTAGCGATCGGCCTGAAAAATAGCATTGGTACTTATAGCACAGCGTCTATTACTAGAGGAAATAATGCGTACACACATGCATGCAGTGCTTCCACCCCGGGTATACACATGCATGCACTTACTCTACTCCGTAGTACTACATCGAGAGAAAATTGCGGTTACCACGCCCTAACTAATTGAGCATTAAACCAAACGCGTCTAAAGTCTCTCTGGTGGTGGAAATGCATTGAGAGAAATGCATCATAATGAAGCACGCCCTGTAAACTGTGACGGAGGGAGGAGTAGTATGAAGGTGCAAAACCAAGTACGCGTATGGCCAGTCGGTCAACGCACCTCCTCTTGGCATATCATTGACATGTGGGACAGGAGTGTGAGCAAACCGATCTCAATTAACGGCAAAATGGCCAACCTGCCGTTCCTTGAGAGAGACGAGGAGCGAGAACACACAGACGGGCTCGCACGGAGTCCAAGATATATTCGAGCATGGTTGATCGATATCATCATTACATGTTGGGCTGCCGTTTTTCGCCCTTCTCCGGAATAAATGTGTAATTTATCAGAGATTAATAAAAATAAGAGTACAAAGGCTCCACCATGCGGTTCTAGTAGTACTACTACTTGTACTACTAAACCTTGCGCTTGGCTCTTCGCCTCTTTGTGAAGTCGAGCAATGATGGTACTCCTCATGTTTGGTACTACAGTGTATGCCTCTGGCAATCTGACACCGAATGTTGGAGTAATGGGCCACGGGTAGCCCAACCCGAATCCCCGAATATTCTAAAAACATCGGGCCAACTGCGCCCCTCAAGACACCAAGATGGATCGCCGCCTTCCTCTGGCCGGCTGGTCAGGTGGCCGGCTGTCGGAAGGCGGCCAAGCTACAGAAGGCGGCGCCAAGACAAGCCGACTCCTGGCTGGCGGCCTCCAGAGAGGCCGGCTCCTGGCAGTCGGCTCCCAGGTGCCCTCAAAGTCTGCACCCTCATTAAGGGGACAAGACCGAATATGGCTACAGTGTAGCCCCCTCACCCCCACGATCGGGGCTAAGCGAGGGAACAGTGCCCCGTACAGGCGGAGGTCGTCGTCCGGTGCGGCACTGTTGTCCCTCATCCCTTGACGTCATGCCAGTCCGACGGAGCTTTGCCCCACGATGGCCTGTCGGGATGGCCTGCAGGCGGCGGGCCCTACCTGGCAGCGGGCGGCATACAAGACGGAGGGAGATAGACCAGTCGGACCCGAGGCAAGACGACTTCCAGCAGGCGGCCCGTTCTCTCCTCGGGGCTCGCAAGTCATTAACCAGATGAGACGGGGGGTGGCTACAGTGATCTCCCACCAGGCGGCAGGACTGTAGCAACGCCCCCACGACCAAGCATGCGTCATTAACATAGCGGCTACAGTAACCAGCAGCCGGCAAGGCCCGTGATTGGCGGGTACGGCTTGTCAGCTTCGAATCAGACCAGGCGGCGGGCCCCAGCGGCCGGCGGAGAAACCGGCGCCCAGAGACACTGACAGCCGGGCATACATCCGGCTGGATTACCATTGTAACCCTGGGGGGTAGGCCTATATAAACCCCCCAGGGCACCCATGCAAAGGGTTCCCAACCTGTTAGAACTAGACCAACCTATAGAGGAGGGGGAGAGATGGCATTGCCTTCTCCTACCTCTAGCACACAGCTCGAGGAGCACAATTGTAGTCACTTGTGCCTTAGTGATCATGCGGAGACTCCGCAGAGCAGGACTAGGGGTGTTCTCTCCTAGGAGAGCCCCGAACCTGGGTAAAGTACGCCGGCGTTCGTGTCTACACCTCATCTCGCTTCCGGGCACCGGCGACGTTCTACTCGCTCCCACCATGATAAGCCATCCATTGGCATATGTCTCACCCAATCCCCCGACATTTGGCGCCCATCGTGGGGCGAGGTGCACCGTTGTCCGGAGACCTGTTCTGGACGGGAACCCTGTTCCTCCCTGGCGAGTGCAACCAGCCCGGCACGCCGAACGGCACCTGCGTAGACGCGCTGCATTGCGCGGAGATCGCCTGCGCGGTGAGCTGCCTGGCCGACCTTGTTGGTGAGATCCGCCTATCGAACGAGCCTGCATCCGACGCGGGCACCGACGGCCCCGAAGGCTGCCTTGTCAGCCTCCTCGACTAGCTCCATGTCGCCGGCGAGTCTGCTGCCGACTTGGAGTCGGTCGGCTCCACCGATCCGATGCTGGTTGACTCCGACAATGCGTCACTAGATGCGTTCCCCACCAACGTGGTGGGCTACAACGAGCCGCCTCCTTGCGCGGAGAGCGGCAAAAGCGCCGTCAAGGAGGTGCTTGTCATCGGCCACAGCGAGCACTCCAGCGGAGGCGCTCATGACCTGCTCCACGCGGCACTGCAAGACCTGATGGCGTCCATCCCAGACTGGTGGCATCCGCGGAAGAAGAGACAAGGAGCCGGATACCAGCCGCAGCCGGACTCGCATCACCATTGAGCGCGACCAAGACGGCCGCCCAAGAGCAGTGGAACGACGGGATGACTGTCCGCCTCCTCCCCCTCTCAGGGAAAGGCGCATCTCCCCGCCGCCTGTTGATCACCCGACAGTCGGCGACCGCCTTGGCCGCCAAGAGGGGGTCGGAGAGAACGACGCCCGCCACCGGATCGACCGTCTGCACCGATCCCTAGCACTAGAAGAGGAAGATGAGTTGGGTCCGCCATGTTTCAGCCCCCGCATTCGAGACGAGCCCTTCCCCAAAGGGTTCACGCTCCCAAGAGACACGCCCAAATGCACCGGCTCCGTGAAGCCGGAGGACTGGTTGGTCGACTACTCCATGGCAGTCAGCATAGCAAACGACAACAAGCGCGTTGCTGTGAAGTACGTTCCGCTCATGCTCCAGGGCACAGCCCGGACATGGCTGAACAGTCTGAAGCCCCGCAGCATCAACAGCTGGGTCGACTTCACCGAAGCTTTCGTCTGCAACTTCACCAGCACGTACAAGCGGCCGCCCAAACCTCGCCAGCTTTCCTTGTGCGTACAAGGCCCCAACAAGTCGACTCACGACTACCTCACACGCTGGGCCGAGCTCCGCAACTCTTGTAAAGGCGTGCACGAGGTGCATGCCATCGAGTACTTCACCGCTGGGTGCCGAGAGGGCACCCTCCTCAAGCACCGACTCCTCTGCGATGAGCCGGCAACCCTCGACGAGCTGCTGATCATAGCACATAAATATGCCACGGCCGAATCCTCCATGAAGGCAGAGATCCAAGTTGATGCCTCTGGAAAGGTGGCCCCCCAAGCTCCTCGGACTCCGGCTGGCGAAACCAGTCGGCGTCAGCAGTAGAACGATCACAAGCGCAAGGCCACGCAGCCGGCTTCCACCAGCCGGCAGGTGGCGACAGTTGAAGGCCAGCAGCCAAAAGGGCAGCCTCCGCCCAAGCGCCAGAAGGGTGGCAAGCCCAACTAGTTGCCAGCCTTCTCATACGAGCAGACTCTCGATGGCCCATGCAAATTTCACAGCGGCGCGAAGCCGTCGAATCACACCACTCGGAAGTGTCACTGGCTCACCAGGATCGCCAAGGGGGACGGACTCCAGCCTCACCCGCCGGCTGGTCCGCCACCGCCTCTTCCCCAGTAGCCGGCGGCCCGACCAGTCGGAGCTATACAAGATGAATACCCTGAGGAGCAGGGAGCCTACGTCGTATTAACTAGCATAGCCAGTGATAAGCGCAGCAGACAAAAGCAGCGCCAAGAAGTCAACACGGTGGCGTCCGAGCCCCTAGAATTCATGCACTGGTCGGAGAATCCCATTAGTTGGAGTCGGGCTGACCACCCGGAGGTGATGCCCTCGCCCGGTTCCTATGCTCTGGTCCTAGATGCCACCTTTGCAACCGATAGGCGAGTGATGACACGCAAGTTTACGGGATAGTTGTAGTCTCTTTCGATAGGTAAGAGTGTCGAACCCAACGAGGAGCTAAAGGTAGAACAAATACTCTCTCAAGTCCTATCGACCACTGATACGACTCTACGCACGCTTGACGTTCGCTTTACCTAGAACAAGTATGAAACTGGAAGTACTTTGTAGGTGTGATAGGATAGGTTTGCAAGATAATAAAGAACACGTAAATATAAACTAGGGGCTGTTTAGACAAAGATGCAATAAAGTAAATATAGCAAGTGTGGAAAAGTGCTGGTAGGAGTTGTGGAATTGTCCCTAAGCAACTGACTACATTATTAGACCGGTAATCACTATTGCAATTCTATTTGAGGGAGAGGCATAAGCTAACATAGCATTCCTTACTTGGAATTCTATGCACTTATGATTGGAACTCTAGCAAGCGTCCGCAACTACTAAAGATTCATTAAGGTAAAACCCAACCATAGAATTAAAGCATCAAGTCCCCTTTTATCCCATACGCGAACAACCTACTTACTCGGGTTTGTGTTTCACTCACTCACGCAACCCACCATAAGCAAATCATAAACATATTGCAAACCCTACAGCGGGAATCCCTCACGATTGCGCGACACGGAGGGCACAATAGGACAACACCAATAATAAAACATGCAACACAAACCAATCATAGCAATTCATCAATCACCGATAGGACAACGAAAGTATACTCAGACATCATAGGATGGGAACACATCATTGGAAAATAATATGACGCATAAAGCACCATGTTCAAGTAGAGGGTACAGAGGGTTGTGGGAGAGTGGACCGCTGGATATAGATGGGGGAAGGTGATGGAGATGTTGGTGAAGATGACGGCGGTGTTGGTGAAGATCGCGGTGATGATGATGGCCACCGGCAGCGCTCCGGCGCCACCTGAAGCAAGGGGGAGAGAGGCCCCCTTCTTCTTCATCATCCTTGACCTCCTCCCTAGATGGGAGAAGGGTTTCCCGTCTAGTCCTTGGCTCCCGTGGCTTGGGAGGGGCGAGAGCCCCTCCGAGATTGGATCTATCTCTCTGTTTCTACGTTCTCTCCCGGCTCTGTTTCACCGTTTCGTGTATATATGGAGATCCGTAACTCCGATTGGCCTGAAACCTTCGCCGTGATTTTTTTCTCTAAAAATTAGCTTTCTTGCGGCAAAAGAAGAGCGTCAACCACCTTACGGGTGGCCCGCGAGAGACCTGGCCGCGTCCAGGGGGAGGGCGCGCCCCCTGTCTCGTGGCCACCCCGGACACTGTTTCGCGTTGATTCTTCCTCTAGAAAATCATAAATATTCCAAAATAATTCTCCGTCCGTTTTTATCCCGTTTGGACTCCGTTTGATATTGGGTTTGTAGGAAACAAAAAACATGCAACAGACAGGAACTGGCACTGGGCACTGGATCAATATGTTAGTCCCAAAAATAGTATAAAAAGTTGCCAAAAGTATATAAAACTTGAATAATATTGGCATGGAACAGTAAAAAATTATAGATACGACGTTGACGTATCAGCATCCCCAAGCTTAATTCCAGCTCGTCCTCGAGTAGGTAAATGATAAAAAGATAAATTTTGATGTGGAATGCTACCTAGCATAATCTTGATCATATGTCTAATCATGGCATGAATATTAAGACACGAGTGATTCAAAGCAATAGTCTATCATTTGACATAAAACAATAATACTTCGAGCCTACTAATAAAGCAATCATGTCTTTTCAAAATAACAAGGCCAAAGAAAGTTATCCCTACAAAATCATATAGTCTGGCTATGCTCCGTCTTCACCACACAAAATAATAACATCATGCACAACCCCCGATGACAAGCCAAGCAATTGTTTCATACTTTTGACGTTCTCAAACCTTTTTAACTTTCACGCAATACATGAGCATGAGCCATGGACATAGCACTATAGGTGGAATAGAATATGATGGTGGAGGTTGTATGGAGAAGACAGTCTCACATCAACTAAGCGTATCAACGGGCTATGGAGATGCCCATCAATAGATATCAATGTGAGGAGTAGGGATTGCCATGCAATGGATGCACTAGAGCTATAAGTATATGAAATCTCAAACTGAAACAAAGTGGGTGTGCATCCAACTTGCTTGCTCATGAAGACCTCGGGCGTTTGAGGAAGCCCATCATCGGAATATACAAGCCAAGTTCTATAATGAAAATTCCCACTAGTATATGAAAGTGAAAGCATAGGATACTCTCTCTATGAAGAACATGGTGCTACTCTGAAGCACAAGTGTGGTAAAAGGATAGTAACATTGCCCCTTCTCTCTTTTTCTCTCATTTTTTTCTTTTATTTTTCATTTTTTTAAAATTTTTATCTTTCTTTTTGGTGGGCTTCTTTGGCCTCTTTTTTTTATAAAGTCCGAAGTCTCATCCCGACTTGTGGGGGAATCATAGTCTCCATCATCCTTTCCTCACTGGGGCAATGCTCTAAAAATGATGATCATCACACTTTTATTTACTTACAACTCAATATTACAACTCGATATCTAGAACAAAGATATGACTCTATATGAATGCCTCCGGCGGTGTACCGGGATGTGCAATGATCTAGCGTAGCAACGACATCAAAAAATAGAAAATCCATGAAAACATCATGCTAGCTATCTTACGATCATGCAAAGCAATATGACAATAAATGCTCAAGTCATGTATATGATGATGATGGAAGTTGCATGGCAATATATCTCGGAATGACTATGGAAATGCCTTGATAGGTAGGTATGGTGGCTGTTTTGAGGAAGATATAATGAGGCTTATCTGTGATAGAGCGTATCGTATCACGGGGTTTGGATGCACCAGCAAAGTTTGCACGAACTCTCGAGGTGAGAAAGGGCAATGCACGGTACCGAAGAGGCTAGCAATGATGGAAGGGTGAGAGTGCGTATAATCCATGGACTCGACATTAGTGATAAAGAACTCATATACTTATTGTAGAAATATACAAGCCATTGAAAACAAAGTACTACGCGCATGCTCCTAGAGGGATAGATTGGTAGGAAAAGACCATCGCTCGTCCCCAACCTCCACTCATAAGGAAAACAATCAATAAATAAAATTGTGCTCCAACTTCATCACATAATGGTTCACCATACGTGCATGCTACGGGAATCACAAACCTCAACACAAGTATTTCTACTAATCCACAACCACCCACTAGCATGACTCTAATATCACCACCTTTATATCGCAAAACTATTGCAAGGAATCAAACATATCATATTCAGCGATCTACAAGTTTATGTAGGATTTTATGACTAACCATGTGAATGACCAATTCCTGTCATCTCTCTAAATAGATATAAGTGAAGCAAGAGAGTTTAATTCTTTCTACGAAAGATATGCTCATGCTCTAACAAATATAAGTGAAGCAAAAGTGCATTCTACAAATGGCGGTTTTCTATGTAAAGGGAAACAGGCAATCGAAACTTCAAATAATATAAGTTAAGCACATGAAGCCTTCTATAAAGCCATACTCAAAAGATATAAGTGAAGTGCAATGAGCATTCTATAAATCAACCAAGGACTATCTCATACCAGCATGGTGCATAAAAGAAAAATGAAAACTAAATGCAAAAGACGCTCCAAGACTTGCACATAATGCATGAACGAAACGAATTCGAAAACATACCGATACTTGTTAAAGAAAGAGGGGATGCCTTCCGGGGCATCCCCAAGCTTAGACGCTTGAGTCTCCTTGAATATTTACTTCGGGTGCCTCGGGCATCCCCAAGCTTGAGCTCTTGCCTATCTTCCTTTTCCTCATATCGAGACATCCTCGATTAGACACTACATCCACACAAAACTTCAACAGAAAACTCGGTAAGATCCGTTAGTATAATAAAGCAAATCACCACTCTAAGTACTGTTGCAAACCAATTCATATTTTGTTTTTTCTTTGTGTCTACTATAATATAGCTTTTCCATGGCTTAATCCACTAATATAAATTTCTAGATTCATCAAAACAAGCAAACTATGCATCAAAAACAGAATCTGTCAAAAACAGAACAGTCTGTAGCAATCTGATCATTCACCATACTTATGCTACCCCAAAAATTCTACCAAAATTAGGAACAATAAACTAGTTGTACAGCAAGACATTGCAAAAAGAATCAGAACCATTTGACGTTCCAGTCCTGCACCGTACAAACCAACAAGCATTGTAAACATCCTAAAGGCAAACCTTGGCACATTATTTTTATAATACAATGGAATTATACAAGGGGATAATTATTTTTGTTGAAAAGTTTCTGTAATCAAGATTCACAAAGTTTCCGTGAGCATGAACAAAGTTCAAGGCTAGCTCCCACTTCAACAATGCTTGTCTTTCTCACTTTCGGTTTCTTTTTGAAAAGTTTTGGGTTCCTCTCTTTATTTTTGTTATTTTTAAACTATATGAAAGCACTCAACAGAAATAAATGACTCTCTAAAACTTCCGGGTTGTCTCCCTGGCAGCGCTTTCTTTAAAGCCATTAAGCTAGGCATATAGTGCTCAAGTAGTGAATCCACTCGGATCCCAAGGTATATCAAAGCCAATTTTAATTAGCAATGATTTGTAATTTAGTAGTGAGCACAAAGTAACATATATCATGTAATGACGAAGTCTAACTCTCTTCCTATGCATCGGCATGTCATAAAAGAACAATTCATGCACACCAAGTAAAGGCCAATGCATAGTATAAGCAGTTTCTTGCAATTCTATCGTGTTGGAAACATAGAGAGGTGGAGAAATAGTTCCTGTCTCATAATAATTGCAAGTAGGAGCAGCAAGCACATGCATATTACATTCATCAAAATCATCATGTGCAATGGTAAAAGGCAACCCATCAATAAGCACAAACTTCTCCGATATAGTGTAGTTTGGAGAATTCAAAGAGATAATAGGACTATCATGCATGGGTGCAATAGCAACAATTTCATGTTTAACATAAGGAACTATAGCAAGTTCATCTCCATAAGAGTAATTCATATTGGCATCTTGGCCACAAGCATAGCAAGCATCATCAAAAAGGGATATTTCAAACAAATTCAAGGGATCATAGCAATCATCATAGAAATCATCCTTCGGTAAGCACGAAGGCGAATTAAACAATGTATGAGTTGGAGGGTTACTCTCATTAGAAGGTGGGCACGGGTAGCTAATCCGCTCTTCCTCCTTTGTTTCTTCGCTCTCCTCATCATCTTTTTCATCCAATGAGCTCACTGTTTCATCAATTTCTTCTTCCATAACTTCCTGCAAAATATTAGTCTGTTCTTGGACAGCGTTGACTTTCTTCATAAAAGCATTAATATAGTAATTGTATTCATAATTTTCATAGCAATATCCAAGTATAGCAAGATTTTCCGGCCTATAACCATCATCATCAAAAGCTTCATACTTTTCAAACAAAGCTTCAATATCATAGGCAGCCTTAAAAGCAACAAATTCTTCAATTTGTTGAACATCATAGTAATTGTAAACACCCTTAGCATATGAAGATACGATTCCATTATCACTAAACAAGCATTGGTAGGGTAGGTGTTTCTTAGGGTCTTCAGAACAACAAGTAACATCATATATTTCACATAAATTCCAAGCATAGCATTGCAAACGTTGAATTTGATCCCATAATAGTTTCCCTTTTTAAGATATACGATGTCGCACATAACAAGCATGCTCATCTAAAGATTTGCCCTCAACTAAGCTAGTTGGGGTTTCAGCACGAGCACAAAGGGATCGAAGATGATCCAAGTAAAAAGCTTCACGACTGTGATAGATTTTGAGTGGTTCTTCAACCACTGGTGTAGTAGGTACAACTAATTTTTTTGGTATTTTGCGTTTCCTACCCATAACTAAAGATAGAAAACAACTAATAACATCAAATAAAAATTACTTAATGATAAAGCAAACAAGCACCCACGAGAATATTCACCCCACGCTATGACTCCCTGGCAACGGCGCCAGAAAAAGGTCTTGATGACCCGCAAGTATATGGGATAGTTGTAGCCTCTTTCGATAAGTAAGAGTGTCGAACCCAACGAGGAGCTAAAGGTAGAACAAATACTCTCTCAAGTCCTATCGGCCACTGATACAACTCTACGCACGCTTGACGTTTGATTTACCTAGAACAAGTATGAAACTAGAAGTACTTTGTAGGTGTGATAGGATAGGTTTGCAAGATAATAAAGAACACGTAAATATAAACTAGGGGCTGTTTAGATAAAGATGCAATAAAGTAAATATAGCGAGTGTGGAAAAGTGGTGGTAGGAGTTGTGGAATTGTCCCTAAGCAACTGACTACATTACTAGACCGGTAATCACTATTGCAATTCTATTTGAGGGAGAGGCATAAGCTAACATATCATCCCTTACTTGGAATTCTATGCACTTATGATTGGAACTCTAGCAAGTGTCCGCAACTACTAAAGATTCATTAAGGTAAAACCCAACCATAGCATTAAAGCATCAAGTCCCCTTTTATCCCATACGCAAACAACCTACTTACTCGGGTTTGTGTTTCAGTCACTCACGCAACCCACCATAAGCAAATCATAAACATATTGCAAACCCTACAGCGGGAATACCTCACGCTTGCGCAACACACACAACACAATAGGACAGCACCAGTAAATAAAACATGCAAGTCAAATAAATCATAGCAATTCATCAATCACCGATAGGACAATGAAAATCTACTCAGACATCATAGGATGGCCACACATCATTGGAAAATAATATGAAGCATAAAGCACCATGTTCAAGTAGAGGGTATAGCGGGTTGCGGGAGAGTGGACCGCTGGATATAGATGGGGGAAGGTGATGGAGATGTTGGTGAAGATGACGGCGGTGTTGGTGAAGATCGCGGTGATGATGATGGCCCCCGGCAGCACTCCGGCGCCACCGGAAGCTAGAGGGAGAGAGGCCCCCTTCTTCTTCTTCTTCCTTGACCTCCTCCCTAGATGGGAGAAGGGTTTCCCCTCTGGTACTTGGCTCCCATGGCTTGGGAGGGGCGAGTGTCAGGACCCCGATTTCAAGTCACATCGATCTAGCCCGTAACACCTCATATCACTTTGCGGCCTCACGCACGGTATTCCCACGGGTGTCGCCTTACCATGGCCCGGGACCGTTTGCGTCTTTTGGCTCACGTATATGATAGTGTCGCTAGCATCCATATGACAGAGAACCCGGGCCGACATGACTAGTCGTGAACCCAAAGTGGCACTAACTTATAGGGACAGGCATACATAAATCAACATCAAGCATGTCGGTCAGCAGCGTGCGAATCCGGGCTGTAGCACTGGGCTAACAGGACTCCGGGAACCCAGGCTGTAGCAGGCTAGGCAGGACTCCGGATGTCACCGCGTGACATTTCCCCGAAGGGACAGACACATGAACGAAGTGAATCACATGCCGGCCAATCAAGTGTTCCGGAGCAGTAGTGCTGGGCTAGCAGGACTCCGGTGAACCGGGCTGTAGCGGACTACTATGGCTCATGGAAGCACAAGACTACATTTCCCCATAAGAGAGGCTACCAAGGATAAACAACTAGGTTGTCGGATCCCACACATAGCAAGCATTTCAATCATACACACAATATGCTCGATATGTGTAAATACAACATGGCATCACAACATAACTCTACGACTCAAGTATTTATTCATTTGGCTCCGAGGAGCGAGATATTACAAACATGGGTCTCATGACCCCAACATACAGAGCATACAAGCAACAAGCACATGTGGAAGCTTAACTTGTCTGAGTACAGACAACTACAAAAGAAAAAGGCTGAGAAGCCTGACTATCTACCAGATCCTGCCGAGGGCACAAGATCGTAGCTGAGGTAACAAGCTAAACGTCGAAGTCCAGGCGGAACTACTAGCGAGACTGAAGTCTCTCTGCAAAACATAAATTAAGCAAATGTGAGTAGAAATGTACCCAGCAAGACTTACATCAGAACTAACTACATATGCATCATTATCAACAAAGGGGGTGGTGGAGTTTGACTGCAGCAAGCCAGCTTTGACTCGGTGGCTATCCTGAACTACAACTGCAAGTAACTCTTTTGAGGTGGCGCACACGTGTCCACATATTCACCATATCAATACACCACTATGGATCCGCTCCCGTCTCCCTACGAGAACGCCATCCATAGCACTCACGCTTATCTTGCGTATTTTAGAGTATCCACTTTCACTTGTCTATGAACTATTATAGGCAACCCAGAAGTCCTCTACCGCGGACACGGCTATTCGAATAGATGATGTTAACCCTGTAGGGGTGTACTTCTTCACACATGTTTCCACCACTTAGCATCTGCACACGACATGTGCTCGGAAGACTTCAAGCGAAAGCCGACATAGACCACGACCTGACTAACCACACGAGTCTCTAGTCCAGGTTTATCGCCTATTCGGGTTCCATCCGCGAGGATATCCATCCGGAGTTTCGCTCACAGCCCCAAACAATGTGTGCAGGGTTCTCGAGACACCAAACGGGCGCTCGGTACACCGGGTTGATACGTCTCCAATGTATCTATAATTTTTGATTGCTCCATGCTACTTTATCTATTATTTTGGACTATAATGGGCTTTATTTTCCACTTTTATATTATTTTTAGGACTAACCTATTAACCGGAGGCCCAGCCCAGAATTGCTGTTTTTTGCCTATTTCAGTGTTTCGAAGAAACGGAATATCAAACGGAGTCCAAACGAGATGAAACCTTCGGGAACGTGATTTTCTCATCGAACGTGATCCAGGAGACTTGGACCCTACTCCAAGGAGTGCCAGAGGCGGTCACAAGGGTGGGGGGCGCACCCCTCCCCCTGGGCGCGCCCCCTGACGCTCCACCGACGTACTCCTTCCTCCTATATATACCTACGTACCCCCAACAGACCGGGGACGGAGCCAAAAACCTAATTCCACCGCCGTAACTTCCTGTATCCACGAGATCCCATCTTGGAGCCTGTTCCGGAGCTCCGCCGGAGGGTGCATCCACCACGGAGGGCTTCTACATCAACACCATAGCCCCTCCGATGAAGTGTGAGTAGTTTACTTCAGACCTTCGGGTCCATAGCTAGTAGCGAGATGGCTTCTTCTCTCTTTTTGGATCTCAATAGAATATTCTCCCCCTCTCTCGTGGAGATCTATTCGATGTAATCTTCTTTTTGCGGTGTGTTTGTTGAGATCGATGAATTGTGGGTTTATGATCCAGCTTATCTATGGAAAATATTTGATTCTTCTCTGAATTCTTTTATGTATGATTAAGTTATCTTTGCAAGTCTCTTCGAATTATCCGTTTGGTTTGGCCAACTAGATTGGTAGTTCTTGCAATCGGAGAAGTGCTTAGCTTTGGGTTCAATCTTGCGGTGACCTTACCAAGTGACAGAAAGGGTTGCAAGGCACGTATTGTATTGTTGCCACCGAGGATAACAAGATGGGGTATTTATCATATTGCATGAATTTATTCCTCTACATCATGTCATCTTGCTTAAGGCGTTACTCTGTTTTTAGCTTAATACTCTAGATGCATGCTGGATAGCGGTCGATGAGTGGAGTAATAGTAGTAGGTGCAAAATCGTTTCGGTCTACTTGTCACAGAGGTGATGCCTATATACATGATCATTGCCGTGATAACCTCATAACTATGCTCAATTCTGTCAATTGCTCAACAGTAATTTGTTCACCCACCGTAGAATACTTAAGCTCTTGAGAGAAGCCACTAGTGAAACCTATGGCCCCCGGGTCTATTCTCATCATATCAATCTCCATCACTTTATTTACTTGCTTTGCTTTTACTTTTTTTACTTTGTATCTTTATATCAAAAATACCAAAAATATTATCTCTATCAGATCTCACTCTCGTAAGTGACCGTGAAGGGATTGACAACCCCTAAGCATTGGTTGCGAGTAGCTATCGTTTTGTGCAGGTACGAGGGACTTGCGCGTAGTCTCCTACTGGATTGATACCTTGGTTCTCAAAAACCGAGGGAATTACTTACGCTACTGTGCTGCATCATCCTCTCCTCTTCGGGGAAATCCAACGCAAGCTCGAGACGTAGCAAGAAGAATTTCTGGCGCCGTTGCCGGGGAGGCTTACGCAAAAAGTCAACATACCAAGTACCCATCACAATCCCTATCTCTCACATTACATTATTTTCCATTTGCCTCTCGTTTTCGTCTCCCCCACTTCACCCTTGCCGTTTTATTCGCCCTCTCTTTCCCAATCTCCTCCTTTTTTCCCTTTGCCTTTTGTTTGCTCCCGTGTTAGTTTGCTTGCTTGTCGCTATGTCTGAAATTGGGGAAATTATCGCCGATATTGGTGATAATAATATGGAAAATTCTGAAGCTCCTGCTGAAGAATCCCCTACCTATCACACAAAGAGATTTCGAATCGGTAGTGGTAATATTATTGGAAAAGGAGCTATTCAAGATTTATTTACTTGTGCTGGTGCTTTACCCTCTATGGGTGGTTCTATTCTCCATAGAACTAGTAGTCTTGCGGACGCTATTGCCATGCTTATCGTTGAACTTGAAAGGCAATTTATGCATATGCACCCTTCTATACAAAGAATTTTCCTAGAATTTTCTAATATTGAACACTCCTCTGTTAAGCGTGCCGCTACTATATTTTTGGCTCATGAATTCAGATTTATAATAAAAGAAGCCAAAGAAATCTTTGTGCATTATAGGGTGGACGCTGGCCGTCCTCCCATAGAATCTATCCTTTTTTATGAAGAAGAAATAATGCGTTTTCAATCTATCGACTATGTTGCTTTCAATGAAAATCTTAGGAAAAAAGTGCCTACCAATATTTTAATTGATAGAATCTCTGAGCTTAATGATGATTTGGCTATTCGAAATAATGAGCTAGGATGCTCTCTTGAGTATAGGCTTACCAAGTTCTGTCAAAAGAATGCTTATAATGATGAATTGGTTGTGCAATACGAAGGGCCGAAAGAGGAACCTATACCTCCTAAAATTGATCTTGGGGACTTTTGTCCTATTAAATTTAGCCCTTTTGATTACTTTTGCTTGCCTCAAAGAAAACTTGCTGCCGAACGTAGAGAATATGAAATGAGTTTCACCGATATATCTTATTACTACGGTACCACCTAGATCTATCCTTGCTTTTATGCCTAGCTAGGGGCGTTAAACGATAGCGCTTGTTGGGAGGCAGCCCAATTTTATTTTGTGTTTTTTGTTTTTGGTTCTGGTTAGGAATAAATAATCCATCTAGAATCTGTCTCGATGTGATTTTATCTTTTAATTAGTGTTTGTGCCAAGTTGGACCTATTGGATCTTCTTGGATGATAGTTATTTGATCTTGCTGTAATTTCCAGAATCTTTGTGCTCAGTGCCCGAATTGTTAAAAATCACCAGAGCATGTTGTCCAGGTCGTCTAATTTTGGTAGAATTTTTTGGGTTCCAGAAGTTTGTGTTAGTTACAGATTACTACAGACTGTTTTGTTTTTGACAGATTCTGTTTTGCGTGTGTTGTTTGCTTATTTTGATGAATCTATGGCTAGTAAAATAGTTTATGAACCATAGGGAAGTTGGAATACAGTGGGTTTAACACCAATATAAATAAAGAATGAGTTCATTACAGGACCTTAAAGTAGTCTTTTGTTTTCTTTCTCTAACGGAGCTCACGAGATTTCTATTGAGTTTTGTGTTGTGAAGTTTTCAAGTTTTGGGTGAATTCTTTTGATGGATTATGGAACAAGGAGTGGAAAGAGCCTAAGCTTGGGGATGCCCATGGCACCCCCAAGATAATCCAAGGACACCAAAAAGTCAAAGCTTGCTGATGCCCCGGAAGGCATCCCCTCTTTCGTCTACTTCCATCGGTAATTTACTTGGAGCTATATTTTTATTCACCAACATGATATGTGTTTTGCTTGGAGCGTCTTGTATTATTTGAGTCTTTTGCTTGTTAGTTACCAAAATAATCCTTTCTGTACACACCTTTTGAGAGAGCCATATATGAATTGAAATTTGATAGAATACTCTATGTGCTTCACTTATATCTATCGAGCTTGATAGTTTTTGCTCATAGTGCTTCACTTATATCTTTTGAGCTTGATAATTTTTGCTCTAGTGCTTCACTTAAATCTTTTAGAGCACGGTGGTGGATTTGTTTTAAATAAACTTGATCTCTCATGCTTCACATAGATTATTTTGAGAGTCATTAATAGCATGGTAATTTGCTTAATGTTAATATACTTGGTGTTCAAGATATGTGAAACTTTCTTTTGAGTGTGTTGAATACTAAGATAAGTTTGATGCTTGATAATTGTTTTGAGATTTGGAGGTAATAATATCAAAGTCATGCTGGTTGAGTAGTTGTGAATTTGATAAATGCTTGTGTTGAAGTTTGTAAGTCCCGTAGCAGGCACGTATGGTTAAAGTTGTGTAACAAATTTGAAGCATGAGGTGTACCTGGCTTGTGCATCCTTATGAGTGGCGGTCGGGGACGAGCGATGTTCTTTTCCTACCAATCTATCCCCCTAGGAGCATGCGCGTAGTACTTGAATTTTGATGACTTCTAAATTTTTGCAATAAGTATGTGAGTTCTTTTGACTAATGTTGAGTCCATGGATTATACGCACTCTTACCTTTCCGCCATTGCTAGCCTCTGCGGTACCGTGCATTGCCCTTTCTCACATTGAGAGTTGGCGCAAACTTCGCCGGTGCATCCAAACCCCGTGATACGATACGCTCTGTCACACATAAACCTCCTTATATCTTCCTCAAAACAGCCACCATACCTACCTATTATGGCATTTCCATAGCCATTCCGAGATATATTGCCATGCAACTTTCCACCGTTCCGTTCATCATTATTATGACATACATTACTTTTGTCATATTTCCATTTCATGATCATGTAGTTGACATCGTATTTGTGGCAAAGCCACCATGCATTATTTTCATACATGTCACTCTTGATTCATTGCACCATCCCGGTACACCGCCGGAGGCATTCATATAGAGTCATACCTTGTTCTAGTTTCGAGTTGTAATCCTCATGTTGTAATCAATAGAAGTGTGATGATCATCATTATTAGAGCATTGCCCAAATAAAAAAAGAGAAAGGCAAAAAAAAGAAAGGCCCAAAAAAAAGGGCAATGCTACTATCTCCTTTTCCACATTTGTGCTTCAAAATAGCACCATGTTCTTCATGTAATGAGTCTCATATTTTGTGCTTCAAAGTAGCACCTCGTTCTTCATATAGTGAGTCTCATAAGTTCTCTTTTTCATACTAGTGGGAATTTTTCATTATAGAACGTGGCTTGTATATTCCCTGATGGGCTTCCTCAAATGCCCTAGGTCTTCATGAGCAAGCAAGTTGGATGCACACCCACTAGTTTTCTTTTGTCGAGCATTCATAGCTCTATGAATCCATTGCATGGCAATCCCTACTCCTCATGTTGTCATCAATTGATGGGCATCTCCATAGCCCGTTGATTAGCCTCATCAACGTGAGACTTTCTCCCTTTTGTCTTCTCCACACAATCCCCATCATCATATTCTATTCCACCCATAGTGCTATATCCATGGCTCACGCTCATATATTGCGTGAAGGTTGAAAAAGTTTGGGATTATTTAAGTATGAAACAATTGCTTGGCTTGTCATCGGGGGTATAGAAGTTGGGAACATCTTTGTGTGACGAAAATGAAGCATAGCCTAACTATATGATTTTGTAGGGATGAACTTTCTTTGGCCATGTTATTTTGAGATGACATAATTATTTTGATTAGTATGCTGGAAGTATTATTATTTTTATGTCAATATGAACTTTTGTCTTGAATCTTTTGGATCTGAATATTCATACCACACTTAAGAAGATTTACATTGAAATTATGCCAACGTATCACTCCGCATCAAAAATTCTCATTTTATCATTTACCTACTCGAGGACGAGCAGGAATTAAGCTTGGGGATGCCTGATACGTCTCCAACGTATCTATAATTTTTGATTGCTCCATCCGCAGACTTCAAGCGAAAGCCGACGTGGGTGTAGACCACGACCTGACTAACCACATGAGTCTCTAGTCCAGGTTTATCGCCTATTGAGGTTCCATCCGCGAGGAGATCCGGCCGGAGTTTCGCTCACAGCCCCAAACAATGTGTGCAGGGTTCCCGAGACACCAAACAGGCGCTCGGTACACCGGGCTGATACGTCTAGCTTGCACGGACTTCGAGGACGCCGGAGTTCGCCGGAGAAGATGCTGGAGAGGAGGGGGACGCCGGAGGCGGGCGGATCCGGGGCGGCCGGAGCTCCCGCGCCGGATCCGGGAGTAGGAGGGGCGGGTCGCCGGCAGAGGCGGTGGCTGTGGGGTGCGCCTTGGCGAGGTGGCGGCGAGGCGGGCGCGCATGGCCGGGCGGCGTCGGAGGCGGGCGGCGACGCGGACGGGAGGTGCGCGGCGAGGTGCGGAGACGGCGGCGGCGAAGCTCGGGATGGAGGGGCGGCGACCGGAGGCGGGACGCTTGGCTGGCGCTGCTGCTTGGGCGCGCTGGCGCCCCCTGGCTGGCGGGCGGCGGAGCTGGCAGGGCGGGGCCCCTTTGGGCCCGGCGGGCGGGCGCGGGCTTGAGAGAGAGAGGCGGCGCGCGCTGACGTGGCGCGGCGGATTTGCCGGGGACGACGGGTGGACATGTCCGTCGGTGGAGGAGAAGGTGTCCGGCGGCGCGAGGGGAATTTCTAGGGTTTGGACTGCGAAAAAAAATCGGGGAGGGGCACATATTTATAGGTAGAGGGAGCTAGGAGAGTCCAAATGAGGAGCAGTTTTCACCCACACGATCGTGATCGAACGAACGAGAGCATGAAGGGGAGTTTGCTGGGTTTTGGGCCACTTTGGAGGGGTGTTGGGCTGCAAAGAGAATGAGGCTTTGCGGTTACCCGGTTAACCGTTGGAGTATCAAACGACCTCCAAATGGCACGAAACTTGACAGGCGGTCTACCGGCGCTATACCAAGGCCGCTTGACAAACCTCGGTCCATTCCGAGAATGTTTGACACCCGCTCACGAAAAGAGGCAAAAGGGGGCGCCGGGAGACATAGGAGTGCCGGATTGCAAAGCGGACAACGGGGAAAATGCTCGGATGCATGAGATGAACACGTATGCAAAATGAAATGCAGATGATGACATGATATGAAATGCAGATGATGACATGGCAAAGTGCAACACGCAAGCAAATGACATGGCAACGACGGCGAATAACTGACAGACACCTGGCGCATCGAATCCGGGGTGTTACAACACTCCTCCACTAACAAGAGATCTCGTCCCGAGACGGAAGGAAAAAAGGAAGAGATGAAGCAAGAATTGAAGAGAAGAAGCAAAGAATCGAGAGCACTCGAGAATAAGAAAGGAACGACGAGAATGACAAGAATCGAAAACTCACGGAATCAGATATACTCTGAAAGCACTCCGGTTAAAACAAGATAAGAAACGAATAAGATTGAAAGGATTTAGGCAGCACACCGGTTGAACAAGGAAAGAATAGAACATGAGCTTCAGAAGATGGAATGACACTTGACGAGATAAACAATGCAATGCCTCCGGAAGAATTGAAAGAATTTGAATGAAAAGAACTTAGAAGGAAGGATTGAGTGGATTTGAATATCTGAGAAGAACAAAGAAATGCAAAACTCCAATTCTAAAGAATACGGAGAATTAATTACACTTCGAGATGCGAGAAGAAAAGATACTTGAACTCCACCAACGAAATCTTGATGAACTCTTGATGAATGAATTAAATCCTGAAGAACCACCATGAAGAACTCCGGTAAACAAAAGAATGACGAGATAAAATTGAAGGATGAAAGAATAAGATTAAAGCTTTGCGGTGATTTAGATGGGGGTTCCGACGAAATGGCCGAGAAAACTGAACTCCGGAAAAGAAAAGATGAAAAACACTTAGATCCGAGAAAAAACACTCATCACGAACAATCTCCAAAGAAAGAATTAATCAACTTGACCACGATGAATAAGAATTATATTATGCTTATCATCCACCAATTAAATTGATGAGAAGCAATGGATTTTCATACTACTTATTCTTCTTGAAAAAGAATTGAGAAGTGACATAACGCAAACTTGAGAAGGTCTTCAAGAACCACCGGTAGGATTCGAAAGAACGAATGAATTAATATGATAAACAAGGAAAAGAATCTTGAACGAACCACCGCAAGAATTTGGAAATGACGGATGAAAGAAAATGAAACACCGGGAAGAATTAGAAGAACAAATATGCTTGAGGGAATTTAGATGCAAAAGCACAAAGAGATCATGAGCTGATTAAAGAACACTTGAACGAAGCACCGGAAGAATATAGATGAACGAAGGGGCACGGATGTAGAATAATTGGGGAATGAATCTGAAAACATGGAACGAAGAAATCTTCCGAAAAGATGGCCGCCGGATGATTGAGATGGAAAGTAACTCCTGAAATACTTCGGATGGATGAAAAGAATTGCACAACTGGAAACAAATTGATAGGATAAAAACGAGCTAGCACCACAAATCTTCGAGAGAACGGACAAGATTTAGGGAAAACTCTACTTCGGTCTTCAAATGAAGACGAGAAACGCCACCAAAATTACTTAGATACTCCGGGAGAATGATAAGCGAAGAGGTTGAGCCAACAATGAAAAATGATTAGAAATCGATGTCGAAGAGGGCATGTGACTGATGGAATCCATTCTTATGTCACACTTGAAAGAATTTGAGAATAACTCTGGGGAAGTAGAAGAGTCAGGTAAGATCCTGGAAAAAGACCTGTGGGTTAGGGCCCACTGAATAGATAACACCGTCGGAAAGGAAAGAGATAGATGATGCACCGGAACAATTGAAATATTAGAATGAGGTGATAAACTCGAATTAATTGGAACACAGACGAATCTCCTGAGATGTCTTCGGAACTCCGGAATGATTAACTGGCGAGAGGCGAACGAGCAAAGGGAGATATTTGAGCTGAGGGAACGAATACGATCGACAACGAAAAACTTGAATTGAATCCACCGGGGAAGAAAAGAGATGAAGAATGTCGTACAAAACGAGAATTCACCGGTTGAAATAATTGAGGGAAGACTGAAGAGACTCCGCACGAATGAAATTGATGGTCGAAAGAGACTCGGGCTCCGGGAAGAAAAGGGGTGGGAGGGCGGGAAACACAGAGGCAACTTGGAAGGGGAACCGACGAACAACTTGAAGAGAAAACACCGGTTGAAATCATTGAGGAAAGAAAGCAAAGACTTCGCACGAGTAGGATGGATACTCAATTACGGACTCCGGTTCCGAGAAGAAGAAGGGTGGGCGGGTGGGAAAAGAAAACAACTGAGGATTGGACTTGACAACGATGAAGAGGCTCGAGTCAACTTGACGAGAAATGTACCGGATGAAAGAGGATGGACAACTCATGAAACTAACCACGTGATCCTAAAGAAAAATTTGAACGGGAAGAGGAGTAGTTCAAAACACCTACGTCAAGATTCCTTACCAGAGCGACGAAGGGGCAGAGGAGTAAAAAGAATTCCTACTCTCCGATATAACTAGACTCCGAAAACAGTTTTCTTCTAGACTCAACAACGACCAAACTACACGATCAATCAAGGGGGCTCCTAGGGTCGGTCGAAGCTCTGATACCAACTTGTCACGCCCAATATGCGACCCTATCCAAAAGGAACTCGACGGTCCCACCAAGGATAGACCCGCATATTGGAACGCTTTTGCAAGGTGGATATCATTACATCAACATTACATAATAGTGGGATACATCCAATACATACAATGTCACATGAATACAACAACACAACATACAAGATCAACATCCGACTACGGATGAAACATAAACAGAAACTCAAACGACATCCACCCTGCTAGCCCAGGCTGCCGACCTGGAACCTATCCCCTGATCGAATAAGCAGAAGAAGAACTCCAAAACAGGTAAACATCGCTCTCGCGTCATGACCATCGCAAATCTGTACCTGTAACTGGTGGTGTAGTAATCTGTGAGCCACGAGGACTCAGCAATCCCATTACCATGGGTATCAAGACTAGCAAAGCTTAATGGGAAAGGAAGGGGTAAAGTGGTGAGGTTGCAGCAGCGACTAAGCATGATATGGTGGCTAACATACGGAAATGAGAGCGAGAAGAGAAACAAAGGAACGGTCGTCAACTAGTAATGATCAAGAAGTGATCCTAAACTCCTACTTACATCAGACATAACTCAGAAACCGTGTTCTCCTCTCGATCAACCCTGAAAAGAGACACTCACGGTTACGCACACGGTTGGTGTATTTTAGAAGAGTTTGCTTCAAGTTTACTACAACCGGATATTAACAAATTCCCATCTGCCACATAACCGCGGGCACGGCTCTCGAAAGTTCAAACCTTGCAGGGGTTTCCCAACTTAGCCCATGATAAGCTCTCGCGATCAACGAAGGATATTCCTTCTCCCCGGGAAGACCCGATCCGTCTCGGAATCCCGGCTACAAGACATTTCGACAGCAATAAAACAAGACCAGCAAGACCTCCCGTGCCGACACCTCGATAGTAGCCGCAGATCTCGTCTCGAGCCACGACCGGATGAGCAGTCCGTATAACTAAAACCAAACCCCAAGTTTCCTTGAGGGGCACTGCAAAGCACTCTAGTTTGGACCAACACTTAGACAAGCATTGGCCCGGGGGCTGAATAACGATGACCCTTGGGTTAATTACTCCCAAGAGAAATGTAGGTGGTGGTGAGGCAAATGGTAAAACCAATGTTGGGCCTTGCTGGAGGAGTCTTATTCAAAGCGAACTGTCAAGGGGGTCCCATAAATCACCCGACCGCGTTAGGGACGCAAAAACCGGGAACATAATACCGATATGACGGAAACTAGGGCAGCAAGAGTGGAACAAAACACCAGGCATAAGGCCGAGCCTTCCACCCTTTACCAAGTATATAGAGGCATTAATAATATAAGATATATTGTGATATCCCAACAAGTAAACATGTTCCAACAAGGAACAACATCTCCATGTTCCAACAAGGAACAAACTTCATCTTCACCTGCAACTAACAACGCTATAAGAGGGGCTGAGCAAAGCGGTAACATAGCCAAACAACGGTTTGCTAGGAAGGGTGACAAAGGTTATAGGCTGACATGGCAATTTGGGATGGCTTGATAAACAGGTAATAGGTAGCGCAGCATAGCGATAGAACGAAGCAACTAGCATAGCAATGATAGTAGTGAGATCCAGGGTAGAGGTCATCTTGCCTGAAATCCCGCAAGGAAGAAGAACGAGTCCATGAAGAAGACGAACGGATGAAGCCGAACCAAGCGTAGACGAACGAATCCTCACGATCGCAACGAAACAGGAACTAACAAGAAGAAGCACACAACATAGTAAACACACCACACATGAACAAGACATGATGCACAACAAGCATGATGCATGACAGAGCTACATGAAGCTACTCATGGCAAAAGATGATGCATACAAGACCAACACATCAAAGCAAGTTTAAATGAGGCCGGAAACAACATATAACAATTCCGGTAAGTCCTTATATGCAAATTTCGAAATTGGTCCAGATCTGAATAAACCTTATGTTCAAGTTTTTAAACAGCAAGTTAAGATGCACCACGATGATCTACACGAAATTCTAGTGAAGTTACATATAAAGGTCGTTAGATTCGGAGCTACGGCCTAGAAGATATGATCAAAACAAGATAAGCATGGCATTGATGCAAAATGCATACAAACATCAAGCAAACACCTCAAAACAAGGATGCAACATGATAATATGAAACTACATGCAAAATCAAGCAAGTTTCATATAGAGCACACACAAAACGGAGCAACGGATCAACACATACACACAATACAAGTCATGACAACAATCTGCCCAAAACAGCAACTAGGCATATTGCAAGCACCAAAACAACATGCTACAGTACCACAATATGAAAATAAAAGGCATGGGCATGATGTACAGGTAAAGCATGATAAAACATGAACACTGAGCTATCTCCAGAAATCAAAAGGACATGGCAAGATTGCAAATAATAACAGTTTCAGACTTAGCAGGAAATAACATCAGGTTGCAATGTTTAGAGCCATCAAACAACATGTTACAGGAACTTATCATGGCAAACAAAGGCATGGAAAGATAGTACTAAATGCATAGAACAAAAGTCCTTTACTGACTATGAGCCAAAAAGGATCAGGAAAAATAAGATGGCACCCATGTAAACATGGCAAGTTATATTACAGATTCAAACATGGCAGAAACAACAATAAGTAGGCATGTTGGTGAGCTTGAACCACTCACCACAGAGCAATACATGGCATGGAAAGGAAACTCACAGTAACAAGACATGGCATAGAAGCTAAGAATGGCAAGAACAACATCATAGCATACACGGATCAACTACAACAACCTTGGCAAAATTGAATAACATGTAAACAACCTGCCAGGAAACATTTTATAGCAAAAGTAGAGCTCGATTGACTCAAGCTATGGCACTCCATAATTGAAAACAAGGGCATGGACGGATAGAGAATAACCATATGTTCAAAACATCCTTACTGAAGTATCTCAAAATAAGCATGGATCTCTCGGTAGCATCAAGTTAACTAGGCATAAAAATATCAGCAGAACAGGGGCTGAAATCAGCAACATCATGAAGCCTAGTTTGCATGCTTGTGCTAGTCACCACAGAGATCACAAAATTACATGGCATACACCCCTGTAAAGATGGTATGGCATATTACAAAACACATGTAGGACTCAAGTTCATAGGGTGCACACATCAATCATGGAAAAAATGGCAAAAGTGCATGTTCTGATAAGAATCTGAAACTAACATCACATAGGACTCTTCTAACAGAATTTCGGGCATCAAGATGAGCTCAAATGAAAATGATGCAATGAGATGAAATGATGTACTCGTCGAGGCGAACAATTTGACATATTACACGCACGAAACGGAGCTACGGATGCAGAGATACGATGCAACGAACATGGCATGATAATTACAAAAATCTGGGACTTAGGGATATTTCGGGGAGGGGAAAGTCAACCTCTAGCTTGCACGGACTTCGAGGACGCCGGAGTTCGCCGGAGAAGATGCCGGAGAGGAGGGGGACGCCGGAGGCGGGCGGATCCGGGGAGGCCTGAGCTCCCGCGGCCGGATCCGGGAGGAGGAGGGGCGGGGTTGCCGGCTGGAGGCGTGTGGCGCGTGGGGTGCGCCCGGCGAGGTGGCGGCGAGGCCGGGCGCGCCTCGCCAGCGGCGTCGGAGGCGGGCGGCGGCGCGGACCGGGAGGTGCGCGGCGAGGTGCCGGAGACAGGCGGCGGCGAAGCTCGGGCCGGGCGGCGAAGCTCGGGATGGAGGGCGGGGCGCTTGGCGTGGTGCGGGCGGGCGCGCGCGTGCGCTGGCTGGCGGCTGGCGGCGGCGGGCAGGTGGGTTGGTTCTGGCCCTGGCGGGCGGGCGGGCGCGAGAGAGAGAGAGGCGGCGCGCGCTGATGTGGCGGCGGCGGATTCGCCGGGGACGACGGGCGGACATGTCCGTCGGTGGAGGAGAAGGTGTCCGGCGGCGCGAGGGGAATTCTAGGGTTTGGACTGCGAAAAAAATCGGGGAGGGGCACATATTTATAGGTAGAGGGAGCTAGGAGAGTCCAAATGAGGAGCGGTTTTCGCCCACACGATCGTGATCGAACGACCGAGAGCATAAAGGGGAGTTTGCTGGGTTTTGGGCCACTTTGGAGGGGTTTTTGGCTGCAAAGAGAAGGAGGCTTTGCGGTTACCCGGTTAACCGTTTGAGTATCAAACGACCTCCAAATGGCACGAAACTTGACAGGCGGTCTACCGGTGCTATACCAAGGCCGCTTGACAAACCTCGGTCCATTCCGAGAATGTTTAACACCCGCTCACGAAAAGAGGCAAAAGGGGGCGCCGGGAGACATAGGAGTGCCGGATTGCAAAACGGACAATGGGGAAAATGCTCGGATGCATGAGACGAACACATATGCAAAATGAAATGCACATGATGACAAGATATGAAATGCAGATGATGACATGGCAAAGTGCAACACGCAAGAAAATGACATGGCAACGACGGCGAATAAGCGAGCAGACACACGGCGCGATCGAATCCGGGCGCATAAAGAACTTCTCAGATCCACGAGATCCCATCTTGGGGCCTGTTCCAGAGCTCCTCCGAAGGGGGCATCCACCACGGAGGGCTTCTACATCAACACCATAGCCCCTCCGATGAAGTGTGAATAGTTTACTTCAGACCTTCGGGTCCATAGCTAGTAGCTAGATGGCTTCTTCTCTCTTTTGGATCTCAATACAATGTTCTCCCCTCTCGTGGAGATCTATTCCATGTAATCTTGTTTTTTTGTGTGTTTGTTGAGACCGATGAATTGTGGGTTTATGATCCAGCTTATCTATGGAAAATATTTGATTCTTCTCTGAATTCTTTTATGTATGATTAAGTTATCTTTGCAAGTCTCTTCGAATTATCCGTTTGGTTTGGCCAACTAGATCGGTAGTTCTTGCAATGGGAGAAGTGCTTAGCTTTGGGTTCAATCTTGTGGTGACCTTACCCAAAGGATGAAAGGGTTGCAAGGCACGTATTGTATTGTTGCCATCGAGGATAACAAGATGGGGTATTTATCATATTGCATGAATTTATTCCTCTACATCATGTCATCTTGCTTAAGACATTACTTTGTTTTTAACTTAGTACTCTAGATGCATGTTGGATAGCGGTCGATGAGTGGAGTAATAGTAGTAGGTGCAGAATCGTTTCGGTCTACTTGTCACGGACGTGATGCCTATACACATGATCATTGCCTGGATAACCTCATAACTATGCTCAATTCTATGAATTGCTCAACAGTAATTTGTTCACCCACCGTAGAATACTTATGCTCTTGAGAGAAGCCACTAGTGAAACCTATGGCCCCCGGGTCTATTCTCATCATATCAATCTCCATCACTTTATTTACTTGCTTTGCTTTTACTCTTTTTACTTTGTATCTTTATATCAAAAATACCAAAAATATTATCTCTATCAGATCTCACTCTCGTAAGTGACCGTGAAGGGATTATAAGCGTTGGTTGCGAGTAGCTATCGTTTTGTGCAGGTACGAGGGACTTGCCCGTAGTCTCCTACTGGATTGATACCTTGGTTCTCAAAAACTGAGGGAAATACTTACGCTATTGTGCTGCATCATCCTCTCCTCTTCGGGGAAATCCAATGCAAGCTCGAGACGTAGCACGGGCCACGGTGTATCTACCGCATCATAGCCCAACCCTTGGGTCAGCGTTACGCACGGCCTCCAACACATATCCTACAAACACCAGAAACTAGTTGCAACTCCTAGAAAAAGGACAAGGGCGGTTAATAAGTCGAGCGGGGTCATATTTCGGGGCCCAACGTGTGGTAGTAGCTGTTCATGGATCACAAACACAGAACTCAGTTCCTGAGGACGGCTTCAGTGAGACAACCCATCATGTACTCCTACATGGCCTCTCACCGATACCTTTACCAAATCGTGTTCACACACTTAGCTTCCAACAATAGGACATGTTCACACACCTCCGATTCATCCCCGATGAATCGGACCTGACTCAACTCTAAGCAGTAGCAGGCATGACAAAAAGCATGAATGAGTAGGCATAACAGGGCTCAAACAACTCCTACTCATGCTAGTGGGTTTCATCTATTTACTGTGGCAATGACAGGTCATGCAGAGGATAAAGGGGTTCAACTACCACAACAAGTAACAGATGAATCGTTGTTGTCCTAATACAGTAAAAGAGAGCAGGAGCGAGAGAGTGGGATTGTACCGGAATGAACAAGGGGTTTTTGCTTGCCTGGCACTTCTGAAGATAATATAGCTCTTCATTGGTGTCATCGAACTCATCGTCGGTATGTCGTCTACTGAGAGGGGACAAACACCGGCAACACAGAAGGAAGCACCATCAATGCAATGCACAATATGATGCATGATCATGAGATGGCAATATGTTGTGGTTTGAGCTAATGCAACTAGCAGCAGGTTAAATGAAGTTGGTTTGAACCCTAGGTTCAAATTCAAACTCCATATGTGAAGGTTTAAATGCCATAACAAGATTTGGCCTAAACAGCAGCCCTAAGTTGTTCTATCATGCATGAAAATGGTACAGATGGATAGATTGGATTTTTCTGATCATTTTTCATATATAATTTATCTTATTTGGAGTTGCGGTTGAATTTATAAGAATTTTAGAAGTTTTGACCATTTTTTGGAAATTCCTGAAAAATAATAAATCCAGAAAATATATTACTGCGTCAGTATTAGGTCAAGCTGACCTCAGCAGGTCAATAGGCGCCGTCCAGGTCAAACCTGACCGGTGGGCCCACTGGTCAGTGACTCGGTGGCTAAAAGAGTTAGTTTTAACACTAACTAAAATTAGGAGGACACGGGGCCCACATGTCAGTATCACTAACTAACCCTAATTAACTAATCTAACGGTGCCACGTCAGCGGGTTAGTTAAGTTTAGTTTAAAATCTTAACCAAAAATTACAAGGGTCAGGGCCCACTTGTTTGTGACCGTGGGGGTAATTTGATTAGTTCCTAACCGGTGATTAGCCGGAGTTAAGGCCGCCGGCGAGGCCAGTCGCGGCGGAGGTCGCCGGAATTCCTCCTCCGGCGACCATTCGGGCGATGGAGGGGCTCTACACAAAGCGCATGCTCGCGCGCTTCCAATGCAGCAAGCGGTAGTGGCTGGGGTGGACGGAAGCGACGCCGACGGCGGGAGGCGCGGCGGCCGGAGTTCGACCATCGAGGGGTTGGGCGCTACGGGGCACGACAGGAGCAATAGATGAGGGTTTTGGGGTCCTGGCATGGCGCTGAGCACGGTGGTGTGCTCGGTCGTGGCCGTAGGTGACAGTGGCCACGGCGGCGACATGAACGGCGGTGATGAGCTCTCGGCTCCGACGGCTAGCACGGCTAGTGAACGGGTACGAGCTCGAGGAGTAGGGAGAAGACGGCAGAGCTCACATCAGGCTCGGGGAGGCATCGGAGATGGTGAATCGATGGATGGCGATCGTCGGGGCAGAGGACGATGATGAGCTCGATGGCGACGATGGGCTGCTCCGGCGCTCTCGATCTTCGGCGTGGAGAGGCTCTGGTCCACGGCGGTGCGACTGGGCTCGGTGGTGGAGCGAGGGGTTGCCGGAGAGGGCGGGTCCGAGCGAGAGAGAGAACCGAGGAGGGGGAAAAGCACGGGGAAGAGGTCGAGGGGATTCCAGGGGTGTCGTGGCGCTGGGGGCCGTCTCGAGCAGCGAGCACACATGAAGGAGGTGGCCTCGCGCGTGGACGCGCGCGGCGAGGACACGTCTTCGTCCTCCTGGCAGGGGAGGAAGATGACAGGCAGGAGGCCAGTGGGCTGGGCCGCCAGGTGGGCTGGCCAGCTGGGCCGCGACAGGTAGGTGGCCAGGTAACTTCTCTCTCTCTCTCTCTCTCTCTCTCTCTCTTTTCTAATTTAGTTTATGTTTTCTATTTTTCTGTAAGTTTGTGGCTTTAATAAAAATAGTTAGACACTTACAAAAACCGTGGAAATAATCATTGGCTCTGTTTAGATTATTTCCAACAGCCCACACTTATTTGAGCATTTAAAATATTTTATAGCATTTAAATGCCCAAATGCAAATAGGTAATGATTTAATCCAATGACCTTATGTGTCCTAGAAAAATGTGAACCAATTTTGGCAAAGGTTCTATCCCAAGGCAAAACTGATGGACATTTTAGAAGGGCATCTCAGGTTCATTGAAAATGATTTTATGTTGAACCTATTTGATTTGGTCTGGTGCTATGGTTTGATCAATCCCCATTTCAAATTCAAAAGAATTTAAACATGATGCAGCACTCTAATGCAAGCACTAAGCATTACCAGAACTAGGGATGTGACAACTCACCCCTACTAAACAGGAATCTCGTCCCGAGATTCAAGACGTGAGGTAAGAAGATAGAGGGGACACGGAACTGACACAGTCTTCATGATCCATTGCATTTCTCGAAGATGTTGATTCATTGCTTCAAATTGATCTTGACGTCTTGCTTTGAGAACTACATCCAACATGACAACGAGTAAAAGGAAGAATTTTAGAAGAATCGATCTTCCTGAGGTTCGAGCAACTTAGGATCATCTTAATGATCACAATATCAACTCATGGAATGAGACATAAAAACATCTCTGGAGCTGAGAGGCAAAACATGCATCAGGAGTGACGGAAGAAACAATTTTACGAGGGTTTCAAAGTAGCGAGGGAAATTGTCATGATTCCAAAACGGGGCATCTCAGGGAAGGTGACTCTAAGAACTATTCCCTTAAGTGGCAAAAAAGAATTACTTTTGATACAAAGATCATTGAAACTCTTTATACCAGCTTAAGGAAAATCATAATCGATCATTTGAAGGAGTCCGGACGAATGACATTCCCGGACTAGAATGGATGATGTGGACTACCTTGTTGAAGACAACGCGATGGATGATTTTGCTTACCATCGGAAATGGATGGGACCCATGGTAGGACCACCTTTGAAGATGATCCTAAACAAAAATTACTGAGACGGCAGCCCATGGGAATTGGCACAATGGCGGTGCAAGCTGGGAACAAAAGCAACTGTTGGGAATGTTCCAACCATCATATCTGCCTGAGATTCAGATCTGGTTGGTGTCAGGATATTCCAGACTCATCAAGTCTAGAAAGAAAAATGAAGGTTTGCAACACAAATCGACGAGATGACGTTGCGAGATTCTCGGGGAGTGAACTACGATAGCAAGCTCCAAAACATGAGTTGGTTCTGCTACATACATGTGAACACGCTATCCCAGACAAGCATGACCACATAGTAGTCTTATAATGAAACACTACCGAAGTTTAGGTCAGGAACCATCATCGAGTATATCAAAGTCCTTGCATAAGTCCGGATTAGCTCTTCGGAAGGAACTTCTTCTCCTTGAACAAATCAATCAATGGCTTGGTGTGCTAGGAACACATATGGAGTGGAGGCGGCCAACCTAGCAAACCATAGAGCACTTCGCATGTGCATGACTAACTTGGAATGATTCCAGAGGAAGCAAAAACATTCTTTCTCATATTCATGGCGGAAATTTGCATAGAATGCGCATGAATTCGAGGAAGTCACTTCTTCCATCCAAGCATAAGCTTCATGAACGGAACAAGTAAGCATTGCTTATAAAGTTTCCAACACTAACTTAGATGTTCAACATGAATCATGGAGAAGATGAAAATTATATTGCCGCTGGGCTCAACAACAATTCATCCAGGTTTCCATATAAGTGGAAATCCACAATTATGTGAACAAGGTGATAGCCTTGGTCAGACCCAAAAGATATAATGGTGTATGATCGAGGGATCAACCACGAGTAAGACAACATTACGAGCATCGTTGGTTCTGATTTGACTTGACGATAGCCCATACTCAAGTCAAAGTTTTGACAAGGCAATAGATCCAACAATTGATCCCGAGGACCAATCGGTGAAGATATCATATTTCTTCAACACACACTCAAAAGGATATTCCTTAAAATGAACTAAGTCGGACAAGCTTTTATCTTCCAACTCTCCAAGTTGTTGTTTGGCTTAACCAACTAGCTCAGGGGTATCCAACACAGATTCTTGGAGAATGGGTGGTTTGGAGAAAAACCAGCATGATCACGAACTCAACATAGCGGTCAGGTGACAACCTGGTAATACTTCCGAGAAGATATTCAGAACATCACGAACCACCGATATGTTACTAAGCTCGAGAACAATCTTGCTTTTCAGAGCAATACAATATGAACAAATAAGCAAGGGATTTAGTAATCATAACTCATTGATCGAAGAGTGCACCGGAAATAAGGACTAGGTAGCACGATCAACCTTAGGGTGATGATTCAATAATCAACTCGCTAAGGATGAGGTTATTGTCCATTTAACTACCAAGCAACGGAGTTGCTAGGAGTATTGATTTCGCACACCACGATTCACTTGTCGACATTCCGGTTACAATAACATGGAAACTGAGGAATGAACAATGATGGCCAGAAGTATCACTGCATCAAGAATTCATAAGAGATAGTGCAATTCTCATGACGATCCTGACGTAAAGAGGGTGACACTTCAGAGTAGAACGGATCAAAAGCTTGATTGTATTTTGATCTGCGGAGTACAACTGCTTTGACCCAATCCTGGATATGGATGAGGTACTGGAGTTTGTTTCTCCTAGTCATTCTAGAATAGAATGGCTTGACGAACCAAAAGAGTAATAGGCATCGATAACACGAGTGCACGACTACTCCTGACTCACAATTGACAGACGAGGGTCGGGATACAACTAAAGAGGGTCAACTCAAGGAACGTATAAGTTTCTGAGTTGTGGATGCATAGGTTAGTATGTCGAATCAAGTTCAACAAGTTTCTTCCGGATAACCCATGCAAAAGGTAGAACTGGCAGAGTCACAATATGAATGGAGTACTCCTCAAGAGCACCCTGGTTGTGATCTTTTGATCCAACAAACTTCTGCCATAAGTGGTTCATGGTATTTGGAAGAAGGGAATACCACGAACCTCGAGGACTAACGCAAAGGTTACTAATAACCTAAAGGAACTAGCAAACACTATAAACATGAAGTAAGTAGGGTGAATCTCGGGTTCAAAACCCAAGGAGTAGAATACCTACTACTATGTGGCATCACGGGATGCTTTCGAGAATAAAGGCCAGAATCATCACACTGGGGATACAAAAGCACTGCTAAATTATGAGTGGTTCTCGAAGACACCTAGGCTCATAATACTAACTCCAACATACATGTCAAGGCAACGGAGTACCTCAACGGACCGATTAGTGTGCTTAATCTGGCCCAAAGGAACATCGAAAACAGGAACAAGGGATTTACAAATGCATCAGATTGTTTAGAAACTTGGGTTGACTCGGACAACATAACGGCTGTAAATGCTCAAAAAGAATTGAGACATCTTGCAAAATGGTGGCATAACCACTTAACATCGCAATATCAAGGTTTTGAGATCAACTGTCAACGCACAGAAGTAGTAGGAACTGAACTGAAGCCTAGAACCAACAATCCTATAAGTCTCTATCATAGTAACTCGTCATCCTAATAGATAGATGAGAAGGTCTAGTTCTTAATCCCCGTAGAAAAGAAGAGGGGGACTTAGATCAGAAGGGCATAAGGTATAAGGAGTAAAAAGAGCCTTACGTTCCCTTCCACAATCAATTCCCTGATATAACTAAAGCATTTCTAGACTCAACTTCGACCAGTTTGGCTTGGTAATCCTACAGGCAGTCAGGCTCTGATCCCAAAGTTGTCAGGACTCCGATTCCAAGTCACATCGATCTAGCCGGTAACACCTCATATCACTTTGCGTCCTCACGCACGGTATTCCCACGGGTGTCGCCTTACCATGGCCCGGGACCGTTTGCGCCTTTTGGCTCACGTATATGATAGTGTCGCTAGCATCCATATGACAGAGAACCCGGGCCGACATGACTAGTCGTGAACCCAAAGTGGCACTAGCTTATAGGGACAGGCATACATGAATCAACATCGAGCATGTCGGTCAGCAGTGTGCGAATCCGAGCTGTAGCACTGGGCTAACAGGACTCCAGGAACCCGGGCTGTAGTAGGCCAGGCAGGACTACGGATGTCACCGCGTGACATTTCCCAAGGGATGTACACAGAACGAAGTGAATCACATGCCGCCATCAAGTGTTAGGAGCAGTAGTCTGGGCTAGCAGGACTCGGTGAACTGGCAGTAGCGGACTACTATGGCTCATGGAAGCACAAGACTACATTTCCCCATAAGAGAGGCTACCAAGGATAAACAACTAGGTTGTCGGATCCCACACATAGCAAGCATTTCAATCGTACACACAATATGCTCAATATGTGTAAATACAACATGGCATCACCACATAACTCTACGACTCAAGTATTTATTCATTAGGCTCCGAGGAGCGAGATATTACAAACATGGGTCTCATGACCCCAACATACAGAGCATACAAGCAACAAGCACATGCGGAAGCTTAACTTGTCTGAGTAAAAACAACTACAAAAAAAGGCTGAGAAGCCTGACTATCTACCAGATCCTGCCGAGGGCACAAGATCGTAGCTGAGGTAACAAGCTAAACGTCGAAGTCCACGCGGAACTACTAGCGATACTGAAGTGTCTCTGCAAAACATAAATTAAGCAAACATGAGTACAAATGTACCCAGCAAGACTTACATCAGAACTAACTACATATGCATCATTATCAACAAAGGGGGTGGTGGAGTTTGACTGCAGCAAGCCAGCTTTGACTCGGTGGCTATCCTGAACTACGACTGCAAGTAACTCTTTTGAGGTGGCGCACACGAGTCCACATATTCACCATATCAATACACCACTATGGATCCGCTCCCGTCTCCCTACGAGAACGCCATCCATAGAACTCACGCTTATCTTGCGCATTTTAGAGTATCCACTTTCACTTGTCTATGAACTGTTATAGGCAACCCAGACGTCCTTTACCGTGGACTCAGCTATTCGAATAGATGATGTTAACCCTGTAGGGGTGTACTTCTTCACACATGTTTCCACCACATAGCGTCTGCACACGACATGTGCTCGGCAGACTTCAAGCCAAAGCCGACGTGGGTGTAGACCACGACCTGACTAACCACACGAGTCTCTATTCCGGGTTTATCGCCTATTCGGGTTCCATCCGCGAGGAGATCCAGCCAGAGTTTCGCTCACAGCCCCAAACGATGTGTGCAGGGTTCCCGAGACACCAAACGGGCGCTCGGTACACCGGGCCACAGTGTATCTACCGCATCATAGCCCACCCCTAGGGTCAGCGCTACGCACGGCCTCCAACACATATCCTACAAACACCAGAAACTAGTTGCAACTCCTGGACAGAGGACAAGGGCGGTTAATAAGTCGAGCGGGGTCATATTTCAGGGCCCAAGGTGTGGTAGTAATTGTTCATGGATCACAAACACAGAACTCAGTTCTCTAAGGACGGCTTCAGTGAGACAACCCACCATGTACTCCTACATGGCCTCTCACCGATACCTTTACCAAATCGTGTTCAGACACTTAGCTTCCAACAGTAGGATATGTTCACACACCTCCGAGTCATCCCCGATATATCGGACCTGACTCAACTCTAAGCAGTAGCAGGCATGACAACAAGCATGAATGAGTAGGCACAACAGGGCTCAAACAACTCCTACTCATGCTAGTGGGTTTCATCTATTTACTGTGGCAATGACACGCCATGGAGAGGATAAAGGGGTTCAACTACCGCAACAAGTAACAGATGAATCGTTGTTGTCCTAATGCAGTAAAAGAGAGCAGGAGCGAGAGAGTGGGATTGTATCAGAATGAACAAGGGGGTTTTGCTTGCCTGGCACTTCTGAAGATAATATAGTTCTTCATCGGTGTCATCGAACTCATCGTCGGTATGTCGTCTACTGAGAGGGGACAAACACCGGAAACACGGAAGGAAGCACCATGAATGCAATGCATAATATGATGCACGACCATGACATGGCAATATTCTGTGGTTTGAGATAATGCAACTAGCAGCAGGTTAAATGAAGTTGGTTTGAACCCTAGGTTCAAATTCAAACTCCATATGTCTAGGTTTAAATGCCATAATAAGATTTGGCCTAAACAGCAGCCCTAAGTTGTTCTATCATGCATGAAAATGGTACAGATGGACAGATTGGATTTTTCTGATCATTTTTCATATATAATTTATCTTATTTGGAGTTACGGTTGAATTTATATGAATTTTAGAAGTTTTGACCATTTTATGGAATTTCCTGAGAAATAATAAATCCAGAAAATGTATTACTGCGTCAGCATTAGGTCATGCTGACCTCAGCAGGTCAACAGGCGCCGTCCAGGTCAAACCTGACTGGTGGGCCCATTGGTCAGTGACTCAGGGGCTAAAAGAGTTAGTTTTAACACTAACTAAAATTAGCAGGAAACGGGGCCCACATGTCAGTGTCACTAACTAACCCTAATTAACTAATCTAATAGTGCCACGTCAGCGGGTTAGTTAAGTTTAGTTTAAAACCTTAACAAAAAATTACAAGGGCCGGGGCCCACTTGTTAGTGACCCTGGGGGTAATTTGATTAGTGCCAAACCGGTGATTAGCCGGAGTTAAGGCCACCGGCGAGGCCAGTCGCGGCAGAGGTCGTCGGAATTCCTCCTCCGGCGACCATTCGGGTGGCGGAGGGGCTCTACGCGAAGCGCACGCTCGCGCGCTTCCAACGCAGCAAGCGGTGGTTGCTGGGGTGAATGGAAGCGACGCCGACGGCGGGAGGCGCGGCGGCCGGAGTTCGGCCATCGAGGGGTTGGGCGCTATGGGGCACGACAGGAGCAACAGATGAGGGTTTTGGGGTCCTGGCATGGCGCTGAGCACGGTGGTGTACTCGGTCGCGGCCGTAGGTGACAGTGGCCACGGCGGCGACATGAACGGCGGCGATGAGCTCTCAGCTCCGACGGCTGGCACGGCTAGTGAACGGGAACGAGCTCGAGGAGTAGTTGAGAAGATGACGGAGCTCACATCAGAGTCGAAGAGGAGCTCAGCAGGCTCGGGGAGGCGTCGGAGACGGCGAATCGATGGATGGCGATCGTCGGGGCAGAGGACGATGATGAGCTCGATGGCGACGATGGGCTGCTCCCACGAACGTGATCTTCGGCATGGAGAGGCTCTAGTCCACGGCGGTGCGACTGGGCTCGGTGGTGGAGCGAGGGGTTGCCGGAGAGGGCGGTGGCAGCGAGCGGTGGCGACGGCGCGCGCGGATCCGAGTGAGAAAGAGAACCGAGGAGGGGGAAAGCACGGGGAGAGGTCGAGGGGATTCCAGGGGTGTCGTGGCGCTCGGGGCCGTCTCCAGCAGCGAGCACACATGCAGGAGGTGGCCTCGCGCGTGGACGCGCGCGGCGAGCACGCGCCTTCGTCCTCCTTGCAGGGGAGGAAGATGACAGGGAGGAGGCGAGTGGGTTGGGCCGCCAGGTGGGCTGGCCAGCTGGGCCGCGACAGGTAGGTGGCCAGGTAACTTCTCTCTCTCTCTCTCTCTCTCTCTCTCTTCTAATTTAGTTTATGTTTTCTATTTTTCTGTAAGTTTATGGCTTTAATAAAAATAGTTAGACACTTACAAAAACCGTGGAAATAATCATATGCTCTTTTTAGATTATTTCCAACAGCCCACACTTATTTACAGAATTATTTGACTATTTAAAATATTTTATAGCATTTAAATTCCCAAATGCAAATAGGTAATGATTTAATCCAATGACCTTATGTGTCCTAGAAAAATGTGAACCAATTTTGGCAAAGGTTCTAACCCAAGGCAAAACTGATGGACATTTTAGAAGGGCATCTTAGGTTCATTGAAAATGATTTTATGTTGAACCTATTTGATTTGATCTGGTGCTAGGGTTTGATCAATCCCCATTTCAAATTCAAAAGAATTTAAACATGATGCAGCACTCTAATGCAAGCACTAATCATTACCAGAACTAGGGATGTGACAGCGAGAGCCCCTCCGAGATTGGATCTATCTCTCTGTATCTGCGTTCTCTCCTAGCTCTGTTTCATTGTTTCGTGTATATATGTAGATCCGTAACTCCGATTGGCCTGAAACCTTCGCCGTGATTTTTTTCCAAAAATTAGCTTTCTTGCGGCATAAGAAGAGCGTCACCGCTTTATGGGTGGCCCACGAGAGCCCAGGCCGGGCCCAGGGGGGGAGGGCGTGCCCTCCTGTCTTGTGGCTACCCCGGACACCGTTTCGCATTGATTCTTCCTCCAGAAAATCATAAATATTCCAAAATAATTCTCCGTCCGTTTTTATCCCATTTGGACTCCGTTTGATATTGGGTTTCTGCGAAACAAAAACATGCAATGATGTGAACTGCATCGGCAATCGGATCAATATGTTAGTCCCAAAATAGTATAAAAAGTTGCCAAAAGTATATAAAAGTTGAATAATATTGGCATGGAACAATCAAAAATTATAGATACGAAGGAGACGTGTCAGCGAGCTTATCGGTGTCAAAACCGGCGGATCTCGGGTAGGGGGTCCGGAACTTTGCGTCTAGGCGGATGGTAACAGGAGACAAGGGACACGATGTTTACCCAGGTTCGGGCCCTCTTGATGGAGGTAAAACCCTACGTCCTGGTTGATTGATATTGATATTGTGGATGTTTACAAGAGTGGATCTACCACGAGATCAAGGAGGCTAAACCCTAGAAGCTAGCCTATGGTATGATTGTAAGGGTTGTTGTCCTACGGACTGAAGCCATCCGGTTTATATAGACACCGGAGAGGGCTAGGGTTACATAGAGTCGGTTACAATAGTAGGAGATCTACATATCCGTATCGCCAAGCTTGCCTTCCACGCCAAGGAAAGTCCCATCCGGACACGGGGGGAAGTCTTCAATCTTCTATCTTCATAGTCTTGGAGTCCGGTCGATGATGATAGTCCGGCAATTGATAGTTCGGCAGATGATGGTAGTCCGGCTATCCGGACCCCTGAACCAGGCTTCAATGACGATAAGTCCGGCGTGTATATTGCTTGGCATTGCAAGGCGGGTTCCTCCTCCAAATGATAGAAGATTGTGAACACCAGGATAGTGTCCGGCTCTGCAAAATAAATTCCACATTCCACCGTAGAGAGAATAATAATATATTCACAAGTTCAATCTGCTGACGTTTTTCGTGGCATGACGTCACACCACTACCAAGCCATTACTCGAATTGTTTTTACTTTACCACCTCAGCGATTTAGCTAAGCGGTTTTTTGGCACGCCTTGTCGAGCAGAGATCGTGTTTCCCCTTAATCCGGGATTCTCATCAATACGGGCGTGGGTAACCCAACCGCCATTGATGGTGACGCTTGGGAGATAAGCGAGTTTTACCAGGCGGTGGGGACGCGAAGACTTCGCCCGCCCATATAAGGGATAAGGATTCACCTTCTCACCCACGCCTTCTTCCTCCTTTGCTTATCCATCTCCGCGCAATCGAGCTCCAATACCAAGTTCGCAAGATCTCGTCTCAACCTTCTCCGACCATGTCCGGAGCGGAGGTAAATGGTTGGCCTCCACCGCTAAGGAGGAGCAATCGCAAAACCGCTGCGACGCCGATACCTTTTCGGCGACATCACAAGATCGGCTGCCCGACGAGGGGCAGCTCATCCCCACCCCAGTGCCCCATGAGAGGGTTGTCTTTCTTTCCCACTTCCTCCGCGGACTGGGCTTTCCACTTCACCCTTTTGTCCGGGGCTCATGTTCTACTACGGCTGGATTTCCATGATCTGGCGCCAACTTCATCCTCAACATCTCGGCGTTTATCGTCGTGTGTGAGGCCTTCCTCTCAGATCCAGCCGCACTTCGCTTAGGCTCAAGACCTTCAATGTCAAGTCAAGGTAGTGAAGGGCATTCAAGCGGAGTGTGGAGGCGCCATGTTGGGCAAGATGCCCAACGCCTTTGGTTCGAAGGGGCCTTCGTGGCATCCGTCAAGGGGTGGCAATCGGGGTGGTTCTACATCACCGAGCCGCGTGACCCTAAATGGGCGGCGGCCCCCGAGTTTAGATCTGGTATCCCCACACAGCTCACCTCCTGGAAAGACAAGGGCTTGCTGTGGGGTATTTCGACGGAGCTGACGGGACTCTAGGCCTGTATCAAGAAGCTGGTGAAGAAGCTTAGGCTGGTTAACGTGGTCCAAGTCATGCTCGTCCGCCGGATACTCCCATGCCAAGAGCGGGCATTCAAACTATGGGAGTTTGATCCGAACAGCACCAGCGCTGAACAAGCTCTTCGACCACGACGTCTGAAGGCGCTGGAAGGTGTTGTTCAAGGGTGCGAAGCCTCGCATCCGCGATCAAGATCGCGGATTTCACTCGCAGCGCCAGCCGACGAGGTAAGTGATTCTACCCTTTACGGGACACTTGTTTTCATAGTTTGACTCTATGCGGGTTTTAATTTCCCTTTTCCTTTGACAGACTGGATGAAGAAGGCGAGCAGATTACCTGTCCGGCTCCTATGCCGAAAACCCAGAGACGCCGTCTAGCGAGGTTGCTGGTTCCGCACCGCACGTGGTGCCGGAGAAGAAGGCCAAGAAGGAGGCCACGGTGCTCGAAAGAGCTCCTGTTTTCAGTGTCTGACGACTGGGCGGACTCCTCCCCAAAATGAGGAGGAGGAAGAGGATCTCTCCCGGAGGAGGAGAGAGGAAAGGAAGGCTCCCCAACAGGGAGGCCGAAGGGTCCAAGAGGGGAAGGACTATTCCCCCGGACAGCTCCGCCAACATCAAGGTTGGCGAGGAAGAATGGCCTTCAAGGGCCAGGCCTCCGGCGAGATCGTAAATATCTGGATTCCTGAATAATTTATGATTTCTTTTTCTGTGTCACATAGTGTCATTCTAATGCCGCATACTGCCTGTAGTCCGGCCAGTGATGATCTCCCCGCTTCATCGAGCGGGTCGTTGGCTTCGTCGGATGTAGACTCCATCCCGACCGCCTCCACCCCTCGCGACGCCGAGGCGGGAACCCAAGAGGGGACCCATCAGGGGGAGGCTCCGGAGGCGCCACAAGGCGTCCTCCCGGACTCTGCGCCGGACTCCACAACAGAACCCGCAGTGGTTCCAGAGTCCGGCCGGCGGCCCCTTCGCACGAAGGGCAAGACCGTGACGCCGGCAGCTTCCGTCCAACCGGAGGTGCCGGGCAATTTGTTGGAGGCACTGCAGAGCGCTTCCATCGAGGAAGAACACCGCACTATTATGAGTGCGGTGATTCAGAAGGTGCAGCTCGCCAAAGGCGGGCTGACCGAAGCCTGCAATAGCCTTCTATCAGGCTTTGAGGTAAGAAGAAAAAATATGCAATGTAATACCGCATAGACAGTAGCCCCTGATGCTCGGTTCGGTGTTCAGAAGGAAAAGCCGGACTGAGGATCTAAAAAAAAAGATATACGCAGGGTTGCTAAGAAATTATGTCAATATGGGTTGCAGGCTGCGCTGCTGACCTCTGCCGCACTGACGGCGGAGGTCGGTGCTGTGAAGCAGGAGCTCGAGCAGTCCGAGCAAGAGCTCGGCCGCGCCAGGAAGTAGCTCCAGGACAAAGAAGGTGAGTAACACCACTTTGAATTTGTACCTTCTGTAAAAGGATTTAGGTTGCGATAAAAATAACAAGGATAACATGGGTACTGCAGGGCCACGAACGAAGTGGCGGCCTCGAAGGAGGCCAGATCTCGCGCCGAACGCAATGCGACCACGAACGGGGAGCGAGAAAGCAGGAGGCGCGGTGGCGGTGGTGCAGCAAGAGCTCCGTGCTCTCATGGAAAAGCATGAGAGTTTGGAGCGTGACTCAAAGACTCGAGAGTCCGAGCTTTCTCGGCTCTCGAAAGTGCCAAAACCGCCAAGGCCGAGGCCCATAAGTCCCTTCAGAGGTTGAATTGATGAAGAAGATAGCGGCGGTAAGGCATTTTTCATGCAAAGCAAGCATGTGAATGTAAATTACGTGTTACTTACCCGGATTCAAGCTCTGAGGCGTTTGCAGATCTGCCTCGCAGCGTGTCTCGATGTCGCCGATTCTACCGAGCCGAGGAAGGGAGCTCGACGGAGAAGGTCTTCGGTCTCGGTCTCAAGATGCCGAGGCCGGCCATCCGGTGTTTCTAGTGACCAGCTGAAGCAGCTGGTCGAATCGCACAAGGTAGCCGAGCAGGCCATGAAGGGCCTCATAGTCGGTGCGGGCTCGGAGAGGCCATGCCAGGAGCTACTTCGGCCTGCAGGCGACGGCTGGTGGATGCGTGCCTCGGGTGGAGGTTATCAGCGCTCCGCTTTGTATTGAAGGTGCTCGTCGGGCCCTTGCCCGCGCAAAGGTGCATTGGGGCAAGCTGGATGCGGAGAAGGTAATCACTGACGCGCCACCAGCAGGCAAGGTGCATCGTACGCCCGAACTTTACTATAAGGCTATCCTGAAGGGTGCCCGCAAGATTGCGGATGAGTGCCCCAGGGATGTAATTTTTGAATGAATTCGCAATGTGTTATCCTGTGCGCTGAAAACTTTGTTCATATGCGCTAAGCATCGCTTGTTTAATTTAAAATATTACCTTCAGGCGGCCATTTATGAAATCGAGAGATGGCAAGTCGTCGTCTTCAGCCCCCATGCCACGAAAGTGCTGGGGTGTTGGGATAAACTTGAGCACTCCTGTTCCCATTTTTGGGTCCATCTAGGAGGCGCCAACACAACGAACAAGGCAACCGGACTTATAGTGCTTGAACACTCTCACTTAGCCATAGAATTCTATAATTTTAAATTTGGTGAAGCCCCTAGTATTCGAAGACCGAATTGGGGCGCTATCCACGCCTTCATCGGACATAATCCAAACTTCGCTCAAGCGGCGCGAGGTCTTTATGACCCGAAGGACCTCTCGAACAGCGACTAGTCTCGCCTTATCGTGCGGTCAGTTTTAGCTTTCCATCGAGGCGTTAACCCGGCTGAACCGGGCGCAATCGCAGTGGTTCTTCCAGTGCTACCTTAGCCGATAGAACGGAACGCAAGGTGCCGAACATGGGAGCAGGCAAACCCAACTATTGACCCAAGGCAGGATTCGAGCTGATTCATATAATGCTATAAGTTCGGGTGCCGACTTGTGAAAGTGTGCGGACTTTATCACACCATAAAGCGGAGGACATAAGCCCCGTGTGTTTTGTTGCACCAAGATGCACGGGTGCAACATGTTGTAAATGAACATATATATATAAAGTAATGCAATTAAAGGCAAAAGTGCTGCATTTTATTCGCGAAGATGTGCTATCGGTGCGGAATGATACAAATAGTGAGGAAAGCAAGGATTGGACGAATTAAAGGCGCCTCCTCCGTGGGTAGGCCGCGGAATGTTGTATTTAACAAATTTAATGCTCGTGATGGAGACCACCTGAGTGTTAAATCGCGCCTTTGTCCTTCCCTGGCTGTTGCATCATGAGTTGGTAGGTTCGCCACGGACTGAGTTCTGTATAAAAAGGAGAAAAATAAAACAAAAAGAGCGACACACTTGGGAGCCCCCGTGTGGTCGAACCGCACTGGTCTGTTGTGGTTGTGCCCTTCCCCTATGCCCATGGTATCTCCAGGCGTAATTATGTACGCCGGAGTGTTTGTCTTGCAATTTCGCGAGGGCTGGGGTTAGCCGCATTGCTCTACGCTGCGTGCACGGAACGTGCTGTGGTCTTGGTCGATCTTGCTCCGGGCGCTGTTATTGTGTCCGGTCGCTTAACGCCGGATCGGGAATTGCCTTAAAAGGCTGCTCAGTACTTCGCTGCGAGAGCGCTGTATGTTCCTCCGCTCGAGGGAGCATTCCGTGTTTCCATTGACCGTGATGACTCCACGAGGGCCTGGCATCTTGAGCTTAAGGTATGCATAATGCGGCATCGCGTTGAATTTTGCAAACGCGGTTCGTCCGAGCAGAGCGTGATAGCCGATGCGGAACGGGACAATGTCGAAGATTAACTCCTCGCTTCGGAAATTATTCGGGAATCCGAAGACCACTTCCAGTGTAACTGAGCCTGTACAATTAGCCTCGACACCTGGTATGACGCCTTTAAAGGTCGTCGTTGTAGGTTTAATCCTTGAAGGGTCTATGCCCATCTTGCACACTGTATCCTGATAAAGCAGGTTCAGGCTACTGCCGCTGTCCATCAGGACTCTCGTGAGGTGAAATCCATCAACGATTGGGTCTAAAACCAATGCGGCGAATCCGCCGTGGCGGATACTGGTCGGATGGTCTCTTCGATCGAAAGTGATCGGGCAAGAGGACCATGGGTTGAATTTTGGGGCGACCGCTCCATCGCAGATACGCCCCTTAGTGCACTTCCGCCCCGCTGGGAATATGCGTTGCGATATCATGTTTACCGTCCGAACTTGAGGGGGGAATCCCTTTTGTCCTCTGTTGTTTGGCGGCCGGGTCTATTCTTCGTCATCGCTGTGTAGCCCCTTGTCACTGTTTTCGGCGATTAACTTGCCTGCCTACTTGAATACCAAACAATCTATGTTGGTATGATTAGCCGGCTTTTCGGGGGTTCCATGTATTTGACAAGAGCGATCGAGTATTCGGTCCAAATTGGGACGGGCCCGGAGTGGTTCTTTTGAATGGCTTCTTCCGCTGACCGGTTTGAGCCTCGAATCCGCATTAACTGCCAGATCCTCATTGCTGCCGCCGTTAACGCGACGCTTGTTTTGTTTCGACGCAACCTGCCATTGTGGTCCTTGATATCCGGACTGCCAGCGTTTTTGCTTTGAGGTTGTTATCGCGAGCGAGCCAGTTATCCTCTCCCGCACAAAAGCGGGTCATGAGGGAAGTGAGGGCTGCCATGGATTTCGCTTCTCTGTCCTAGGTGCCGGGCCAGCCACTCGTCGGATGTTATGTTTGAAGGCAGCGAGTGCCTCTCGCATCCGGACAATCGGCGATTTGATTTTTCTTTGTTAAGAACCGTGTCCGAATTGCTCGCCGATTCGTCTGCTCTCGGATTGTGTGGCTTAGGTCATCTGCGTCCGGTGGTTGCAACGACGCGTCTCGAAGTTGTCGAGGAATGCGGCTTCCGTGTCCTCCCAAAGATCCAATTGACGCTGCGGGTAGGCTGTTAAGCCAATGCCGAGCTGGTCCTTAAGCTTGAGGGAGATATTTGATGGCGTGAAGATCGCCGCCGGACCATGTGTATATGGAGGAGATAATCTCAATCCAGACCGCTGGGTCTGTTGCAGCCATCATAGGATTCGATATTAACGGGTTTGAACCCTTGAGGATTTGATGATCCATTACTTCGTCGGTGAAGCATAGAGGGTGTGGCGCGCCAGTATTGAGCAATATCGCGACGTAGCTCGAGAGAGCGTTGTTCTGTTGTGTTCGCCCGGCCGAGTAGTTGTATCCGTGCGACGGTATTCGCCGTGGGTCGTGGGGCGCCCACGTGATCCATAGATAGATCTGGATTGTCTAGCCTTGTCCTCCAATATATCTCGCAAGTCCGCGTTCCCCGTGGCTTCCTCGCTTTTAGAGCGATGCTGGGTACGGTTTTGGTGGAGGGCTTGCACGCCTCTCTATCGCGACCACGAGGCGGTCGGTCTGCCAGACAGCGCTGGTGATGCTGCCTCCTCTAATCGGGGAGCAACTTGCGTTTGGGTAACTTTTGAGGGGCGCTCGAGTTCATACTCTTCGACGCGAGGACCTCGGTCCATCTGTCGCCCAAGAGGTCTTGATCAGCTTGGAGCTGTTGCTGCTTTTCTTTAGGCTGTTTGCCGTGGCCATTACCTGCGCCTAAAATGCTCTTGTTCGACGGGATCCTCAGCACAGCCAATTAATTGCGTCGCCGAGGCTTGCCTCGCCTTCGGAGGGAGGTAAGTAATTGTCATCCTCGACCTCTTAAATGCCGCCCTCTCCCGAGGGCTTGCTTCGCCTCCTCCCGCGCTGGATCGTCTTTGGAGGGAGTTGTCTTCGCACTTTCTCGGGTGTTATTATCTCCTGTGCCGGAATCTCCATTCTTGCCGTGGAGGATTTAGAGCGCGCCACCGACGCCGGGCGCTTGGGCTGTTTTTTAAGGAATCGGCCTCGCCGCTTCTTCGCCGTCCCCATCTTTTGGGTGTCCACCATGTATATGTCGATGACGAGGTGGTCTTCCAAAGGTCCTGTAGGCACTGGTTCTTGGTAGTCTCCGCATCGCCGCCGATGTCTTCGAGTCGTAGTCGAGCACGCCGGTTAAATCGCCGACGGTAGCTACGGGCGGGTGGTGGGTGGGATCTGAATTTCTTCGTCATCCGCGTCCCAACCGCCCTGGCCGTAGTTCGCCAGGGCTCTCCGGATAGCAAGAGATGCTTCAATGAATTTATGATATCGCTGAAGGGCGAGTGCAGAAAGATGTCCGCAGCGGTGAATTCCATGATCGGCGCCCAATCGGATTCGACTGGCAGGAGCGCAGGAGGTGCGGAGTCCGGCAGGAGTCCGCACCGGAGTCGCGGGCTTTATGCGGGACAAGGTAAGTGTTCGCCCATCGCCAGAGAATTGCGGCTCCCGAGGCGGTGTCCAGCCATCCGTCCTCGATTCGAGCGATCGGCTCCGGACTAAGAGTCGGAGCGGATCCGGGTGCGGCCTCCAAGGTGCTGTCCGGCGGCAGAGTTAGGTCATGCCCATCGTGACAGCGCGGCACGCTCAGCCATGTCTCAGATCCATCGAGGATCAAGTCCCCGCAGATATCAGCCGTGAAGTTTAGGCTTCCAAACCTGACCTGACGGCCAGGGGCGTAGCTTTCGATCTGCTCTAGACGACCAAGCGAGTTGGCCCGCAGTGCGAAGCCGCCGAATACGAAGATCTGTCCGGGGAGAAAAGTCTCACCCTGGACTGTGTCATTGTTGATTGAAGAGGCCATCAAGCCTATCGGTGACGACACAGAGGAACTCCCAATGAAAGCACCAATGTCGGTGTCAAAACCGGCGGATCTCGGGTAGGGGGTCCCAATGCGACTAGGGCGGATGGTAACAGGAGACAAGGGACACGATGTTTACCTGTGTTGGGCCCTCTTGATGGAGGTAAAACCCTACGTCCCGCTTGATTGATATTGATATTGTGGATGTTTACAAGAGTGGATCTACCACGAGATCAAGGAGGCTAAACCCTAGAAGCTAGCCTATGGTATGATTGTAAGGGTTGTTGTCCCTCGGATCAAGCCATCCGGTTTATATAGACACCGGAGAGGGCTAGGGTTACATAGAGTCCGTTACAATAGTAGGAGATCTACATATCCGTGACGCCAAGCTTGCCTTCCACGCCAAGGAAAGTCCCATCCGGACACGGGGGGAAGTCTTCAATCTTCTATCTTCATAGTCTTGGAGTCCGGTCGATGATGATAGTCCGGCAATTGATAGTTCGGCAGATGATGGTAGTCCGGCTGTCCGGACACCCCCTAATCCAGGACTCCCTCAGAGCTGCTCGGTTCTCCCGGGTCCTAATGGATGGCGGCAGCAGCATCAACATCCTGTACCAAGCAACTATGGAGAAGTTAGGAATCAAACAGAAATAGCTTCAGCGCACTCGGACAGTATTTCATGGCATAGTTCCTGGCCTTTCCTGCTCTGCAATCGGCAAGATTCAGATAGATGTCCTCTTCGGAGACAAAGATCATTTCCGCCGGGAGCCAGTTTGGTATGAAGTGGTAGACCTTGAGAGCCCCTATCATGCACTCCTTGGCAGGCCAGCTCTGGCCAAGTTCATGGCGGTCCCCAACTATGCTTACCTCAAGATGAAGATGCCAAGTACTAAGGGAATCTTGACCGTAGTCGGAGACTACAAGAAATCGTCCGCCTGTGCGACGTACAGTAGCCGGCTAGCCGAGTCCCTTGTGATGGCGGCTGAGAAACGACTCCTTGATCGGGTTGTGGCGATGGCAAGCAAGCAGCCAGAGATGTCGGAAGCCGAGGGCTCGTTCAAGCCGGCCAAAGAGACAAAGAGGATACCCTTGGACCAAGAGCACCCGGAGAGGCACGCTATCATAGGTGCAAACCTGGACAACAAATAGGAAGGCGAGCTCGTCGATTTCCTCCGTGAGAATCGGGACATCATTGCATGGTCCCCCAAGGACATGCCGGGTGTTCCGAAGGAATTCGCCGAGCACAAGCTACATGTCTGATCTGACGCCAAGCCGGCCAGGCAGCCTTTGCGCCGCCTGTTAGAAGAAAAGAGAAGAGTTGTGGGAGAAAAGATAGCCCGACTTCTAGCAGCCGGCTTCATTCTGGAGGTTTTCTTTCCAGAATGGCTGGCCAACCCAGTGCTATTGTTGAAGAAGAACAAGCAGTGGCGCATGTGTATTGATTATACCAGCCTCAACAAAGCTTGCCCCAAGGATCTCTTTGCCTTGCCAAGAATTGACCAAGTGATAGACACCATAGCCGGATGCGATCTGCTGAGCTTTCTTGATGCGTACTCAGGGTACCATCAGATCAAGCTGAACCCGGCCGAGAGACTGAAGATTGCCTTCATCACACCATTCAGAGCCTTCTGCTACCTGACCATGACGTTTGGCTTGAGGAATGTCGGCGCCACATTTCAGCGTTGCATGCAGAAATGCCTCCTCAAGCAACTGGGAAGGAATGCCCATGTTTACGTGGACGATATTGTGGAGAAGACGGAGAAGCGTGGCACTCTGCTGGAGGACCTCAAGGAAACCTTTGATAACTTGCGCCGATTTCAGATCAAGCTCAACCCGGAGAAATATGTCTTTGGAGTACCAGCCGGCCAGCTCCTCGGCTTTCTAGTCTCAGAACGCGGCATCGAGTGCAACCATGTGAAGATCAAAGCCATCGAGAGGATGGAGGTACCCACCCGACTGCTGGATGTGCAGAAGTTCACCGGCTGTTTGGCATCCTTCAGCCGCTTCGTCAGTCGGCTGGGCGAGAAGGCTCTTCCGCTGTACCAGCTCAGGAAGAAGACCACTTTTTTCGAGTGGAACGACAAGGCGGATGAAGCTTTCCTCCAGCTCAAGAAGATGTTGACCTCCCCGCCTATCCTGGCGGCTCCGGCTCATAAGGAGCCCATGCTCCTCTACATCGCCGCCACCAGCCGGGTGGTCAGCACTGTCATTGTTATCGAGCGCAAGGAAGACGGCAAAGCACTGCCGGTCCAGAGGCCGGTCTATTACTTAAGCAAAGTTTTGTCCAACTCCAAGCAAAACTACCCTCACTACTAGAAGATGTGCTATGGCGTGCACTTTGCCGCCAAGAAGTTGAGGCCATACTTTCAAGAGCATCCCATCACTGTTGTTTGCACTGCACCTCTCGCCGAGATCATTGGAAGCAGAGACGCCTCGGGCTGAGTGGCCAAATGGGCTATAGATTTGGCCCCCTACACCATCTACTACCAACCCCGCACCGCCATCAAGTCCCAAGCACTGGCCGACTTCCTCGTCGACCGGGCCAAGACCCAGTACTTACCGCCAGCGCCGGACTCCACCCATTGGCGGATGCACTTTGATGGCTCCAAGATGCACACCGGTCTGGGAGCCCGTATCTTCCTGACCTCTCCCAAAGGCGACAAGCTCAAATATGTGTTGCAAATCCACTTCGCCGCCTCCAACAATGTGGCAGAATATGAGGCACGGATACACGGGCTCCGAGTTGCCAAGGAACTCGGCATTCGCCGGATCCTGTGCTATGATGACTCTAACTTGCTGGTCCAGCAATCGTCAGGCAACTAGGACGCCAAGGATGCAAACATGGCAAGCTATCGCTTCCTCATTCAACAGCTTAACAGATACTTTGAAGGGTGCGACTTCCTCCATGTGCCAAGAAACGACAACGAGCCGGCAGATGCTCTGGAACGGATTGACTCCACGCGGCAAGCAAAACCAGCCGGCGTTTCCCTGCAGCGCCTCCTCAAGCCGTCTGTCAAGCCGTCTCCGAAATCAGATTTCATTTTCGTGCCTGCTGACCCCAAAGCAGTCGGATCCGACTTGGGGAACTCAGTAGTCGGCACGGGGACTCCGGCAGGTGGCAAGCGGACTGCAGCAGTCTCACCCGGCCCGGGGACTTCAGAGCCCGACCCGGGGACTACAGCAGTCGGCCCGGGGACTTCAATGACGCAGCAAGCGGCGGCCGACTCCAACCCACCGCCTCCCGGCCCAGCCACCCTTGTGCAAGTAGAAGTCCTGATAGCTGAAGAGATAGAAGCACCCTCATGGGCCCAACCCATCCTGAAGTTTCTGGTGAACAAAGAGCTGTCAACTGATGAGATCTCGGCACGACAAGTACAACGTCGGGCAGCAGCATACACCATAGTCAACAGAGAACTTGTGAGGCGCAGTATCACTGATGTTTACTAGCACTGCGTAGAGCCGGAGCAAGGCCAAGAAATTGTCAAAGATATCCATCAAAAGGCGAGTGTGGTCACCACGCGGCTTCAAGGGCTCTTGTGGCCAAAGCTTTCCGCCACGGTTTCTTCTCGCCAACTGCTCTCGAAAACGCCAAAGACTTGGTCCAGAAATGCAAAGGGTGCCAGAAGTTCTGCTCCAAACCACATCAGCCGACTTCTGCACTCAAGAATATCCCCATTGCCTGGCCCTTTGCCGTCTGGGACCTAGACATGGTGGGACCATTCAAGACGGCGCGAGGCAGCATGACTCATATGCTTGTCACGGTGGACAAGTTCACCAAATGGATAGAGGCAAAGCCAATTAAGAAAATGAATGGTCCAACTGTTGTGACTTTCATCTCCGACATCACCATCCGGTATGGCATACCACACATCATCATCACCGACAATGGCACAAACTTTGCCAAAGGCGCCTTGGCTCGTTTCTGCACGACGCAGGGCATTCGATTGGACTTAGCGTCCGTTGCCCATCCGCAGTCAAACGGCCAAGTGGAGCGAGCAAACGGCCTCATTTTGTCCGGCATCAAGCCCCGGCTGGTCGAACCGCTGGAGCGTTCGGCCGGCTGTTGGCTCGATGAGCTGCCAGCCGTCCTCTAGAGCCTGCGCACAACTCCGAACAAGTCAACCAGCTTCACGCCTTTCTTCCTTGTCTACTGTGCCGAAGCCGTCATCCTGATGGACATAGAATTTGACTCCCCTCGAGTCACCATCTACACCGAAGAGGAGGCAGAAGAAGCACGACAAGATGGCATCAATCTGCTGGAAGAGGGTCGGCTGCTGGCACTAAGCCGATCCGCCATCTACCAGCAGACCTTGCTTCAATACTATAATCGGAAGGTCAAGCCAAGATCCTTCCAAGAGGGAGACCTTGTGCTCCGGCTGATCCAGCGAACAGCTGGCCAGCACAAGCTCTCAACACCTTGGGAAAGCCCCTTCATCATAAGCAAGGTGTTGGGCAATGATTCTTACTACCTGATTGATGCTCAGAAGCCTCGAGCATGCAAGAGAGACGGCTCCGGCAAGGAGACGGAGCGGCCATGGAATGCAAACCTCCTTCGAAGGTTTTACAGTTGATGCAGTATGTACCATGCCAACTTTTGTATTAAGTACGAAGACTCCGGGACCCCCGAGGAAAGCTCGTGGACTGCCCTCTTTTATATATGATAAGTTCTATGTTCATGAATGCGCATTCCATTATTTTTTGCCTGGCACCGGGTCCGACCAGTCGGCCCGAAGGCTTGCCGCATTGTCCTATGAGAATGCTTCCTGCAGCCAGACAAGTAGTGTGTGGCATCTGAACCAGCTCCTGCCAGAAGCCGCAGCTCGCAGAGCGACTGACCGGCGGGCAGGGGCCAAGAGAAGAAAGGGTGCCCACACGAAAAAGGCTAAGGACTCAAAGCATACGCATAGCTTAAGACGGCTCCCTGCTCTGCCGACCGGCTACTGAGCAACCGGTCGGCCGACTTCTATTTTAAAACTAGCTACAAGCCCTAGTCGGCCAAGTACTTGCCTTCCCAAAGTGGCTAAATTACTTGATCCAAGCCACGGTCCGCAGAGCAGTTGGGTTGGCAAGACGGCATCTAAGGGAAGGCAGCAAAGGAAAAACGCCAAGGCGAAGCAAGCTAGAAAAGATATAACACGGCGAAAGAATATTTACATACCATAGACCCTTGGCCGGCATTCAACAGAGGTTCGAAATACACCCCGTTGGTGGAATTGTGCGAAACTAACAAAGTTTGTCGAGACTGATAAGCAGATAAAAGTAAAAGCAAGTTGATAGCCTAGGGAGCAGAAGACGAGGTTGGCGGAATGCTGGAGTCGGCGGCGCCGGCTGGTGGAGCGGTTGGCTGGTCAGTCCCTGCTTGATCGCCCTCAGCAGCAGCCGACTTGATCGGGCCTGGCTCGTTGCTGGAGGCACGGTCCAGCTGAGGATGGCTGTCCGCTCCGACCTCTGACGCCTCCTCTTCGTCTTCCTCCTCCCCCTCGTCTTCTCCCTCGTCGCTGGAGTCAATCACCTCGGCCGAGTCTTCACCATCTTCCGGGTTCAGCCCGAACCCCTCTGCCTATGCTGGGTCGCCCGCCTCATTCAGCTCTGGGACAAAGACGCTGGTGTCAGCATATTCGGCGATGCAGCCGCCCGGGCGAGAAGATCGTGCTCCATCGTCAGTGCCGACTGCTCCCCTAGGGCCTCCAGACGAAACGTGGCCAGCCCGGCCAGATCTAGCTCAGGATACCACGCCTTGGCAAACTCCAAGGCCCGGCGAGCACCAGGCCAGGCCGAAGAGCATTTCCAGGCCTCCAGGCGACCGACCGCCACCTCCAGCCAGTCGGCAGTCCGACTGGGAGTGCACGGAGCCGGCACGCCTGGCCACAGCGCGGAGATGACCTGTGCCCCGACACATTGAAGACGGCGCAACATTCGGTGAGCCGGCTGGAGGCGGGCCTGGATGCTGATGAACTGCTCGCCAAGGGTTCGGGGGGCGTTGACTGCAATCAACACGCCTTCCACCCTCCGTCGCTCGTGATCAGCCTCGATGGCCTAATTGGCGGCGACAGATTGACCAGGGAAGAAGTCTGCCGAAAACAAAAAGCAAAAAGCTAAAGTAAGAGACGAGGAGATGGGCCCGGCCAGCAACCGGCAGCTCAAAGAAAGAAAAAGAGGAAAACTCACCGTCAACCATGTCCTCGATCTCATCGAAGCCGGAAGTCAGCATCGCCTTGTTGATCCAGGCAGACCGTTCAGTTGCAAATTCAGCAAGGAGGCCGGCCTCCTTGTCCTCCGCCTCCTTATGAGCCTTTTTGAGCAACTCTGCATGCTCCGCCAGTTGCGTGACCAGCCGGTCACGCTCTTCAGTCAACTTACCGCACTCCACCTCTTTGGCACGCAGCACGGTGTTGGCTCCGCCCAGCTGATGCTGTAAGGTAGCGTTGGCCCCTGTGAAAGATAGAAGAAAGAAAAAGCGTCAGTCACCAGCAGAGAAGAAGAATGGTCGCCAGGGAGATCCGGTCGACTGCTCAGCAGTCGGCCCGAATCTCGGGGACTAAAGCCCGCGGGCTCGCCAGCGCACCCCCGCGGAGAGAGTTGTCGTCAAGTCAATAAGAAAGTAAAACAGTCGCCGGGGAGATCTGGCCCGACTTCTCAGCAGTCAGCCCGAATCTTGGGGACTACAGCCCGCAGGTGCACCAGCGCGCCCCCGCAAAGAAGGAAGAAACTTACTCCGGCTTTCTGACAAGTCGGCGGTCCGCCTGTCCAGCTCCTGGATCTTGGAGTTGAAGACGGCAGCACGAATATTGTGATAAGTCTACAAAGAAAAGAGTTCAGATAAAACCAGCGCTCAGAGCTTACAGATAGAAGTTCCAGGCCGCCTGCTCAGCAGCCTACACGGAACTCATGGACTACACCCAGTGGGTGCCCTGGCGCGCCCACACAGAGAAGTACAAATCAAAAATCAAAGAAGTAAGAGGCTCACCCGAACTACTGCTCGCGTTTCTAGGAATGCGTTGTTGCACCTCTTGAGGGCATCAGCCTTGGCTTGGAGTTTGGCCTATACATCTAGGATGGCCCGGTTCGATGTGTAGTCAGCTGGCGCGGCGCTGGTCGCTTCGGCGTACGGGCTCGAGGAGCTCGCGGTGCCGGTTTCCTGTGGACGTGGTGCCAAGATCGCCTTTGCGAGCCGGCGACGCGTTGGCATGCGAGCCTCAGGAGTCGGGCCCTTCACCATCTCGCTTCCGGCTGGCAGCACCGGTGGATCTGCCAGCTGCTTGTCCCGTGACTCGTTGGATGGCGGCGGCGGGGGCACTGTCGGTGTCAAAACCGGCGGATCTTGGGTAGGGGGTCCCGATCTATGCGTCTAGGCTGATGGTAATAGGAAGCAAGGGACACAGATGTTTACCCAGGTTCGGGCCCTCTCGATGGAGGTAAAACCCTACTTCCTGCTTGATTAATATTGAAGATATGGGTGGTACAAGAGTAGATCTACCACAAGATCGTAGAGGCTAAACCCTAGAAGCTAGCCTATGATGGTATGATTGTAATTGTGATCGGTCTTCTAAGGACCAACCTCTCCGGTTTATATAGACACCGGAGAGGGCTAGGGTTTACATGGAGTCGGTTACGAGGAAGGAAATATAATATCTGGATCACCAAGCTTGCCTTCCACGCCAAGGAAAGTCCCATCCGGACATGGGTCGAAGTCTTGAGTCTTGTATCTTCACGCTTCAATAGTCCGGACGATGTATATAGTCCGGCTGTTCGGATACCCCCTAATCCAGGACTCCCTCAGTAGCCCCTGAACCAGACTTCAATGAGGATGAGTCCGGCGCGCAGTCTTGTCTTCAGCATTGCAGGGAGGGTTCCTTCTCCGAGTACTCCAAAGTAATTATCGAACACTTGAACCGTGTCCGGATCTGCAAGATGATCTTCACATACCATTGTAGGGAACATAGCGAACCGATCTGCCGGGCAATCTTCAGACGTCATGCTCTTGCATCGGGCTCGGGTCCAACGCGAACCCGGCGTTTCTTGCCCCACCTCGACTCGCTATGTAGGCGGTTTTATTGGCACGCCCCGTCGAGGCGTAGATCGTGTCCTCTTATTACGGATCTTCCATTAATGCGGCGCATGTAGCCCCATGACGACCGTTGGTATGACTCATTGTGCCGTCAGGTAAACCTCAAGCGGTCACCCTAAGGACTCTTGATATTCACCCCCTTTATAAAAAGGGCCGAGGCCTATGCCTCTTTTCCACCTCCCTCGCGCCTTTCCGCACCTCGAGTTCTAACACCCGGGATCTAAGCTCCAACACCCCAGATCCATCAATATGTCCGGATCCGACCCTCATGGCCGGTAGGTGGCCTCCTCGATTCAAGCAGAGGACATTGCGGAGCTTAGGGAGGTCGGATATCTCACTGCCGACATCCAGCACAGGCTTCCTGCTCCAGGGCAGGTCATCCCAACATCGGAGCCCAATGAGTGCATCGTGTTTGTTCCTCACTTCCTCCGTGGCTTGGGGCTCACCCTCGATCCTTTTGTGAGGGGGCTCATGTTCTATTATGGGTTGGCTTTTCATGATCTAGCTCCAGACTCTATCCTCCATATCTCGTTGTTCATTATAGTGTGTGAGGCCTTCCTCCATGTCACCCCACACTTCCGCTTATGGCTCAAGACCTTCAATGTGAAGCCGAAGATGATCGAGAGGCGACACGCGGAGTGCGGAGGTGCCGTAATAAGCAGGAACACCGATACCCCACGGCTATCCGGTCTCGTGTTAGATCCTATGATTTGGTTAGTTAGCCTACGAGAACAAGTCACAAGTTTTTTGTTTTACTATGCATCCAGTTCGTTGCTATCTCTATCTTTATCTACATGGATATTAACACGCACTATTCTTGAGAGTCAAGACACCGTTTTGCTTTAAAGAGCAAAAAAAATCCCAGATAATTACTAATGCACCGTTGAGTACACATATTCTTTTCCTGTTCAGATCGGAGTATAGTAAGGAAAAACTGCTTGACCGAATCAAGGTCAAGATAACTAGTGTGATTCCTACACTGGGAGAATCGTGGATATGTAGGGAATAGAGAAATTCCACCCGCCTAAGTAAAGAACTGTTACAAATAAAGAGGAAACTAATAAGGATAAGTAAGAAACAAGAGAAAAGAAACCATATTTGATACCGGAATATTCGGTTTGATAACCTGCAACTAATTCCCCCTCTGGGTAATCTTTCACATTCGCCAAAGAAGAAATTCTAAAAACTAGAAAGCCTATAGGCTGACGCCAAAGATTCCATAAAAAAAAACCATATTTTGGCTGTGCTTCAACTATATCAACTGTACTTGAACTGTTAGATAATCATAGTCGATAATAACATCACAGCTCCCACCGCTATTGCAAAACCGTACATGAAACCTTAGCTTCATACGGCTCCTCTATGATCAGAAAAAAAAAGGACTGTTTGCATTATCCCCTGGTTTATCGGGCCAGGTGAATCCTGTGAAACATCTCTCGAGGCTAGTAACAACACTTGGAAATGAAAATGAGCTTAGCGGCTGTACCGGTCAGACCATAAACACCACGAGCCGGTTAAGCAATGTGGTGTGGGGTAAAGCACACTCGTCATTCTCAGACCTGCGGTCGAGGTACGTCGTAACAAGTTCCCATTCTCTATGTTTCATGGCCTATCAATGAAAGTCGGTATCAGCTGGCTCGCTTATGGTCGCCTCCTTATATACCTAAATCCTCGCTTCACTCATCTCGTAAAGGTCTACCTTCAAAGGTAGGTTGAGTTCCCCGCATGTAGCCAGCCACACTCTACTCGCAGTAAAATATTGGCGAGACAACAGAGAATGTGCTAGGTAGGAAACCGAAGGAACTCTTACTATACGAGAATTTGCAATTCAATATGACAACCGATCGAAGGGATTGACGATCCCAATGCATTGCCCTCCTTCATAATACGGAACTATCTCGACCGAGCTCCATCAACACGTAAAGCGGAAGGGACAGCGATACGGATAGATCGGATCCGAAAGGGATTTTAGCCAGTCCTTGCCTATTGTCGGGCTGGTTGTTTTGTCACGGTCCGATTAGTAGAAGGTGAGTGAGTAAGACGAGGCCCCGGCGTAATGTAGAGCTATATCGCTCTTGTTTTTCCTTCCGCCTCGCTTAGGAGAACTTTGTCTAGAACCCACTTTAGCTAGCTTTCAAGGATACCATTACGTATGAGTGAAGCGAGTATACCGCTTCCGGAGCTCCCGAGGTAGCGCGTAGCGAAGCCCTTTCTAGTTCAAGCAGTTCCAATTCCTATTCTGCTTCACCGCCACACCACACTCTATTGGTTCGCCTTTGTGGTGCCTTTCGATCAAGGTCTACTTTGGTTGATCCACTTTCTTCTACAGCGCTATCCGCATCGGTTAGCAAGGTTCCTACCGCTTGATATTATGGATTTTGCAATCCCTGAACGCCAAAGGTTTCTACAACCAACGGATACTATTTAACATAAATAATAAGTAGAAATGGACAAACGAGTGTGGCTACAGAGTGAGGAAAAAACATGGTGGTACCAGCATTATGTATCACTCACTATGCTTTATGTAATATGGCTTAAGCAATGGTAAAATGGGAGTCCCGAGCAAAGCACATCCGATCGATATGAATGAAAGATACATCCGCCTTTTCTTCTCCTTCAAGGTTAGGTATCCGCCGTTAGTTCGGCGCCGCATAAATACTGACTTTAAAAGGGCGACTCCCACTGTGCTTAAGTTGTTTCAAGCTTGTAAAGACTCGCGATCGGAAGATTGACCTGGTTTTCTTTCAGCTGAAACTCTACCTAATGGTTCAGATTCCCCGGTCCATGGGTCCATGGCCGCTTAGCTTAGACAGCCTTGTTAGAGACATGAATGCGGGTTCGGTTTCCAATTGATTTGTATTCACCGACCTCCCTTATTGGATTTTCTCCACTTTTCTAGTTGCTGTGGAAAGAATGTTGAGCAAATGAGTTTAAGGGTGGTTTTCGCTTACTTTTTTCAGCCCACGCTGCCTCTCTTCCGTAACCTCACAATCATCGTTGTCTCAAGTTTCATGATGAATATTGGTTTCACATTTTATTGCTTACGTGAGGAAATATCAATTTGGAACTCGAATTTGTATTTGAGTTATGATGAGGAGTGAGGTAGATTCGATTGTTGAAGAAAGCGAAGAAAAGGATGCTGCTATGGCTTGCTTGTGGCTCTTTCTTCTATTGGCTAGTCTCGTGCATGATAGTTTCAATTTCTTTTGGAAAGCAAGTGCGGCTCACCATAAGTGTTAGTAATAGCATGAAGTAAGTTGTCGGTAGCCGCATTAGGTAAAAGGAAAAGCTTCTCAAAAGCATCCAGAATTCATAGAATGGTGATCGAGATCACCTTCACGGAATCATCCTTGCAAATTGGGGAAGGGAACCAATCAAGTCACCAAGAAGTTCCTAAACTTGGTTTAGTATTAAGGTTCTTCTCTTCCAGCGCTTAGTATTCAAGTTCTTCTCTTCCAGCCCCCGCCCCTCTTTGATAAGGAAAGTTTATTTTCAAATACAAAATGACAAATATGGTTCGATGGTTTTCTCCACTAGCAGGTTTACTGCTTTCTATTTGCACTTTTGTATTAAGTTTCCTTATATATACGATTTTATATTATTTTCTATTTGTCTATTTTTATTTATTTGTCGCTTTATTTCTATTATTCTTCTCCCAATTTTACATCTTTTCGAGCCTCCTTCCTTATTACTCTTCCTCCAGAGATTCAGATCCCCAAGCTCTAGCTCATTTAGCAGGGCTAAACTTCTATCCGAGCCTTTACGAGCAGGATCCTCGATGGGTTACGCTCATTCGTAACGAGCTTAATCACAATACCCTCTCGAGGACATACCGACGGCTTAAGCTCTTCCCGATGGAAGAAAAGCTGTCTAGTATGCGATAAGATGTCATTCAGGAATTTGTGGCGCTTTATCAAAGAATAGGGCCTTATCTACCGATCGAGCCCTACTTGGTCGATGAAGCGCTTGCTCCTATCTCGACCATATTCACGAATCGATTCTTTCACTGTTCTCCAAGCGCCATATCAAGATCTCATGGAGAATGAGGGAGGATCTGTTTTCTTTAGAGATGCTATTTCCCACAACCGGATCTCCTTGAGGCGGAAAGCTCCGCAAGGAGGTGCCCGAAGTGGAACAGAGGATCCGATGGGAAGAAATCCCCAAGAGCAAGGCAAGTCTCGAAGAGCTGAGCACGAGCATGCTCTCAACTTGTTTAAGTCGGAGGATCTTAGAAGGAATTAGAAAAAAGAGCGGGTAGCTCAGTAATTTAATTCTTTTTCTTCCAGCCTCTGTATGGCCCTCTTTCTTTTCTCTTCCAGCCCCCGCCCCTCTTTGATAAGGAAAGTTTGCATTTTCAAATACAAAATGACAAATATGGTTCGATGGCTCTTCTCTACTAACCACAAGGATATTGGGACTCTATTTCATCTTCGTGCCATTGCAGGAGTGATGGGCACATGCTTCTCCGATCGATTCAGATGGAATTAGCCCGACCCGCCATCAAATTCTTGGTGGAATCATCAACTTTATAATGTTTTAATAACGGCTCATGCTTTTTTAATGATCTTTTTATGGTTATGCCGGCGATGATAGGTGGATTTGGTAATTGGTTTGTTCCGATTCGATAGGTGCACCGACATGGCATTTCCACGATTAAATAATATATCATTCTCGTTGTTGCCACCAAGTCTCTTGCTCCTATTAAGCTCAGCCTTAGTAGAAGTGGGCAGCGCACGGGTGGACAGCCTATCCGCCTTAAGTGGTATTACCAGCCATTCGAGGAGCAGTTGATTTAGCAATTTTAGTCTTCATCTATCGTATTTCATCAATTTTAGGTTCTATCAATTTTATAACAACTATCTTCAACATGCGTGGACCTGGAATGACTATGCATAGATTACCACTTTTGTGTGGTCCGCTCTAGTGACAAGATTCCTACTTTTATTATCACTTCCGCATCGGCGGGGCAATTACAATGTTATTAACCGATCGAAACTTTAATACAACCTTTTTGATCCTGCAGGAGGGGAGACCCAATATTATACCCAGATCTCTTTTGGTTCTTCGTCATCCGAGGTGTATATTCTCATTCTGCCTGGATTTGGTATTATTAGTCATATCGATCGACCTTTTCAAGAAAACCGTCTTCGGGTATCTAGGCATGGTTTATGCCATGATAAGTATAGGTGTTCTTGGATTTCTAGTTTGGGCTCATCATATGTTTACCGTGGGCTTAGACGTTGATACGCTGCGTGTTTACTTCACCGCAGCTACCATGATCATAGCTGTGCCCACAGGAATCAAAATCTTTAGTTGGATCGCTACCATGTGGGGAGGTTCGACAATACAAAACACCCATGTTATTTGCTGTAGGGTTCATCTTTTGTTCACCATAGGAGGGCTCATCGAATAGTTCTAGCAAACTCGGGCTAGACATTGCTCTACATGATACTTATTATGTGGTTGCACATTTCCATTATGTACTTTCTATGGGAGCCGCTTTTTGTTTTATTTGCTAGATTTTACTATTGGGTGGGTAAAATCTTTGGTCGGACATATCCTGAAACTTTAGGCCAAATCCATTTTTGGATCACTTTTTCGGGTTAATCTGACCTTCTTTCCCATGCATTTCTTAGGGCTTTGGAGATGCCACGTCGCATTCCAGATTATCCAGATGCTTACGCCGGATGGAATGCTCGAGCAGTTTCGGTTCTTATATATCCGTAGTTGGGATTCGCTGCTTCTTCAGAAGTTGTCGCAATCACTTCAAGCAAGTGGAAAGAACCAAAAAGTGCGGAAAGTCCTTGGGCTGTTGAATGTAATCCAACCACACTCGAATGGTTGGTACAAAGCCCTCCGACCTTTCATACTTTTGGAGAACTTCCAGCGTAAAAGAGACAAAAGCTAGGCGATATACGCCCCTAACTATTGCCTCTTTCTCGCTCCGTATTGAAAACTCGAATTGATTTTGTGTCGGCTGGCCGCAGGACCGCCAGCCCGCAGATGTAGGGAGGTCTCTCTGAACTGCTAAATCAAAGTCGCGATCCGATAGGTATCTATCCGGACGAAAATCCGAAAGCGCTGGTTCAATCCTGCTCAGAACACGCGAGGTATGCTCGCTAGCAGAAAAAAGGAAAGGGCAAGATGTAATATGCGCTTATGTAGCTATCGGTCAAAGAGCATCCTCCGTGGCTCCCCATACCAACATCTCACTGGTCGCCCAACTGCAAGCTTGGAAGGAGATCCTCCGCGGTATGTATGTTTTTTCACATAAACTTACTTACTTTGTTATGCTTTTCCACTTTTTACTTTTTTAACACATTTTATTAACATGCCATATGTTTCATCTTATGTTCTAGACGGAATGTAATGCAAAATAAGGTATGCCATCTTGCGTATATATCTCGAATGTCTAATTTTTTTGATCGATGTATAATGTGGACATACATGTATTAAACCACTACTCTAACTGCTATAATAAGGTTTTTACTGCCTGTTGTGACCACATCCGCAAGAACTAATCGGTGATGCCACCGGCACGATCGCAGCAAACTGTGCTTGACGAGTCGCTTTGACTTATTTATTAGCTAGATTCTTCATTTGTTTTTAGTTTATGTTGTGATGGAACGCTAAATTATCTATCCTTGAGTGTGATTGACATGTACCGACATTATGTTTGTTTCATACCTCCTATATCTTCGCCAGACATTTATTATATTTACTGCAAATTGAAATTCATGCTACCTACTTGTTTATGATGACAACAAGCAAAGATTTGCTTGTATAGTAAATTGTTCATATACTTATTTATAATCAACACTTTTCTGCAAGCATTAACTTTATGCAAATAACTGAACGCCAAATGGAACATTTATTGGCCATAGAGAAACACGGGCTCAGTTGGTGAGGACTCAAGAGGCCAAGGATGAAAGGTAGCCATGTTGACAACGTGATCGGAAAGGCGCGAGGCTTGTAGTATTATCCTGCAAAGTAGTAATCGAGGATGAGTGGATTGAGTTGATGAAATGGGGCTGATGCTGTCGGATCAGTGGAAGTAGAAGGTGCTGGAGTTAGTGGATCGTGACCAGGGTCAAGGGCTGCTGTATCGGGTCCGCGGGTTGAGCAGTAGGCTGGAACCTTAGGAGGTATAGGTAGGCTTACTGAATTGGTAATCGATCGGGCAATTCGTTAAACGATATCTGTATTATGAGTACCTCTTCAACCATACCGCTTCTTTCCGTAAACGGTCCGAATCAGTAAAAATGAGTTCCTTCTTCAAATCCATCGGTCACATCCGCCTCTGCTGTCTCAATCGGTCGAACTGTATTGGTCAACTACAGTGAAACCGGCTTGGTAAAGGTCAACGGTCCTGTTCAAGCATTGGCGCATAACGGGAGGCTAGCTCAAGAGATTAGTTCTTTAGTTTAGGAGTGAATGCTTTGCTTTCTTTTCTTTGATCTACTGCTCATGAATTCCATCAAAATAGTAAATAGAAAGAATTTCAAATCACCAATCATACATAATATGCAATTCTTGTGAACGAAAGAGATATCCGATTTGAGAGTCGGGACCTTAAAGCTGATTATGGTGAATCCGTGATAAGACTGCAAAGCTTCTTTGCTCTAGGTAGAGGCGGCTGTGCTTTTCATTTTCTTTGATCTTTCCGCGAGGGCCTCCGCTTTCCTCGAGGGAATACGACGAGCACTCATCTCCAAGATTCGTGTAGTCCTATCATCTCTATTTCCTCCCGACATTTCCTTCTCTAGTCGTGGAAGCCATAATCGTCAACCAAGTATATCTATAGGGAGTTTCTAATAAGAGAACTGGATGTGCGAAACTTGTGTCAAGAGGGGTGTAGAAAGGAGAAAAAGCATAGTTCAAACTAGCCTCATCACAAAAAAAAGCCCATGATCAAATGTCTTCTTTGAGGTGGCACAAAGACGAAAGTAATTAGTTCAACAAGGCCGATGATAGAAGGGCTGGGCCTAATTAATTGTTCTGGTATAGAGATGAATGAGAGGATGGAGATAGCGCATTGAATGGTTTGAGGAAGTAGTTAAACAATGATAAAATTTTGCACAGATAATGCGGGATGAAAGTTCGATATGTTCCTAAAAATATGCTAATTTGAAAGGTAGGAATTTTTATGGTGACCTATGAAATATGAACTCGAAAATGCCAACCTCGAGAGGAGTAGGCGATCTCACTGCAGAATGCTAAAGTGCCCGCCTGGTCAAGTAAGAAATAGCATTAGATATCGGTCAAACAGCAGACCCGAGCATATGGAGGACAAGTGGAAAGTGGATTCCAGGTTCGAGAGGTTCCTCCGCTCCGCCTCGGCTCCAAGGCGGCTACCAAGCTCGTAAGCAAGCGGTCTGTTAATGATACTTAATGAAAAGAGATCGGCTCTTGGATGATATATTTGGTTATAATAACACATTCCTTAGGTTAGAAACCGATTCAATCGACTACTTACTGAAATGAAATAAGAACCTCTTTGGGAGAAGTTCTCATTGTGATTAGAATGACCAAAGACGAAAGCAAAGGATCTTCTAGGTCTGTTCATAATAGGCCTTGGCTCCGCGGCAAGTCCTTCTTAAGCATGTGATGGAGCTCAAAACGGCGTTAGGCCGTGAGGGCAACCGATGACCATTCGGTCTATTGATAGGACAGTCACCACCAAACCCCTTTCTATGTCCTTACGAAGATGGAATACAATCTTAAACTTAGACGAGTTGTTAACCAAGGCAAAACCAGGGATTTTTGAGTATGTACCGATTTCCAACGGAAATTCATATCTAATAGAGGACTAGATCGATGCTTTAATGCGAGGGTAGGGTATCTACCGCTTTCTTGCCTTATCACGAGCTATTGAGAACGGATCTAAGGGCATCCCTACCTACAATCCTTCCTTGGTGCCCCATTCCTATCTTCTTTCCAGATCCTTTTTTACATTGAGCAGGCCTTTATCTCCCTAGCTAAGGTTGGTACAATCCTCTATAAGTATTTGTTAGTGGCTTCGCCTTTGTAAGATAAGTGGGTCAATTGGGCCAAAGCGAAGAGAAACCAGATCTATTGATGGCGAGCCCGGATAATTGAAACAAGCAAGATACCATCTCTTCTTTAACTGAATCAACAGAGCAAACCTCAACCGATGCGCGCCAAAGAGCAAGTGGATCGAACTGCTCTCCTTACTATGAATAAAACGGAGAGTAGAACCAACACTTGAAGCTCTAATTACCAAGATCTTTGGATACGGAGACCGAGGAAGAGTTCCTCCAATCTCTTTAAACACACTCTAATTGGGGGTCCAGATTCCGTGTCGGAACCCACGTTATCCCTTGTTTAAGGGGAATAGATGAGATCCATGGCATATACCTCGAATTCAACAGAGGCGACCGGTTTAATGACACCTTTCACAATATCATTAACCCAACCTCGCCCTCAGCAATCGAGGCGTGATAATTGACGCTAACGCCCTCTCGATACTAAATATCTTTTGATCAAGCTATTATGATGCTCGCTTTCTTCGTTGGATTCCTCTCAAGAAGGAAATTGTGCTTCTTCAGTTCTACATTCCAATTATTGTGAGTAGATGGATACCAGGCCTTTCTCGAGAAACTTGGTTTCGGGAACTTTGTGGGATCCTTGGTAGAGCCATTTGGAGCGGAGGGTAATCGGTTTATGACAAAGACTGTGCTTTCAAACACGACACCTGTGGGAATGGAGGCTTTGTACATAGTTGCAAGATGTTGCTCTACAATGTCTCGGTGTTGACGCTCATGAGGACTTATCGCTCCTTATCTCATTTCTTTGGAAAGGCAAACCTAATTCATACGGAACTCTTGGTACAACATCCTTCTTGCGGGTTATCTTCTACTCAAGCAAGCTCTCTCCTATTCTTCATCCACCAACTAGCAGGAACGTAGGAGCACAAGAGGGTCATCATCTTCTCAAACGATTGGCTTTCGATCTGCTTTCCAAGAGGTGGTTTCGACATGACCAGTAAAGAGTGGAATTTTGTTAGATTGGCATGTCAAGTTGCTTTCTGACCCCTAACATAAACCACCTTATCCTCACTCAGATTGTTCTTTTGGACTGAGCAGAAGCACAACCTCTATCCGACGCTTTTCTATACATTCTAATCTCTCAATGGCATTTCCATCTCTCTCTTCAATCAATCAAGTAAGTCCGGATGACACTTGTCTTTATTTAGTGTTTCCCCGGCTATTCAGCCATTACTTGCATCTCAGGTTCTTTGTACCTTTTTTAGTGCCATGCACACCGAGGTTTCGCATGACCGAATCTTTTGAGAATATCGCTATTACGTTAATTTCTTCATCTTGATGTACTCAATCCATTCAAATTCCATAATTCCAATGCTATAATCCCTATATTAAGATGAAGTAAGAAAGCATCAGTCCTCTTATTTTCTGTCTTC
>CM038682.1:670341291-670410274 GCA_021605205.1 Aegilops longissima | reverse complement strand
AAGGCCCGACAATTGAGCATGTGTTTTGTCTTTAAGAGATAGTGGCGTGGGCTGGAGCATGCATCTATGGCGAGCAGAGGGGTGAGGCATAACGATTGTGCAAAAGAGATCAACCTATAAATGCATATGTATGGAGAGACATATATAGTGTGGGTGATAGGAAGCAAGACTCCGTGCGAGAAAGAAATGTTGACGGAGAAACGACAGATAGATACAGAGATGTAGATGCTAGCTAGAGGGGCATCCGCTAGTTTGGGTGTTGGAGATGACCGTCGGGTGGTTCAAAGGGTGAAGTTATATATGTGTGTGAGAGGGCACTTGACTGCATGTAGAGAGAAACATATGTAGTGTGCCTGATAGGAATCAAGAGTGAGGGCGAGAAAGAAGGTTGATGGAGAAGCAGATAAATAGAAAGATAAAGATGCTAGCTAGTGTGCGTTAGAGATAGGAGTCGAGTGGATCGAGAAGGCTGGGTTATGTGTGTGGGTGTGAGAGAGAGAGAGAGGGTGCATGTGAGTCACATACAAACAGATATCGAGAGAAATGAGATCCAGAGAGACGGAGTTTTGTGTCTGAGAGAGAAATATATTTCAACGAGAGTGATAGCTAGAGAGACATATGAGGGAATGCAAGATATCTCTAGGGAGAGAGGGTGTGTGAGCGACATACAAGAGAACAATGGAGAAATATGAGACCACAGGAGACAGAGTTTGTGTTTGTGTGTGAGAAAGAGATATTGAAGAGGAAGAGTCGAGGTTCTCATATCTAAGGAGCGAAAGACATCTCTCAGATGAGGGGTGTCTGAGTGGCACACATGGGAATAGTAGAGAGAAATGAGACCCCGGAGACAAAGTTTTGTGTTTGTGTGAGAGAAAGAGATTCCACATGGAGAATCATAGTTAGAGACACATAGCAGGAGCGATATATACTTAGAGAGAGATAGAGTGATGAAGGTCGGGAGAGAGTACCGTCAGTGTGTTACGAAGATAAAAGATCATTGTCGACATACAGGTAGCACGAGAGATACCTGAGAGACGATGAACGCGTATAGGTCTAGAGAGATAGTCCTATATAAGCATGAGTGATAGCTATATGAGACGAATATCTGGATTAAAGGGGATTCAAATATTTAAACTGGAGATCACGACATCGATAATATCATAACGCAAATTGGTGTATCAAACATGTATATTCATTTGAATTTGGGCACACGTGTAATGTTATATAGTTTATCAATATTGGTGATCCATAGATTCTTCAATTACAAGCAATGCATGGTTTATATGCAATTAATGTCTAAACGGGATTACACTATATGTTGCGTGTGTGAAACACATTACACATGTTTGAGAAGTTAAAAAAAAACCCACATGAAACACACATTAATTGGAGACAGTTAGCGAGAAATGCATACATTGGATTTCAACATAAAGTGGTTTCAAATATTTGAAAATCCAAATTGATGGATACAACCTTATGAATATGAGATCATGCCATTTGTAAACCATATTTATGTATAAATGGTGTTGTGCTTTTGAAAGTATATATAAAAAAATGATGTATATAGAATGTAATTCCAATTGAAAATGGATCCCGCCCGAAAAAAATAGAATACAAATGGGATTCGAATTGAGTTGGCACGGTAAACATGCACTCTGCAAAATTTGAACGAAGCGGGGAAAGTCGCTGTAACCGCACGAAACCAAAATCTGCGAGATGGAAATCACTACTGCCTATCCCTGCCACGTAAAGCCTATCTGCTGGATTTCTATAGGTTTCAATAGGGGTAGGTTTGTAATTTCACCCAAACGTGACGTAACCGCCTCTCACCTGGATTCATACACGGTGGGCGCCAAAACACAGTGTGTCCTCTGCCAAATCGACTCCTCCCAATCCATATTCATACGGTGGGCGCTTAAAACAAACTCTCGTCGGCAAATATTAGGTGTATGAGATTACCGTCCTATCCCCAACCGACTAATGTTGTTGTGATGTAGTAGAAATTTGAAACGGGGCTAAGTTTGTAAATTTCCTTGCATTTGAGACAAGCGCTACTGAATACATGGTTCCCCTTCCTCTCTACCTCCCTTTTCCCCATTCGTACTCGTGGGCGCCAAAACACCTCTCGCACCCCACCCTCCTCCGTCCGCCGTCCGCCACCCCATCCACCACCGTCCTCCTCCACCATGCCGAGCTGATACCCGACGCCGCCATCCATTACAAGAGATCAACCTCTCTCATCCACACCTTCGGACCGGGATCCTTCCATCCCATTCTCTCGCTTCATCCCCACCGTCGTCCACCTTGCCGGCGCCGCTCCTACGATCGTCTCGTCCACCGCGCCGCCGCCACCGTCTACCCTCCTAGATCTGCTTCCACGCCCGACAGCCATCGCTACCGCAGCACCGTCAAATTCTCAAAGAGATCGACACGACGCTGCACCAGAGGCGTTACTTTTTCAGATCTACTCAACTTATTTATCGCAGCAAGAAAATAGACCGCCATTTGCTTTACTCGATTTCTTGTCTTGGTTGCGAAGTTGCCTTTGTCCGGTTTGCACTTTCAGATCCGCCATGGCACGCTCAACACTATACTCCCAATGCTTATGGTTTTCCCCTTTTATATTCCACACTAGTTAAATCACAGTAGTCTAAATTTCAAAATTGGGTCAGTCGATTTTTCAGAGCTCGCCGGAGTTCGCCGGTGTGATCGAAGGGGCTCGGGTGGTTGTGGGGCCTCGCCGAACGAAGAAAACTCGACGCGGGTGGGGGTTGGGGCGCGGGTGGGGGTGGGGGTGGCGGAGGAACACAGGCGGTGGGGGCCGGTGGTCCAGCCGGCGGCCCGTGTGGTGTTCTGTATGGGAAGAATCAGAGACGAGGAAGAAGAAGGGTTAGGAGACGTAGGATCTTCATCCAACCGCCTGAAATGGTCGAGAGATAGCTGGGAGTTGCATTCTTAATGCGCTCTGGTTCATCATGTGTGGGCACTGCGCAACCAACATTTTATTATCCAAAATCTGCTTGCTCTTCTTTACCATGTTCGATAGAGCTGGCTCATGACGTGATCGATAGGCTTTCAATTACTAGCGGCAATACAACACCGTATTTTCAAGCCGTTCCACTTTCCCGATTTATATATCGTGGTTATGGTGTACCTCGTTATGTACACTATGATCTGCCTAGTTCTTGTGTGCTCTTGTTATCATGGTTTGGCAATAAACTCTCTATAAAGTATATTATGAACCTATCATCCGCCACTATCCTTATTTCGAGCCTATTTTTGTGTACTTGTGCGGCTTATATAAATGCACGCATCATATTACAGCACACATGAGCTCTCTCATCGTAATCCGGTGATAGCACATAAGTGTTTACTGGGCGCCCTATATTAGAATATCATCTCGCATTACAAAGATAATCTCACAACTATTTATGTTTTCATGGTTCTCGATATTATACGCAATTACGGTGACTATCGAATCCGCACATCGAAGAATATTGTGGAACACTGCAATGACTTACAAAATTGGCACCAAGGCATTGGGTGCCATTTCGAAGCAATGAAACTCGTCGCTCCCCACTGTTGATTCTTGTTCGAATATCATCCTAATGACTATTCTAACCTCAAGGAGTCAAAGGCGATGGCCATCCTGTTCACCCATCAAGGTGCCTGTTCTAATTTGGCAAGGTTTTATTGATTGCGCGTATCTTGCATATGTTTTCTTGCATTTCTTCTAATTTGTTGCACCGCCATCTGCTTAGTTTACTCATCATATAACTCGAGATGCCATGCCCATCCCTTACCAATACATATTCCATCTATCATCATACCATGTTTTTTCACTCAAATGATGTCCTTGTGCATCAAACATCAAAAAGGAAGAGGGTGATTGCCGAACCTAAAGGAGCACCAGCAAAGTCCTTGAAAAACGTGGTGGTGCCAGAGAAATCAGACAGCGCCCCACTTATATTGGTTGTACAACCAGTGACACAAAACATAGGACTGACTCCAGCAGACTGTACCCATACTTCACTGGCCACACCACTAGCCCCACCACACAGGACCTGCACTCCAGCAAAAGGTATACCGATTTCATTTGCCATAGCACCAGCCCTACCACAGAAAAATCCCACTCCAGCAAAAAGTACAGCAAGTCCACCGGCCGAAGACCTAACCCAACTGCAGAGACGGCCAATTCCTGCAGATTGGAACCCCGTTCCATTTATTCCCAGTTTAAAAGACGATGCTTTCAATGTTGTTAGGGACTACGTGCATATATTCCCATCATGGGAAGATTATAGTGAAGACAAACACCATTTTCACATCTTCCTGTCCAACTTACGTGTAAGTGCTATTATTCATGGTTATTATTTTCCTGTTTTCTGCTGATCGAACACATCAATGTTTTACATTACATTGTTGTAACTAGGTGAGCAATCTGGATAGTCATGACGAGCAAAGCTTGCTTGTGCTTTTCAAGGAAGCATTCCAGCGGTATCGGTGTTACCTGAGGAAATCACACTTTGATGGCAAGTCTATAAACGAATTTCCGGTGAAGTCTCCTATGCTAAATTTAGAAGGCATTGAATGGAAAACCTTGTTATGCATGGTCTCGTTCTCGGGATGAGGTCATCTATGAAATCACATGACAATTTGAACTTCTACTTTTTCGCATGTGCCTTACGGATCTTTTTGCAGGATATCCGTCAAGAAGAATTCGGTTTGAAAAGAACGACGGGATATCGCAAATATGCTGCCCGCTGCTTTGCTCTTGTTAGTACATGTTGTCTGTATCACTGTACTTGCATACATACCAGTTCATTATGTGACAGCAGTATGCATGATAGCTTGCTTATCAATTGTTCGCCCAAATTATCTCGATCTGTATGAATGGTTACATTAGTGTAGAATATATCCAATGCCAATGAATTTTTTTAGCTCTGCATTGTTCTTGTAAGTACATGTTGTCCTTTATTAGTGTACTTATATTGATAGGTAGTTGTTCATGTACCATCACTCTGCAGCTTATTTTCCTTTGCCTCCATTTTCTACACATCGATCTATATTTACTCTTACCATAAGGTTGGTAATCAAGAAGTTTAGTTGTGCATTGCTCTTGGTTGTGCCTTTTGCTGTATCGCTGCACATACATTTATAGCTACTTGGCTATGTAGCATCACTCTTCATCTTATCTTAAATACTCTCCATTTTTTCGTATATTATCACATCTATATTTACTCTTAACAAAATGTAGAATAAAGGCAATGCTTGTGAAGAAGATTCTGTGCTAAACTTCTTGAATTGCCCCCCCCCATCAGCATGGACAAGGGCTTTATAGAGTCTGTCTTCACCAGTAATGTAAGTTTGTCCTTCTCAAGCCTTCAAACTTTGTTGTGTATATTTGGTTAGACATGACTGCAACAGATGTTTATTTTTGGTGTTTGCATCAAATTGCATGTTTAAAGTTTATTATGTACATAAACAAAAGTTTTTCCTTCTCAATTTAATTTTTCAGTTGTACAACCAAGTTCCTTCTTCATACCTTGTAAATTAAACTATCTGAGCAAGTGATCTTCTTTTCACTTTGCATGTATGCTTCGTTCTTCATCCGTAATCCGGTGGTGTGGTGAACCTACCCTTTGCAGACAATGTCATATTCTGCAATGTCTTAACTATGAACAATGTCATATCATTCTACTATTATTTAAACCGTCTCTTTATTTGTCAATCTGAAATGGGATAAATTGACAAAGACACTAACCATTGATACTTATGAGTCCTTGATCTATAATCCAGTGGTGTCGTGAAGCTGCCAACTCCTTCACAATGTCATTTCCTGCCATGTCTTGACCTGAACAATACCATATTGTGTTAATGCAATTTTAAACTGTGTCACTTTATTAAATCAAGAAGAAATGTGATGAATTGTCAAGATCGATACTTTTATGTGCAAAACCTGTCATCATGCGCTTGTTTATCTTTCGAGTGAGGAAGATATAAGTGTTGAACAAGCGCAGTCTCATCATCTTGCTCAGCTGCTTGCGTTGCAGCTCCCCAATAGGGCTAACCTTTCTTGAATTCTATTGAAGTGCTGTCGGTTTTGTTTATTTGCACTGGTGGCGATCTTTGATGCCCAGTGTATGTAATATACTGTCTGCTTGTGCTTTATTATCATAGTGGCAAACTTTGATGTCCAGTGGGTGTAATATGTTATAATTTCTTCATTGTATAGTCTAGGTTTTTTCTTATTCACGATGCTGCAGTTATTTTACTGTATATATATCATGTCTTCGCAGTAAACCGGCCAAACCGTAAAATTACGGTACATAATCGGGCCGTCATGCAATCACGATGTATGATCCGCATCATGGGCCCCGTCAAACTGGCCCACTAGTAGATTCGGCCTTTAATAGGCGAGTAACCCTGACCCTCTTTTCGCAAGAAAACTCAATGGGCTTTAGGAGGCTGAGAAGTAGGTTGGGCCCAAACGTGCGAATAGCTTACGGGCGGCAGCAGCCGAAATGGACCCGCCCATGATTGTGCGAATCAATTCACGGGCTTTTAACAGCCAAAGTTGTCTCGGTCCTTGTTTGGCCCAATCGGATATCCATTGCGAAAGCAGGCGGATGCAAACCGGGCCGTAGTTAGGCCCAACTATATGATGGGCTTTTAACAGGCCGAAATTAATATAGGGCCGAAATGTTAAACGGGCCCTTAACAGACCGAAACTAGTATCAGGCCGAGTTACTAAGGGCCTGTTCTGAAACACGCTAGCTTCAGCAAAACTTCTCGTATCCAGCTTCTGCGCCGACTTCTCGCTTCAGGTGGAGCTACGCAAACTGCTCGAGGCGAGGCAGCTTCTCCTAGCGCTGGGTGAGTTGGCAGCCCATTTGGGCGTTAAGCCAACCTTCTTGCCACCTTGGGCGGTGGAAGCAGCCCATTTCGGGCCAAACTGCACACAGGCTAATAAAAAGAGAGAAACAAGTCGGGCCTACTTCCGGGGTGAATGGTGGCCTTTTTTTCACACGAGATAATTTGTGTGATTTCTCCAAGATGAGAGGTGTACAGAGAGGTAGAAGTGTCAGAGAGCTGGGCTGCAGCCGCCATATATTTTTGAACTACACATAGCGGCATGTATTTTTGAACTTGCCACAAATATTCCTAGTTAAGACAAGTTATAATAAAGACGGATAACCAACTTTGTTATATGTCATACAACAAAAGTTTCATTTGCATATATTTGCAAATCAAAATGGTGTCACATCTAAAGACATGAACATGATTACTTCACCAACTAAGAGCAATGGCGGTAGCTAGTTCATGTCTAAACAAATCCATGTTAGGACCACTTTCCGCCGGTGTTGAAGAATCCAATGCATTTGGAGGAATAACATACTTCTTGTATCTCTCTGGAATAGTTGGGACATAATCCGGATCCCTCTCACACCGAAGAAAGTGGATATCCTCTTTGTCATGGAGGCGGACATAGTTGTGTAGTGTCATGGTAGCCGCAATTATCATCTTTTGTGTTTGAATCGAATAGTTTGGCATCTTGAGCAAGATTTGCCATTTCATCTTCCACACACCAAAGGTTCTCTCTATGGTATTGCGCTTGGAGGAGTGGATCCGGTTGAACTTCTCTACAGGAGTAGTTGGGGGTGCACCTCGTTGAAAGTCAGGGACATGATAGCGTTCACCTTTGTACGGTGCTAGATAGCCATCCCTATTAGGATAACCGGCGTCTACAAGGTAATACTTGCCTATAGAAATGGACAACAAACATGATTGTGAGTTGAAGGACATGTTATATAAATTGCAACAACAAGAAATACTTACCCTTAGGAGGATGTGGGAATGTGGCCTTGTCATTTTCAATTGCATGAAATAGCACACTTGTATCATGCATAGAACCCGGTTGTCCAATCGAAGCATAGGTGAAATGCATATCAAAGTCACATACTGCCATCACATTCTATGTTGTTGCACCGGTTCTTCCAATGTACCTTATTTTTGAAGGTCCTTCCGGAATAGAAGCCCTAATATGTGTTCCATCTATTGCACCAATGCAATCTTTGAGATGAGGATAAGCCCTTTTGTCATGCTTAATCCTATCATGGACGATGTGAAAATTTGGGTCTTGAGGCCTAATGTAGTGAGATGACATCTTGACCACACATTGTAGAACCTCATGGAACTTACGGTGGACTGTATCTGCTCCATGTTTGAAACGGTTTTGGGTTCTCCTGTTTGATTCACAACCGCCCAAGGTCCACAAGAACATAGCAAGAGACTCATAAGTGGTAACAAAACATGTTTCTTTGAGGCCATACTCCGCCACCAACTTGTCATGAAGATCAAACAACACATTTGCATTCATTCTCAACATTGTGTACGTCTCTCCGGGTGTGCCAATAGTCTCTCGCAACCATTCAAAACCACTCAACCTAGATGTCCTAGGGTCGGCCTTCATGACCCAACTTTTGCAATACTTCCCAACTATCGATGACACACCCGAATAAAGCATGGCCATATCATGTTGATATTGGAGAACCATAACTTTCTTTCTTTCATAATTTGTGTCATCGTCACTTTCACTATCCGATGACATCTGCAAATAAACAACCGTCAACATATGAAACACAAGTTAGAACCAATTGGATCAAGAACATATACATAATACATACATAAATAGCAAACACTAGGTCCAACAACATGAACATAGAGATGGTTCACAATGCATTCATAAATAGCAAATGGTTCCACAAAATGCATTAGTAAATAGCAAACAATAGGTTCAACAACATAAAAGATGGTTCAACATAAAAAATGAAATGGTATCAAGCACTAGGTTCAACATAAAACATGGCCATCACACATAGATGGCAGACATGTAAACTAGTTCCCATACTTCAAGTCATACTTCCTACGCAACCAACTCTTTCGGGACTCAATAGGAATGTACAGAAACATCTCCCTTTGCGCCCTCTTCACAAACAACTCGCTAGCCATGAAGAACTCATCGGTACCGACTGTTGCACCACAAGCAATGACTTCATCCATGACCGAGGTGACACAGTTTGCCTCATCTTGCTTCATGAAAGACTGGAATGATGAGTGAGAAGCCTCAGCAATGTCACCAATTCTTGTAACTTGCTCACACATCACTTGTGCGGTCTTTGGTTTCTTGTTCTTCTCCGGAATGACGATCCCAAGCCTCACTTTAGATGAAGTAGGTGTTTCACGAGATGTTTGTTCTTGGTATCATCCAAATCAAGATCTTGATGTCATCAACATTGATGGCGGCTTTCACCGCTGCACTAGAGGGGGAGGTATCTGGGAAGAGGATTCAATAGTCTGTACCATCGGTTGTGATATCTCCAAATATAATCCGCAAGTTTTGCTCATTAGCAAGACCTTTCTTCTTGAACTTGCCACAACCTTTAATGTCTGTAATACAACATAGGAAACACATTATTAGTAATCAAAGTGATATGGATGAATTAAGATATGCAATACATTAGCGAAAGAACTCACAATTTTGGCCTTTTCCACCACTCATCATCTTGTGACACGGTGTTGTTCACATAGTCCCATCCGCTCCGGTCTCCGGAACTTGAGTTTCTTGAACAAACTGAAATCACCTTTAAGCTTGTCCCATTTGTTTTTCAGTTGTGTATATGTGTAGTCTAGCCCAGTTCTCATCTTAAATTGCCTTCCTACCTCATCAAATGCATTTGGTGTCAAGTAATTGCTGGCCTATTTCCGGCATTCACTTGCTCGACAAACAACTCATGAGATAATCTGAGTGTTTTCAATGCTCCATTCAGCAGCCCAGGACATACTTGAAACTTCTCTAAAAATGCATGTCACTTTGATAAACACAAAATTATACTTTTACGCACAGCCAAGGGCATGTAATATCTGAACTAGCGGTACATTTGCACACATACACCACTAGACTTATGATAATAAATTGCAAATAGCAGTACATTTTCTGAATAGCCAAAATTGTATTTCACTTTTCTGAAATTTATAACACATTAGCACTCATGGCATTACCCACATAGCAATATGCATTAACTTATGCACACATATAATCCAGAGTAGCAAGTACATTTTCTCGCACACCCAAAACTGTATTTTACTTTTACGAATCCGCAACAGGTTAGCACTCATGGCAGTACCCACATAGCAATATGCATTAAAGCTTATGATTCGAATTGCACACATATATTCCAGATTTGCACAACAAACAATAGGTTCCAGTGTAGGAATTTGCACACAACAAATACAACTCGAAAATAAATCGCATGAGATGTACGAGCAGAGGACATGCGTGAGGACAACAATCCATAGGGAAGAAGAGAAGGGACGAGCTCACCTTGCGTTTATGCTTGAGGCGCGTCGTCCTGGTGCCACTCTGGCTTGGGAGCGTCTCTTGGGCGCCAATGGCGTTGGGGACAGCTCCTCCGGGCCATGGGGTCGCAGCTCCTTGCACCATCTTGTGACGGACGGCGAAGACGATGGGATCCGCGGAAATAGAATGGGCGGCGGATCTGTAGTCTGAGTCAACGATTTGGCTGGCGACGGGCTGCGGGCGTGGCGGCGGCAACGGCGGTGAGGGCTCTGAGGAGAAGCGAGGGAAGGGAGTTGTGTGCGACCGTGTTGACTGCGGGATCGGCGAGGGGAGTTGAGCGAAAGCGTTTTTCTTGGCGGTGGCAATTCGGTAGTAAATAACGAGCAGCTTGATTCACGAAAGCGGAAGCTGGGATTACGTCGCCGTCAAAAATGAACTACTGACCCATCGCGGCTTCACGAATTTTAGCCGTGAAGCTAATCCGTTCGGGCTGGCTTCGGGCAGAAGTTTTTAGAAGTATGGAGTGGGAGGAGATCAGAACAGACCCTAAATGTGCCTTTAGCAAGTGGGCCCAAAAGCATAGCGTCCTGTTAACGGGCCGAATCTGATATGGGCCATAATTGAGCCCAAAACCTCTTAAAGGGCCGGACCTGATCTGGGCCGTGATTTGGCCCAGAAAGTGGGAGGCTTTTAACGGGCCGGATCTTATATGGGCCATTATTAGGCCCGGAACGTGGTAGGCCATTAATGGACCGGATCTAATATGGGCCGACATTTGGCCCAAAACATGGCAGCCAGTTAATGGGCCGGCCTACTAGGGTTCTCAAAATCTTGTGGGCCTACAGCTGGGTCGGCCCATTAATGTCGGTGAAATCTCATGGGCCTTTAGCTGGGCCGGCCCATTATGATCCCCAAGAATTTTGTGGGCCTTTACAGGCCGCCCATTATGGTACAAAAATCTTGTGGGCCTTTACTGGGCGACCTATTATGGCCCTTGAAATCTTGTGGGCCTTTAGCTGGGCCAGCCCATTATGGTCCGCAAAATCTCATGGGCCTTTAGCTGGGCCGACCCATTATGGTCCGCAAAATCTTGTGGGCCTTTAGTTGGGCCGCCCATTTAAACTTGATGGGGCGTGCCACGTGTCGACGTATCATAGGCGTATACATCCAATGAGTGGATGACATCGTCCCAACGATGAGCCGACACGTGTTTCCTCCAGCCAATGATGATTTTACACGTGGAAAATCCCCATTGGTCGGGGCTGTTAACGGGTTATCGGATCCAAAACCCGACCCGATAGCTTAACGGTGTTCCGTTACGGTGGATGCCATGTGTCGGTCACCCTTGACGAAAGCACTTCTGTGACGCGCGATTTATCGTCATGGAAGTGGACACTTCCGTGATAATAATTTTGGTAATGTCATGGAACACTTCTACGACAGCACAAGTATGACTATCTTGATTCTGTCATAAAATCGTCATGGATGTACATGCATGACAAAAAACGCGACCTACTGTGACAAACACGTATCATCACGGAAGTGTATTTTTTTGTAGTGTGACCTCCGGCTGCGCCTGGATGACTTGTCCAAGGAGGAGCTAGACAAGATCGTGCGCACCCTGCTCAGGAAGGATCAGGGCTTCCCCCGGACTCCCATCTCCCGCTGTACCGCCATCCCGACGGAGAGAAGATCGCCAGCGCCATGCATGTCTTCGACGAGCGCGGGCTTGTGCCTCTGGGGCCTTCTCGGCCACCGAGCTCCCCGGTGATGGTGTCCTCTCGCGAGTCCGACTAGGAGGAGAGGGCGTACTCGGACGCGACCCGGAAGGGGGCAGGGAGACCTCTCCCCCGCGCCAGACTAATCTCCTCCGCACCCTTTCTGATGATGACGATGCTGGCGAGCACCCGGTCAGGGAGTCACCACGCTCCGCCGGGGTCACCACGAGGTCCAAGGGAACCCCTCCGAAGAAGTTGAAGCTAGGGGTCCCGAAGAGCAGGTCGCGCTGATCCCCCGAGGTGATGCCTCCGCCTCGTCGCCGGCCGGCACTGCTGCAGACCCGGGCACCGCGCCCTTGTCCGCCCCTGGGGCTCGCGTGCCAGTGCCCCAGTCCGCGATGCTGCGGGCATAGTGCTTCAGAAGAGGGTGAGGGATTACGCCACCGTGGACCAGTAAGCGTGCCGTCTTGGGCTTTATCCCCTGTTCTTGTCGTAGTGTCTTGATGCCTCCCTCTTGTACGGCTAGGCCAACGCCAGTGGTGAAGAAGAAGGAGACGGCCGGGACCACCGAGGCCAAGCAGCTTGTCGCGACCGTGCCACCTATGGCATGGAAGGACAGGGCCGACATGTGCGCTCCTGCGACTGGGTCGTCCTCCCGAGGCTCGGAGGCCCGGCCTCAGGAGGAGGCGATCTCCGCGGCCAAGCCGACTCCGGAGTGCTGAAGTCCCGAAGCTTCGGAGCCCCCGACCCCTTCTGCTGCTGCAACTTCACCGATCCTAGTGCCGGCGCCATTTCCTCCCTCGTCCACTACGGCGCCGAACCGCGGCCCTTCTGCCGCGCCTGGTGCTCTGGAGGAGGCTCTTTCCGTTGAACCAGCTCTGTGACAACCTTCAAGGCGCCGATCGGCGCCTGGCGTCGGGGTGCCTGGAGCTGATCTCGGGATGGCTTCAAGCCGACGCATCCGTCAGGGCGGCATGGAGCCAGGCCGTGGCGGCCTCATAGGAGGGCAAACAGGCTGCCGGCCTGGCGGCGACCGCCCGCGATGTGGCGGTGAAGGATGCCGAAGCTGCCGAGGAGCGTTGCCGAGTGGCGGAGGCTGAGTTGAAGACCCTCCGTGACAGGCAGGCCGCCGAGGCTCGTTAGCACGAGGCGCGGGAGGAGAGGCTGAAGGCCCGGAAAGCCGCAGTTGCCGACCATGACATCGAGCTGGAGCAAGCGGCACGGAAGTAGGCCGCAGAGCGCGGCCGCCTAGAGAAGTTGAAGGAGGAGGTGGAGGCGGAGAAGGCCCAGCTGGAGGCCAAGGCGAAAGTTCTTGCCAAAGAGCGTGCTGCCTTCAACTCTCTTGAGTAGAGGTCCCGCAAGGCTTTGCGGGATCTCTATGGGAGGGGGTTGAAGGAGCCGTTGGTGACTGCTGAGGAAGACCCCGCCGAGCTGCTCCCCCAGCTAGTCATGGCGCTCGAGGGCGTTGTCATTGGGGTCGGCCCCATGGTGGAAGGAGAAGCCCGCGCGCTCTCCGCCTCGGCTGTGACGCGCTTCTTCAGCCACCTCCATCTTCGCGGCCCAGCTTCGACTTTGGAGCCTTGTTTGAGCCTGTGGACCTGGATCACTGCACCGCTGCTGCCGAAGCCATGAAGGACTAGGTGGAGGCCCTGCTGTGGAAGTTCCTCGCCATCGACCCCGCGACCACGGCTGATGGCGCCGCCAACCCTACGGCCACGGCTAACGGCATGGGCGACGGCGACGTTGTCAACAACGGGGCATTCCTCGCGGGCGATGGAAGCGCCCAAGGCTGAAGAAGAAGCTCGATGGTGGCGCTCCCCTCCATTTTATTTCCTACAACATGTACCATGCCTTGTGGAGGCATAAAAACTTATATGTTTGGCACCTTTAAGAGACAGTATTATTGTAATAATTTGCTAGGATTTCCTCCCCGCTTGCTTTAATGTTCTGCGTCGGCAGGGCCCAGCCCCGCGCGTACCTCAGCCGTTGTTGGGTCGTCCGGATCACCAGGACGAGACCATGGGGTGAAGGGCTACGTGACCTGTTAGGCTCCTGAGTCGCGATGCTCAGGAGTCCCCCTTGACGTGCGAACAACCTTAGGGAAGGAGATGCGAGAGTAGGCCTTGGAGTTCTACATCGGCAGGGCCCGGCCCCGCGCGTACCTCAGCCGCCATTGGGTCGTCCGGATCACCAGGACAAGACCAAGGGGTGAGGGACTACGTGACCAGTTAAGCTCCTGAGTCAAGATGCTCAGGAGTCCCCCTTGACGTGCGAACAAGCCTTCATACCTTTCCTCGCCGAGGTCCCGCTCGGGAGGGGCGCGCGAAGACCAGGTGATTTTGATGATCCCCGGCTAGCCGATCAACCAGTCCGCCGCACCGCCGGGGTAGCCGCTGTCGCCCGCGGGGTAGTCACCTTGTCCTTCACGAATCCACCGCATTGCCATCCACTGTCCCCGCCATGAGCCTAGCCCATTGCAGGGAGACCAGCATTTCCGGCCTGCGACTAGGGTTGCGCCATCGCCCCCCTTGTCCCAGCCAGATTCAAAACCACCCCGTGAAGCAGGAACCTTAACCCTAGCGTAGGAGCACAATCGCCTTGCGATCGCCCCTACCGCCTTAGGCCAACTTCAGCGCACGACCTCAAACGGACGTCAGTTTTGCCTGGATTCTGTTCGTTTGGGGTGGCAATGGGTGGCAAAACGGACATGCACGTCCGGGTATAGTTGGAGGCGCCCAACGCACCAACCGACCCCAAAAGTTCGTCTCGGCCCCGCGCCTCACTCGCCCACGAGCTCGCGCTCTCGCTCACGGTGGGCCTGGCCACGCTAAGCTCGCCCGCACCGCCGCCTCGTGCCGCTTGCCGTCGCCGCCCGCCCGCGACCGAAACTCGCTCGCTCCGTCTCCAAGACCTACCAGGCCTCCGTCGCGCCCGCTTAGCTTTCGCCAGATTTGCGCTCTGCGCCCCAAGACTTGCCGTGCCCATTGCGGCTTGCCGGCCGGCTTACATGGCACATATGTCACCGCCCGCCAGACTGCCGCTTCACTTCGCCGCGCACTTCGCCGGGCAGCGCCCGATCGCGTCCCTGCTCCTTCTTCTTTGTAGTACCGGTCGCGCCTCACCCATTGCATCCCATCCGCATCCCATGCCTCTGCGCCTTGCGCCGCCGCCAGGCGCGTCGTGCCGTGCCCGATCTTTGCGGTGGCGCCGCCTTCGAGCTCTCGTGCGTGGAGGTGGCTGCCGGCTGCAAAAGGGGAGAGAGAGGTAGAGAGAAAAAGGGAGAGAGGGAGGGACGGGCGGGTGGGCAGCCCGGGCCCATCTGGTTTCAATGACAGGTGGGTCAGGGGTCACATGCAAAGGACACAGCCGGACAAGGACCACGCTGTGAATTGTCCGTTCGTGTCAGTTCTAGGCGCAAATCTGGCCCACTTTTGCTTCCATGGTGGGGCGAGACGGATCAGAAACGGACACGTTTACGCATTGAGTCGTCCCATTTGTTCGTTTAACCCTAAACGGACAGACCCGGACATTTTGGGTCCTGCGATGGCCTTAGCGTTCCCTTATGTGGTGGACCCTCTCGCCGCCTTGCCATCCACTGTACCGTTGTGGTTTCATTATCCTTGTTGAAGCCCAGGCCCAGAACGCTGACAGAGAAAGTGGCGCGCTTTCGACATTGCACTTTACTCCTGCACCCGATTATTGTTGACTCATGGGACGGAGCGGTCGTCTTCATTGACCATTCATTGGTTCTGCTTTCTGGGCAGCACGCACCCACAGCCACAGCCACAGCCAGAGCGCCACATGTTGTCTTTACTGCGGAGTCAGTGTAAACTGTCACCATCCATGCCTCTAGTCGGTCGCATTGAATTGAATCGGCCTCCAGCAGCGATTGAATGAAGCAAGCAATCAGGCTGGGGGACATTGACGACACCCGTCAGAACCTCTGCGTGTGCGTGGCCGTGGCGCACAGGAGGAGGACACAGTAGCAGGAGGAGGTGTATTTGGCCGGCCACCGGTATTCATTGCCGTAGCTCGGTCATGGGCTCAGGCGCTCAGCAACGGATCGCGTTGGTCTGGCCGGCCTCCGTGTGTCACCGCCAGGCGCCAGAAGCAACGGTGGTGGCCCTCAGGATTTTCTTTTGTTTTGTTGAGCAAGGAAGGATTCAAGTTTTTGAACTGCTAGGGTGGGCTATGTGGATCCGTGTGTGGGTGGTGACAGTCAGAGCGACGGACGGATCGGGATGGATCATCGGTGCGCGCTCCGCATCCTCCGTGAGCGTGGGACGGCGTGCGGGGCGACACGAAAGCTGGGCGCGACCACCGCTCCACTAGCCGCGGTAACGATAAACAATGCAAATGCGCCCCCGTAAAAGAAGAGAACAAAAGCGTGGATGGCAAGGGAACAACCGCGCCGGACAAAGCCTCCGCGTCGCCTTGGCTCGGCGGCCAGCATGCCTCCAACTGAACCCCAGTATCCCCGCGCCTGGTAGCCTCGGCTGGCGCGGAGAAGAGAAGAGACGCGGTGCGGCAGGCAGGCACGTAGGCCAGGTCCGCGGATCACGCCGCCTTGCCTCTCCCGTCCCACCCCCTGCTAGCTCCCACTCCCAGGTGAGGTTTGGTCTGGCAGTCGGGTCCAGGCCAGCAGCGAGGTGGCTCGTTCGCTCCTGTTGTCGCGCCTCCCCCTCGACCTCGGGTCGCGAGTTGGCCACCCACTCCCTCCACGCGGACGGCCCTAGCGACGCGTCGGAGACTAGTAGCTAGGCGCATTTCAAATTTTGAAGTTTGCACGTCTCTCCTTCTCCTCCTTGCCTCCTCAGTTAATACTCGCTGCTGCACTCGCAGTCGCGCCGGTCTCCTCGTCCCCCGGCTCCGCCCCAGCAAATACGCGGACCCAAAGAACCGCCCGCCTCCGCTCCGCACGCTTCGTCCCCATTAACTACCGCGCAAGTCGTTCCGGTGATACGTGCGCCGCTTCGATCGTCCTTGGCCAAGAACAACGGAGTCCCCGGCGGAGCGGGAAGCCATGCCGTTGCCGCGGAGCAAGGCCAGGAGGAAGGGCTTCAGGTCGCAGCTGGAGCAGGAGGTGCTGAGGCTGCAGGAGGTGCTGCGGGAGGAGACGGCGCTGCACGCCATCCTCGACAACGCGCTCGACCACGCCGCCGTCACCCTCGCCGACATGTCATACCTCCCCACCCACGTAAGTGCGCCGCCGCCGCCATTCTCTGTCTGGCATCCTTGGCCACGACCTAACCAGAGCATGTATGAATGCCCTTTCCATTGCTCCAGGCCCAGGAGCTGCTCTCCAACATCTCCGCCATGGAGGCCGCCGTCTCCAAGCTGGAGGAGGAGATGGTCGCCCTGCACTTCCAGCTCATCCAGGAGCGCAACGAGCGGCGCCTCGTCGAGTACCGCGCCAACGCCAAGCAGCGGTCCCTCCCCCTCTGCTCCCACCGCCCCGCCGCCAAACCCGACCCCGAATCCGACGTACGCCCGCCCGCCTCCTCCCCCTCCCCCCTCTCCTCACCGCCACATTCTCCGCCTCCGTATGTGAACCCATCCATGGCGCTCTCTCCGTACCAGGACACGGCGACCGACACCAGCAACCCCAGAAGAGCGGAGAAGGCCGCGCCCCCGAAGCTGCACAGGCAGTTCTCCGTGAAGGCCCTCGGCGGCGGCGCGAACCCGAACCACCTGTCGGAGGACATCGTGCGGTGCATGAGGAACATCTTCATCTCGCTCTCCGACTCCTGCCGGGAGGCCTCCAGGGCCGCCAACCCCTCCGCCGCCGGGGAGGGCCAGCGCGCCGGCCCGTCGCCCAGCGGGATCGCCGCCTTCTGGTCGCTGTCCGAGCCGTCCTCCATCTCCTCCTGGGTGCAGAGCCCCCAGGTCGACCTCAACCAGAACAACAACCTGCTGGCCTCCGAGACCGTCTTCGACCCGTACAAGGCCCGGGAGAAGCTCAGCTGGGCCGACATCGGGGGCTACGGCGCCGCGTCGGAGGTCTCGTGGATGTCCGCCGGGAAGAAGCAGCTCGAGTATGCCGCGGAGTCGCTACGGAAGTTCAGGTATGGTGTCAACCAATCCTTGCTATATTCAGAGTCTACTGACTGTGAGTGGGTAATAATCAGTGACAGTGTACCAAACAAGACAACAGCACACTTTATCTAGCCCAAGAAATTTACAATTTTAGTTCCAAAGTTTGAATACCATAAAACATGGACAGAGTTCTTAGCATTTCATGATGCTTTGGACAATCAGTACTGATGGATGCTTATTAGAGTGCAGGTTGCTGATTGAGCAGCTAGCAGAAGTAAACCCCGTTCATCTCAGCGACGATGCGAGATTGGCGTTTTGGATCAATTTGTACAACGCATTGTTGATGCACGTACGGTGAATTGACAGACTCGCTTTAGTTGTGTAGCCTTTCTGGTTATGGAGATAGACTTGGTTGATGGTTGACCCGAGACTTGACGGCGCTTTGTCCCTTTACAGGCTTATCTTGCCTACGGTGTTCCAAGAAGTGACATGAAACTCTTTTCACTAATGCAAAAGGTTTGCTCGAATACTTGATTCTTCATTAGCTAATTTCTTTTTTAGAAACTCGATTTTTCATTAGCTAATTATTTCTGACTAGTAAGGTACACATGCATTGAACGCATGAGATTTGAATAAATACACACTATAGCATGTAATAAAGCTTTGGGTCATATATGCATGATGTAAATGTTCGTTTAGTTCTTATAGTTCATCTCATTCAAAATCAATTAGTTTTATAAAAAGGTTAAGATTCATGGGATTGTGCATTGTAAAGCATAAAGTAAAAAACAATAATGGCAATTCATTTAGAAAAAAAAGTTTGGGCAATTATGATACGGAAGATTCTAGAACAAAGGAGAAGTGCTTGTGTTTTGAGGTTTGTGCATTATGCTTAAGTTCAACCATGGAGTCTTCTAGATTGTACATGTGGCAGAATCTGGTGGAATGTTGATGATATCCAACGGCCAGTAGTGCTCGGATTTGCCATCTCTGCACTGTCGGATTAGCTTCATCCAACGACCATCTTTCAAAGTTATTCACACACTATATAGGGGTATAGATATAGAAAAACTAGTTGTTGTTGCTCCATACTTTCTGACACGTCATGTCTAACATTGTTGAAATCTTATTATTCTAGGCTGCGTATACAATTGGAGGGAACTCATTCAGTGCAGCATTCATCGAATATGTCATTTTGAAGATGAAACCGCCGAATCACAGGCCACAGATGGTATGTGAGCTGCAGTGCATCTTGATAAAAAATCTGCTTTTTTGTTCATGAATGCAAACTGATGATAGTTTCTTTGTTTTGCTTAAGGCTCTGCTTCTTGCCCTTCAGAAGATCAAGGCACCTGAGGACCAGAAAAAGTTCTGCATTTCGACACCGGAACCACTTCTGACGTTCGCTCTAAGCTGTGGGATGTATTCTTCGCCTGCAGTAAGTTTAGATCACTCATTTTATGGCTTTTGATATGAAATGCAGCACTACCATTTTGCAACGCTTTTGTAATTAACCGACGATTGTTTATCACTGCAGGTGAAGATATACACAGCCAGCAATGTAAGGGAAGAGCTTCAGGATGCGCAGCGTGATTTCATTAGAGCATCGGTAGGAGTGAGCCGGAAGGGGAAGCTTCTGATCCCCAAAATGCTGCACTGTTTTGCGCGAGGATTCGCCGACGACAACAGTTTTCCTATCTGGATATCACATTTCCTGCCTCAGCAGCAGGCTACATTCGTCGAGCACTGTGTGTCTCAGAGGCGGCAAAGCCTCCTGGGCACCCGGACTTTCGGCATCATCCCGTTCGACTCCCGGTTTCGATACCTTTTCCTGCCTGATATGGGATCGTTGAACTGAATGGTAAGCTAAAATAATGCCCAACAATAAAAATTTGCATTCTGAGTACTTCTGCAACAGTACTGTGTGAATTTTCCATGTACTTTGTGATCCGACTGTACACAAAATTTCCATGTACTGAATATCTATGTGTTGTAACAGTTGGTCAGTTGGATCATCAGGTCAGAGGTGCAAGGAAGCCCTATATTGCCGGCTGTCGAACCGAGCCGTTTCGGCAAGTGCTCGAGCAGGTCTCGGGTCACACAGGTGCACATCCAGTGATCATCCGGTTTGTTTCAACACTGAACCTGTGCAACGGCCGGCTGGATTAAAAGACCGGTATCCTCCTCGGACATCAGATAAATCTTGAGCACGTTGGCTGGATTAATCGGCTAGTTTGCCTCGACTTCTTGTCGAATTCAGCGCAAAATGTTGTATATGATGTGATTGATGCCTAACTAGCTAGCAAATAAAATGATGGCAAATTCAGTATCAAGGTGCTGTATGTCTACTGACCATGGTCATGGTACCGACAACATGTATGTGGCAAATTGTATTGTGTGCCTGCAGCTATGATCTGCGGTACTTACTATCATGTAGTACAATGTATAAGCAAGAAAGGAAACCTAGATTGTTGACAGTTGAACATAGCTGTTTCATCAAGTGCGCAAGTCGAAAGGATTGCAAGTGCAGTGAGTTCATCAGGTTTGTTTCAACACTGGGTCAGTGTGGAGCAGCTTGGCTAGAAACAGACAGGAATCCTCAACTTGTCGTCGAATCCATTGAAAGATGCTGCATATGATGCAGAGTAAAATTCAAGTTATCAGTTGAAGGCATCCATTCATTCATGCTGTATCTCTGGAGCAGTTTTAACATGCTCCCTCTTACCCCCTCTTTTCATGTTAAAATTTGCCAGAATGTATTGCTTGCTCTGCCTGCTGTGTAATGTACAGCTATAAGCAAGTGGTAGAAAGTACAGAAATTCCATGCTCCCTCCCTACTATGATCTCTTCACCGCATGATCGCCGGCGTGGTTCCTTCCGGAATTTCCACCGCGATTCGCGCGGTTGCTTGTGAGAAATGCAGTCCCAGCTTGGGCCTGAACGACTGGACGTGCCTGCCGCTCCTCCCGGACAAGAGCTTCGTTCATCTCATGGCCCGTCCTCACCATCCTTGATGAGGTTGCAGATGTCCGAGCACTCTGTCAGGCTGCACAGAATTAAGCACGTATAGTTAACTTATCAGTGGCCTGCCTCCAGCAGTACTAACAAAGATGGTAGCTAATTAGTAGGGTAATTACCAGTAGAGGCGACTGCGGAACTGCCCCTCCTTGAAGACGACGAGGGGCCTCCGGACGTTGATGGGCCCCTCGCCGCCGCGGATGCAGGTGGCGACGCACTTGGAGGTGCACTGCAGCGCCTTGGCCGACTTGGGGTGCTTGATCCTCACCTGCGCCTTGTCGTCCCCTACAACCTCGATTACCTCCATCATCGACTAATGATACCTGTGATGTGATTTGCGAACGGTGGTGGCCGTGGGTGCGTACGTACCGGAGAGCGTGGGCGGGATGTTGGAGAAGTTGTCCGACTGCGGCGGCGGCGTGGAGAGGATGGCGGCCGCCAACGCGAACGCCACCACGGCCGGCGCCTGGCCCGCCATCCCCGTGCGACACAACGACGACGAGGAGGACACCAGCGCCGTGGCCGGCCTCGTCTCGTTCGTGGTCTCTGCTCGCTCTGGTCAGCCACTCAGCCTCGCTGCTCTCTGTGTGGTTAAGGGCGCGTCCTGCCTTTTTTTTTTTTGTCGCGCTAACTACCACACGTGTGGGAGGAAGGAGACGCTTGCGCGTCTACAATGTAAGCAGATCTTGGCGTCATCGTATGCATGCAGGATTCTTTTTGGATTTTCAGTTTTTAAAATGTTTTATCTCTTAAACGAAAAATTCGATTGAAAATCCATTTTCATCATTAAATCCCTCGCGATGAGATCTTCGAAATTAGATCACATGTTGATATGTTTTGATGAAATTTTTTTAGATTAAAAGTTGCCATGTCTGTTGCATATGAATTGCCATGATGTTTACACTGAAGTTGCCATGATATGTTTCAGCTATTTTCTTCTACATTTAAAAGTAAATTTTGACATTTATAAAACGGGGAATTAAGAAACTAGACTTGCCATGAACCATAAACTAAAATTGCCATGATACATGCACGTAAAATTGCCATGGTTCATACAAAAAATAATTTTCATGGTCAAAGTACTGGAGTTGTCATCATCAAAATACTAAAATTGCCATGATACAAACTAAAATTGCCACATGGCAACTTTAGTTTAAGCCCTATGGCAAGTGCAGTGTAACATCGTGGCAACTTCTGGCAAAAAAAAAAATTCGTCGAAACATATCAACATGGGGTCTAGTTTTGAAGATCTCGTCGAGACGGATTTAATGGTGAAAACGGATTTTTAGTTCCCTTTTTTATTTAGGAGATACAACATTTTTAAGCCGAAATCAAAAAAAATTATGCTGATGTCATCTATTCATACGTGGCAAAATGAGTGGTGATGGAGGCGTGTGGGCGATGTGCAAACTCCCACACGTGTGGGCGTTAACATTTTCGTTTTTTTTTTAGACAATTTTTTTTTAAGTAATTAAGGGGGCGCGTCTTGCCGTTTTTGCCAGTAGTACGGGACGGTGGAAGCCCACCAGCCACCTTTTTTTTAGGGTTAGCCCACCAGCCACCTGAGAGGAAAACGCGGAAGGGGACATGGCCCACGCTGCATGGGCCTAGCCCTGCGTCCTGCGGCCCAGCGATTACCGCCCGTTGGTTGGCTCTGCTGTCTGCGCCGCTCTTGCGCCGACCGGACTCCGCGCCCGCCGCGGCTTCTCCCCGAATCCCACCGACTGACAGCCAAGGACTGCCCAGCCGCGTCGCGTCCGCGCTACGCTGATCCGTCGGCGGAGTGAAGTAGACCGTTTCTGGCGGCGGGGAAGGTGGTCCTTCGGAGCAAGGGCGAACCCCGTACCCTAAACCCTAGGCACGACTCGCCCCGGCCTACCGCCGTTCCCGGGTCGCCCCCCTTCGCCGGCGATGAACCGGCGGCCGGAGCTCTGCAGGAACTACCAGCGCGGCAGGTACCCCGACCCGTCCCCGCTCTAATTCCACCGGGGCCACCGATTCCGATTGGTCGCTCTTGCCCACCTGCCCCGCGCCCTGGCTCCGCCGAGGGGATTCCTGTGCTGTGGATTGTAATGCTGGTTCTGGATGATGCGTGCAGCTGCAAGTACGGGGCGCAGTGCAGGTTCGTGCACGCCAACTCCAACCAACAGCAGCAGCAGCAGCAGCAGGCGAAGCCCAACCCCTTCGGGTTCGGCGCCGGGAGCAGGCAGCAGCCGTTCGGTGCGCAGTCTCACCAGTTTCAGCCGCAGCAGCAGCAGAAGCCCAACCCATTTGGGTTTGGCGTGCAAGGCGGCGCCGCCCAGCAGCGGAACGAGCCTGGCCCGGCCAAGGTTCGTCTGCCTCCACCTTAATGAGGAAGAGATCTTCCTCTGTATGATATTTCATCAATTGCACAATTATATCATTCATATAGATAGCTGTGTGTGACTGGTGAATTGTTGTGTCAGCCTTTTCAAAATAAGTGGGTGAGGGATCCCTCGGCGCCGCCGACGAAGCAAGCGGAGGCGCAGCCAGCACCGCAGGGGGCCCACACGTGAGTCGCGATGCCATGATGCTATAATACTTTTGATCTTCCTTGACTTGGTTATGGGCGAGTCACTAACGTTGCAAGTTCTTCTCCCAGATCCTGTACAGACCCTGAGTCCTGCAGGCAACAGATATCTGATGACTTCAAGAATGAGGCTCCCCTGTGGAAGCTTACTTGTTATGCCCATCTCAGAAGGTAAATCGCACCTTATGCTGAATGCCGCTTCAACAGCTGCCCTAGGCTATGCAGATGTTTATGCGCATAATATTTGGTTTTGTTGGCACACAGTGGTCCTTGTGACATTACAGGGGATATTAGCTATGAGGAGCTGAGAGCTAAAGCATACGAGGAGGGCAAACAAGGGAAGCCTATGCGGTCAATAGTAAGCTTACTGGCAGTACCACCCTTTCTTTTTCATGGTATTTTTTGGCACTTGGAAGTATGTGGTCAAACATTACTGCGACTACATTGTTCTGATCTCTTATGTACTAGCACAATGCTATGTAACGCAATTTTTTTATTGAATTTTATGTTACATTAGCAAGTGGTTACTATATGTACCTTGTGTTCCTGCATTCCTGCTTTATCATCGTTGGTAGTCATAGAGATATGTGGAAACTTTCCTTGTGGACGTGGTCTATGCCCGTCAAAATGTTCCAACATAGAGACTTCTAAGTGTGGATTTAACAAAAAAAAATCAACCTTTGTAGACTGGTCACTGTAAAGTTGGTTAATTGTTTCCGAAATTTCTTAAGAACAAACTATCATTCCTTAATTTTTCTTTCTTCAGGTTGAAGGAGAAAGAAATCTACAAAATGCAAAGTTGACGGAGTTTACTAATTTGCTGAACAAGGCACGTGCAACACCAAGCTTTCCTACTGCAGGCTCCTTCCCAGAAGTGAAAAATAACTCAACCTTTGGGAGTTCTCAAACTAATGGACCACCTGTGTTTAGTAGTTTCAATCAACTTGGAGCAGCAACAAATTTTGGATCTGGGCCAAGGTAATACTCTGATTATGGTCTTGAATAAACCGTTGATTCGGTTACTCTGTTAGTAGTCGGCGCTTTCAAGAATACTCGGTTACCATAAATTGTTATGAATATGACTGATCATTTTTCTTTGCATCAATATGAGTGATCATGTTTATTGTGTTCTTGTGTTCATAATCTGAACTAATGCATCTTATGCAGAACTGCCGCACCAGGAGTTCCAACGAACACCATTTTCGGTCAGCCTACACAGTCTACTCCATCGTTTGGTGCCCCTACTTTTGGCAGTACTGGAATGAGATTTGGAGTTCCAGGTATATGTCTTAGTTGATCTTTGAAACCGTAGTTCTAGTTTTTGGGTCTAAGTTCAAACTAGCTTCATGACCGAACTATGTACAAGAATTAATGAATAGAGCAATTGAAATTATGGTCTAATATGCACTGGGCCTAGAAATTTTACTTCTTTTTTCTCCTCAAATTGTGTTAACTGTCATGAATGTTTTTATCTGTTCACCATATGCAAATGGGTTCAGCGAAATGATATGAAAGGCCTGTTGAATGAAAATGCAAAGAGAATATTTGCATTTCCCCTTTTGATGTACAATGTCAAACTTTGTTTTATGTTACTCTTTGGATATTCTTTTATGTCCACATTGAGCTCAAACCTAAATTGGTTGCATATCTGCATGACTACACCATCAAGAATGATTCCATACGATATGTTGCCCCAGATGAACAATAAAAATTAACTAAGGGTCTGAAATCAGATTACTTTTAACTGTTTGAGTCTTTCCTGTCTCCAGATGCTGCCCATCTTTTCTGATTTCTGACCGTTAAATAATTTGGCACATATTGATAAATGAATGTTATACAATCATTTTTGGCAAGTTCCATTAGTCTGTTTCCGTCTTGTGTATGTGCACCATGAGGAACCAGGAATGGAATCTGAATGTACATATTCGCTGTCCTGGTGTATGACGAAATTCTTTTGAACAATGATGCAAACTATTAAATTTCACAATATTGTCATAATTGTTATTCCATAGCAGGAAGTTCTACTGTTGCATGAAAGAAGGTGGTGCATTTGGCATTCATCAAGTGAAATTATGACCACCGGACAGAGATATGCATTAGCACAAATACATCGCACCTGTTCAAAAGTTCATTCTTTGCCTTGCATATTAAGTATTCAACAATCTTCTTTGAAATAGATCCTGTTATTTTCACCCTCTTATGGTTATAAACATTTCCTTATATCCCTTCTTTAGGAGATCTGCAGAAATTATTGTGCTTGGGTGCCTTTTTAACATTTTCAAAACTTGCATATGCAGTTGGGAGCCAGACATCAAAGCAATCATTTGGGAGTTACCAAGGCTCGAGCATGTCCAGCAACAGCAATTTTCAGAACTCTACTTCGTCTGGCCATCACAGAGACATTGATAAGCAGTCAGTGGAGTTACTTAATGGGATGACACCTCGTACAAGTGCCATGGACCAGGCACCTGTTGAGTAAGTTCCTTCATTATTCTAATTTATATATGTACTCTGGGCAAGAACCATAACCCCATTAATGAGAAATAATTGAACACATATTCTTAGATTATGTGGTGAAGGCTTTCAGTGTATTACTTCCTTTAATATTCTTAGTAGAAATATTATTTGTACAAGTTTCAATTAATATTTGTACTACTTTCTTTACTATAAAATTATGCTCCTTGGTAAGACAGTTTTAGGAGAATATAAAAAATCAATTAAACCTGTCTGTTTAACCATATTATAATATATTTGTTTTCGAGAAAACGCAAACGGCTTTTGCGTTTCATTGCATTGGAAAGAAAGGGGAATATACATCCTCCTAGGAGGTAGTTTTACACAGCCACGGGGCCTCGGTGGACATCCGGGATGGCGGCAAAAGCGACCACGAGCCCTTGGGCTCCGGCCTTTGCCAACATCTGGTCTCGTCTTTAATTCTGTCTACAAGCTCATTGGCGAAGGCCTCACATGGTCGAAAACACACGTGTTCCTATGCTTCCAAACCATCCACGGCACCAAGAGTGCCACAGATTTGGCGCCTTGCGGCGGTTTGGCGGTGTGGATTCCTTAGCGCGCAGCCACCAATCCATGAGCGAGCCGTCGTGGTGAGGCGTCGGTGCCGAGGCGTAGCCAAGAAAGGACCTCGTGCCAAGTCCGCACTGGTGAATGGGCACGCAAGCATCAGTGTCCAATCGTCTCCGGTTCTGAGTCGCACGAGGAGGCACCGTGGGTGGTGTTGCGAGCAGCGGCCTTGAGTCTCTCAGCGGTCCAGCAGCGATCTTGACATGCCGGCCGGTGGAAGAACTTCACCTTGGCGGCGCCCACTCCTCAGATGAGTTTCCAAGAATTGCGGCTCGTCGGCATACGGAAGGTTGCCGGTAGCATGATTGGGCTGTGTAAACACCCTTGGTTGTCCATCTCGAGTAGCTGTCGGCTCATTGGATGACTCGACATCTTTGGACAAGGTGCCAAAGCTTTAGGTCTTGACCAATGTCAGGGATGCCGAGCAGGCCATGGATATCCGCGCCCATCATTGCGGCGAGGGCCTCGCCACCGTTGTGGACTTCTGCGCTGTTTGGGAATGCAGGATAAGCATGGGCGCGATCTCGTGGGCGGATTGGCCGCCGAGCCGCCGGTCCTCCCGAAAAGGGCTGTCTGCCGTCGCCGATAGCCATGGTCGTGGAAGCGTAAAGCGCTCGCTCCTCCGTCGTGAATTGCGAGTCCGGCCCCGCCAAGCTCGATCCGAGTCGTCTTGCGCGAGCCATAGCCGGCTGGCCGGGCGCTAGTCCCGTCTTTCGAGGTCTCGGACGCCGAGGCCACCATATTCGAGTGGACGGCGAACCGGCGCGCCGATTGGCGTGGCGATGACCACCGTGGCGTCCGCGGCCGCCCAAAAAACCGCGCTGAATTTTCTCCGGTTGTTTGTGGTTTTCTTTGGGCGCTAAGCATAGCGATTGATGGATCGGTATCGCCGCGAGCACCGACTTGACGGCGCTAAGCGTCCGCTTTGTTCATCGACCAAGCTTTCGGGAGGTAGCCGGCCCGCCACCGCGTCGACGAGGGTTATGCCGGGCTGCGGATGGGCGGCGAGTGGAGAGCGGGATGCCCGGATAGGTGACCGGCAAGGCCACGATGGGGCACCAAGTGGCTCGATAACCCGCCGTGGCGTCGGCATGCATGATCGTGGCGAGCTCTTGGCGTAATTCACCCGTAGCCCGGACGCCGTGCGAACATGTCCGGGATGCCCTTGACCGCAGCAATTTCCTCGGCGGTAGCATGGCGGAAAAAGCATCACATCGTCGGCGTGAGGGATATCGCGGGATGGCTCGCCGAAGTGCTGTTCTTTGGAGGATACCCGTTTGCGAGCGAGGCGCATCAGCCTCCCGTGGTGTCCACCGCCCGGCCACGAAGAGTTGTGGGGAGGTGGAGTCACCTTGTCTCGAGCTGCGACGGTGCAGTTGGAGGGCCGGGACTCCATTGATCATGACCAGCGTGCTAGCCGAGGAGAGTAGGATGGCGACCACTCCGGAATCGCTCCCGAACCCATATTGGTGCAACACCTCAAAGAGGAAGGGCAAGAGATAGAGTCGAAGGCGCGAGAGGTCGAGCTTTAGCATGATCTGGCGCGCCAAGTTGGTGCGACATCTTGAGGATTGCGGACTAGAACGAAGTTGTCGTGGAGGCTCGTCCAAACAATGAGCGCATTTTGGTTGTGGTGACCGAGGTGTCGAGCTTGGGGCGAGGCACAATGAGAGACCTTCGAAGATCTTGGCCACAATGTGTATCGAGCGGATCGGCGGTAGTCACCAAGCTTGTGGCGTCTGCGGCAAGCGAGCAAGGTTAGCGGCGCTTGGTTAAGCTTCTTGAACCGGGTCCCGCGGCGTGTATAGCAGCTCAAAGGCGTCCCATATGTCATGGCGGACGATGCTCCAACGGTAGCGCAGAACTCCGCAGATGAAACCATCCGGACCGGGCGCTGCGGCGCCGGCATCGCGCTGACCGCCCCATATTTCCTCTGGCTGAATGGCGGCGTCTAGGCATGCGAGGTCGCCGGCGCGATGAGTTGAGAGAGGTCAGCGTGTGCGCCCGGTCTGCAGCGATGCCAGAGAGCCGTCAAAGTGTGAGAAAGCGGTGTTGGCCATCTCCTCATGGTCGTGAGCACCGCCCGTCAGCGTCGAGGCCATAAATGCGGTTCTTCGGCGCCGATAGGAGCATTGCGGTGGAAGAAGCTCGTATTGGCGTTGCCGTCCTTAAGGGACGCAATCCGGGCACGCTGGCGAGCGATCGTGCGCTCCATGGATGCCATGCCAAGGTAGGCAAGCTTGAGCTGCTTGCGGAGCCATTCCTCCGGGCGAGCACTCGGTCCTCCGCGCTTTGTCAGCGCGCATGATCATTCGCGGGATATGGCGAGCTTGTCCCGAATGTTGCCGTGGCCTTGGCGCTCCAACTTGATAAGCGGCGGCGATGGCACAGAGGCGCTTGACGGTAGTCGGGCGGGTCGTCATCATGCACCGAGCTCCACGCCGCGGTAACTTCGTCATGGAAGCCGTCAAGTCGAGCCAATAGTCCTCGAAGTGGAAGCGTTTGTGCGCAGCCGGCATGGGGAGCAATCAGCGGCGGCGAGCGGTGATCCAAACACGGCCGAAGCGAGCACCGGAGGTGGCACTCGCCGTCGCATCTTCGATCCGGCGTGCAAAGGACGCGGTCGAGTGCACTAACGTGGCGGCGATTGCTCGTTCGACCATGTGAAGCGGCGCCGTTGAGATATATCTCTTCTGGCGAGGTCATTGATGGCGGCGGAATCTACCCGTCATGCGCGGTGCGAGCCACCGTGTTCTTGTCCTCGGCACGGTATATGAGGTTGAAATCACCACATAGCATCCACGGGCGGGCAAGCCGCCCGAATATCGCGCAGCTCTTGGAGAACAAGATTTTATCGCGTCGTCTTGGGGTCCGTAGACCGTCGTCGACCACCACGGCGTCCGGAGGCGAGGATACCTTGGCGTGGCGCGTTCAGCGTGGCGGTGGTCGGAGACCGTGACAGACCTCGCTCTTCCATGCCAAGAGAATGCCGCCTCGCGTGCCATCGGCCGGCGGTAGGTGAAGTCGTCGAACTTCGGGCCGAGGATGTCGGCATAGTGGGCGAGTAGATCAAAGCCATCTTTGTTTCTTGAAGACATACAATCGAGGCTCGGTAGTGCCCGGCAGGGAGCGGATGGCGCTCTGACGCGCGCGAGTTGAGGCGCGTACATTCAAACAGCGATTTTAGTCCGTGATCCATTGACAAGAGGCCGACGATGAGTGGCGGCAGTCCTAACTCGTCGCCGGCAGCGGCCGTGCGCGTGGGAGAGGCGAAGCATCTTGGGATCTCCCTGTCGACCGAGGCAGCGATGGCCTTGAGCGCAGACGGGGATCGGCGCCCGCGAACATGTCGTCGTGAGCCTTCATCTCGATGGCGGTGATCTTCGGTTGGTGCCAGCGATCCCGGTGTCGCGAGGATCGCACATGGGCCCTTCGTTCTGCCGTCGGTCGGCGGCGCCGCTGAGTGCGGCCGTGGCCATGAGCGGCCACGTCGTGGGGCGAAGTTGAGGGCGGCGTGGCCTCTTCCACAGGTCGGCGAGCGGCGATGTGCCGTGGCGCGGCGAGAACTTCGCCAGCGTCGGGCTGCTGCGTGGTCGCGCGGCTGCGTGAGCGGCGCGATCGTGATCGGTGGCGATGCGAACCGTCCGATGCCGGAGGCGGGGGCACGCAGTGCGGTGCGAGCGATCTCGAACATCATTAGGTGTTGGCGTGGGGATCCTCTGGGCCTCTGCGGGATGGAAATTGGCCTCTGGGCCCGGCTTCCGGCGGCCCGATGGCGGCGACCGTCATCGGTACCCAAGCGAGCGCTTGGTGGAGATTCGACCATGCTAGCATGGAGTAGCCCAGCCCATTTGGCCCATCGGGCTCATCGATGGCGCAGCGGTTGGGGAGGGCCACGGCGGTTGGCGCGATGTTGGTTTGGGCGGCAACGGTAGCGTCTCCTCCCGCCAGGGCGCCGAGTGGGGCGGAAACACCGATGACCGGTCGGCTATGGTGTCGGGGCACGTGGGGCCGTCATGGGTCTGTGAGTGTTGCTTTGCCCGACAAGGCGGCAGGCGATCCTGGCCGTTCTTGAGCTCCTGGCGCCACGGGCTGTGAGTGCAGGATCGGCTCAAAAGGGCAAGATCCCGACACGATGATGGATCGGCCGGCGCGGCGGGCCCGCTGAATCGTCCTCGGGATCGTGGGAGGAGCCCGGTTTGAACTTCCGGGCATTCCGGCTCCACGGCGACCGGTGATAAGCGCGCCGGTAGCCCTGCCTCAAGCAAAGCGCGCGGCGTCATCGGGAGCGGCAACCGCTTCGCGTAGGATTTCTTTGCCAAAGCACGTAGCTGTGGGCCTTTCCTTTTTCCTCTTTTGGCGCGGTGGCGAAGCGAACCGGCCCGGTGACCGACCCGCCACGGCGGCATGCCGTCCCGCGACGGCCGGACTGGAGACGCCGCCGCCGCGACCATTGCTGGCCGGGGCCAGGCGGTCGCCGTGTTCAGCCCATCAGTCCGCCCAGAGCGGTCACTGGCGTGCCAAGCAGGCGCATCCATGGCCATGCCATCCGCCCGGCCGGCCGGCGCTGCATCGGTACGTCTTCGCTTCCAACCACGGCGCCTTGCCCGACCATGACCGTTGCCCTGGCCTTGGCCGTGCCTGTTGCCGTCGCCGCCTCTGCCGGGGTCGTCGTTAGCCAGGGCACCGGGAGGAGGCGCTCGGAGCGGGAAGGATCGTGCGAGCGCGATGGAAACAGGGTACGTGAGCGTCCTGACCTCCGGCGCCTCCGAGGGAATGCGGGCCGGCAGCAACTCGACGATCTCCGGGATCGCGCGGCGGATGTCGGTCGGGTCGTGCACGTGGCGACGAGCGAAAAACGGCGAGTCCTCGCAAGAAGCGCGTGCGGGGTGCAACCTTCGACCCAAAGAGCTTCGCTCGAGGATGTGCTCGGCGGTGGAAAGGTGCGAGCTTGGCGGGGATGCAGCGAGCTCGAGCTCGGCGCGGTGTTCAAACCCGCCGGCGCCCGGCGTCGCGAGCTTGCACCAGGGCGCAGCGGCAGCCGCGAACCGTGGCGAGCTGATGAAGTGTTCACCGTTTAGGCGCCGCATGGTTTCGGGGAGGAGAAGAGGATGAGAAGTCCTCGGGGTGGTGCGGGTGCACGGTGAAATCGCCGGAGAGCTCGAGGAAGCGGTAGAGCAGCTCGGCCACCTCGGTTGCGGCCACACGAGGCTGTTGCGGTGATGGATGCCACCATGGCTCGGCTAAGGACCCGCTCGGCCTCCTCCATCTCCGTGGACTGCGCCATGATGACCCGCCGCAGGCGCGTCGAAGCGCGGTTGAGGGCTGGCGCCAGCGAGGGCGTGGGGCGCCCGGCGGGGTGGTGGCACGACGATGCGGGGAGCCGTCGCGAGGCGTCCGCGGCGAAGCGTCGAGGCGAGGGCGTCGCCGGATGTCGCGATCGCGAGACTCATGGCTGAGTGAGAGCAGCGCTGCCGGACGTCGTTAGTGCGATCGCGAACCGGTGGCGGTGGTCGAGCATCTGGCACAGCCCAGCCACCTCCTCCGGAGGCGGGCTGCGGCGGCGAGGAGGTGGCGGCTGGCGGTGCCGTCTGGCTCGGCGGCGGCGGCGATTCTGCGGCCTTGATTCTTGGAACCCATCGCGTCGAGCACGGCCCCGCCGAGACGCAGTGCACCTCGGCGGGGGCCAAAGCGTTACTGGCGGGCACGCTGGCGGCCTGCTAGGTGCGGCCGGGGCTCTGGCAGCGGCGGCGCAGCATGGGCCGGCGGGGTGCGCGCGACGTCCCGGTAGGACCGTGCCGAGGACTCGCTCTCCGAGCTGAGCCAGCGTTCTCCAGAGGACACGCGCTCGCCGGAGAGGGTCACCCGGCGGTCGGCAGGGGCGGCGCCTGGGGTCTCCATGGCAGGTGCGAGGGGAGGGGAGGTCTAGGGGTGGCCTACCGGCGGGGAGCGACGGCGGCGGGCTGGGGCGTCTCGGAGGGGCTAGAGGGTGGGAGCAGAGCTAGGCAGGAGCGGAGCCATCATTCGATCCTATTTGCCTCCAACTCCATCCAAAAGTCTTGTTGAAATTACTTTGTTCTTTTTGACTTATGAATTCATAAAATATCTATCTGGAACAGAGTGAAGTTTGACTACTTGTGCTTACCCTTGCCCTATGTTTTTATTGAACAGAGACAGTAGAAATGAAAAACAGGATGATAGCATTTGGCTGAAGGAAAAATGGGAAATTGGACAGGTGTGGCTACTTTCCTCATGTACTCCTATGGTTTTATTTCTTAAGAATGTTTGGCCACAAACAATTGTCTTTCCTGGTGGCAGATTTCTAGTTGTTTCTGTAAATTTCTATTCACCATTATGGCAAGGTCACGCTACTTCTTAACTCATTCACAAGCTGTGGCATGCGTGCATAGCTCATCTCCAAGTTATCTCCAGCATTTAAATTGGTGACACACACACTTTTGCTGCTTCTTGAAGGCATAATATTTTAGTTATTAGGGATTGACGCCTTGATGTCTTATCTGTTTACTTACATTACAGTAGGTTCTTCTCCTGCTTTGCTTTATCTTAATTGTATACCAAGTTACCAACTATATGGAGCACATATAAAATTTTCGTGTCTGGATGATTAGACATTCCTGGTGGGAGTCTGGAAAAACAGTGAAACTTCTGCTAGGAGATATACTAAATTCTTCCTCGCAAAACTGTGTAGCATAAATGTTACTGCTGAGCTAGTTTTTTATGTTATCAAGTTTGTGGCATTTGATTTACACGAAACTGCTGTTCAGATACCGCTGGATGAACCGCCACAGAGGCATGTTAGCCATGTATTCTAAGAAGTCGAGGATTCTGCATTGCGGAGGCATGACCAGTCAGTGCCCTTTAGTGGTCTCTTTTTATGTAGTTGAGGTGGCATCAAAGTCTTCTCCTCGTGAGGTACATCTTGACTGTTTTAATCCTTTCTTGTCTCCTTGAAGAAATTCTTGTCTGCCGTTTGTCACCGCATATCGATTTTCTGCTATGTTTCAGCTCGGTGATGATACGGAGAAGCAAGCTGGTGAGTGTACAAGAATGTAGATGCAGGCGGGTCGATTCGATGCTGTGCTTGGCACCACTTACGTTTGCTTGCCCCCGTTTATAGAAGAAGGCAACTAGAGCTAGAAAACCAAAGAGTTGAGCAGTCTCAGCTGCGTGCAGTACATCATGTGTTTGTTACATGCCTTATTCATGAAGTGATATGTGGAGGAACCAAAGTAAACCCGAACTGATTCTAGCCGAACAAAAAATGGAAAAAGTGTGATGTAAACCAACACTTATCACGCTGTGGGATCACAGGACCGCGTGAAGGTCGTCACACTTTCCGGATGTTGGACAGTAGTAGCACCTGCTTCGAAACTCAATGCGCTTATGGGAAATAATTGGATGACAATCCAGCAGCACCCCTTTTGGCCATTCATGCACCAAACACAATTATCTTACTAGTGAGCCTGCATGAGTTTTTGACAAGTTGCTCTTTCGTCTGCTGTCAAAGTCTGAAGAAACGTTGGCCCTGTTTGGATCCCAGGGCTAGAGCTACTTTGAGCTACTTGGGGCTGAACTAACTCTTAAAGTATCCAAACACATGGGCTAGTTTGAGTTAGATTGGAACTAACCCATAAAAAAAACTATCCCTGTGAAGAGGTGCTAATTGGAGCTAGTTGTGGTGGGACCTGCATGCAGCCGCACCGGATCCTACCCATTCGTCCCCGCTGCCTCTCGTTCTCCTTCCCCGGCTGCATCTTGTTCTCCTCCTCCCGCTGGCCCCTGTCGCCCTGCATCGCCGGCAAATGATTGAAAAAGTGCATTTATTTTCAAACTTACCCTCTCATCCAAACACCACCAAAGGCTAGAGTTAGTTTAAGGTTAGTCTAAAGTTAAAAAATAACTCTAACCTCTAACCAAGTTAGAGTATCCAAACAGGCCGTTGACATGCGAAGTCATCTTCAGATTAGTACGTGCTCCGCCATTACTGCGGCGCCCTGTGCTGGTGCTGTGGCCGGCCGAGAAAGGTTGGCAGGAGCGATGCGACGCCACGTCCACGCGCGGCCTCGTCCTCACTCACCCACCACGGGCCTCCGCCATTACTCGCCGCCTAGCTACTACATACTGCCACTGCTGCGTGGACGGCGTCCTTGCATGATCCATACAGTGCAGCTTTGGAAGCGCATGTTGCTTTCATTTCGCGGAGTTTTAGGCCGACACAGACGCAGACAAGCTCCGCTGTAACGAATTATTGGGCTGCCCCTCCTCCGCCGTTGCCGCCCAAAAACGTGCTAGCTAGACTGGGGCAGCAGCTGCGCGTGTCACTCCTCCTTAGTCTGTTTAGCATAAATGGAAGAAAAAGTGCGTGAAGCGAGAAACACGGGAACATGCATGTGCGTGTGGAAGGAGCTCGTGGTAACATCCACCGTTACGACCCTTCCTTTTGGCCGGTCCCATGTTGGTGATGTTGCCCGATCAAGTCAAGGAAAAGTCGCGCCAAGGGTCTCTGGTAAAAGATGCAAACGATGCGCACGACGACGAGATCATTATCACTGGCAAAGAGGAAAAGCTCGTTCCCTCGGAAAACACAAGAGGACGAACGGGCTCGTCGCAAAGAAGAAAAGAGGATGGAGGCAGAGAAAGCAAGAAACAAGCAAAGCATCGTCTATTCTCAGGCGGCACGTAAAAATACGCTTTCTCCGTGTGATGCAGCAGCGACGCCATACTCGTGTGATGTGAGTGTTCATGCTCGTTTACAGTTGGGCCTTGCCGGGGAGGTTGGGCCATGGCAATAGGCAAGCGGGGCCACGCACCGGCACCAAGGATCGAGCGAGCTCCATGTCCACGTACGTACTACGTGTGCATGCTACGATTGGGCCATGATCAACCTCTCGTAGCAGTAGCATCATTCCCATGGCCCGTCGACATGATCCATTGCAGTGCATTGCATTGATGGCTTTGCCACGACCCAATGATGCCAAGTGAACTGGACCAGGACCGACGAGTTAATGATGGGATAATCGACCGATTCGTCTGTCTGCTATATCGCCACGTGTACTAAGAGCATCTACATCCGCAGGTTGCAAATTTGAGCCCTCAAACGTCCAAGAAAAATGACCCTCCGGACCTCGAATTTTACTATTTGCAATCACATACCCAATATTACATGCAGGGCCATGCACAACGATCATCCCATCCATCTCGGGCCGGCCGGGCTGTTAAAAGACACCGAAAATTGCTCATATTTAAAATTTTCACAGCCGTATTAGTCCTACTTCGCCGTGTGACGAGCTGGTCGACCGGCTTAAATAATCGGGTTGTCCAGAAGCGATAAGCCTGTGACATCATTGCATCCTTTGTTAAGAAGATAGACTGTCACTATGAATCTTCTATGTTTATCACGTAGAAGATTCATAGTCACGGTCTATCTCCTTCACAAGGAAACATTCATGCCAGTAGTGCTTTTTATGAATCACAATGTGTCAGATAAAAATGGACAAGAGAAACATTCATGTCAGTACTACTTTCTACGAATCACAATGTGTCGATAAAAATAATACAAATCTACTGTCATTGTAGTTGGGGTATCAACATATATGAACGAGTCAAACTTGTCACTCGATGAACAATCATCAGTTGATGAAATGCAGTCTAGCGTCAAGTTATCTCGTTCCCACAAAGAGAATTGATAGACCTACACAAGAATAGAGAAGATTGCCGCCATCCGCCGGCGCGGCTATTTCGGCATCCGCTTCACGCGGCGATGTGGGATTAAAATTTGGGAGAGGAAGGAGCTTTTGTCGCTGCAGGTGGGACCACTAGGACCTGCAGCGGTGTTAGGGCATATTCTCCCTTAGTGGTTTTGGTGATTGATATATCCTTTTGCGGGCTAATCGTGTGCATTGAGCATTTCAGAGAATCTATCATATGGCACAAGACGATTCATGCCCCTCGGAGATATTGCGAAGACGGTTGTTTTCTTACGTTTCATTTTCGGTGGATTTCAGTCATATGATCACCGCACTATTAATAAGGGGTCCGCTTCAGAAAGGTTTGAGTGGAATCCCCGTACACAGTCTTTTTGCATCCTCTGTTGGGGAACGTAGTAATAATTCAAAAATTTCCTACGTGTCACCAAGATCAATCTAGGAGATGCTAGCAACAAGACAGAGGGAGTGCATCTTCATACCCTTGAAGATCGCTAAGCGGAAGCGTTACAAGAACGCGGTTGATGGAGTCGTACTCGCGGCGATTCAAATCGCGGAAGGTCTGGTCTAGCGCCGAACGGACAACGCCTCCGCGTTCAACACACGTACAACCCGGGGACGTCTCCTCCTTCTTGATCCAGCAAGGGGAGAGGAGAAGTTGAGGGAGAACTCCGGCAGCACGACGGCGTGGTGGTGGAGCTTATGGTATTCCTGCAGGGCTTCGCCAAGCTCTACGGAGGAGAAGGAAGAGTTGGAGGAGAGAGGGGCTGCGCCAGGGAAGGGGTGCGGCTGCCCTCTCTCTCCCTCACTATATATAGGGGGAAGGGGGGTGGAGGAGGCACCCTAGGGTTCCCTAGGGGAGGGGTGGCGGATATAGGGGAAACCCTAGATGGGTTTGGGCGCCCCCCACCCCTAGGAAACTTGCCCCCCAAGCCGGGAAGGGTGGCTGCCCTAGGGGAGGCGCCCCCACCTCTCCACGTTATGTGATATGGGGTGGGAGGGGCGCACATCCCCTTAGTGGGCTGATGTGCCCCCTCCCCTTGGCCCATAAGGCCCCCAAGGCTTGCCGGGGCCTCCGAAACACCTTTCGGTCACGCTGGTCGTCACCCGGTACTCCCAGAACAATTCCGGACTCCAATACCCTTCGTCCAATATATCGATCTTCACCTCCGGACCATTTCGGAGTTCCTCGTCACGTCCGGGATCTCATCCGGGACTCCGAACAACCTTCGGTAACCACATACTATTTCCCATAACAACTCTAGCGTCACCGAACCTTAAGTGTGTAGACCCTACGGGTTCGGGAACCATGCAGACATGACCGAGACGTTCTCCGGCCAATAATCAACAGCGAGATCTGGATACCCATGTTGGCTCCCACATGTTCCACGATGATCTCATTGGATGAACCATGATGTCAGGGATTCAATCAATCCCGTATTCAATTCCCTCTGTCTATCGGTATGTTACTTGCCCGAGATTCGATCGTCGGTATCCCCATACCTCGTTCAATCTTGTTACCGGCAAGTCTCTTTACTCGGTCCGTAACGCATGATCCCATGGCTAACTCCTTAGTCACATTGAGCTCATTATGATGATGCATTACCGAGTGGGCCCAGAGATACCTCTCCGTCATACGGAGTGACAAATCCTAGTCTCGATTCGTGCCAACCCAACAGACACTTTAGGAGATACCTGTAGTGCACCTTTATAGTCACCCAGTTACGTTGTGACGTTTGATACACCCAAAGCACTCGGAGTTGCACAATCTCATGGTCTAAGGAAATGATACTTGACATTAGAAAATCTCTAGCAAACGAACTACACGATCTTGTGCTATGCTTAGGATTGGGTCTTGTCCATCAGATCATTCTCCTAATGATGTGATCCCATTATCAATGACATCCAATGTCCATGGTCAGGAAACCATAACCATCTATTGATCAACGAGCTAGTCAACTAGAGGCTTACTAGGGACATGTTGTGGTCTATGTATTCACACATGTATTACGGTTTCCAGTTAATACAATTATAGCATGAACAGTATACAATTATCATATGAACAAGGAAATACAATAATAACCATTTTATTATTGCCTCTAGGGCATATTTCCAACAGTCTCCCACTTGCACTAGAGTCAATAATCTAGTTCACATCACTATGTGATTGTAATGAATCCAACACCCATGGGGTTTGTTCATATCTCGCTTATGAGAGAGGTTATTAGTCAGCAGTGCGAACCTTTCAAATCCGTGTGTGCTTTACAAATCTCTATGTCATCTTGTAGATGCAGCTACCACGCGCTACTTGGAGCTATTCCAAATAACTGCTCTACTATACGAATCCGGTTTACTACTCAGAGTCATCCGGATTAGTGTCAAAGTTTGCATCGACGTAACACTTTACGACGAACTCTTTTACCACCTCCATAATCGAGAAAATTCGTTAGTCCACTATTTACTAAGGATAAGTTTAACCGCTGTCATGTGATCCATTCCTGGATCACTCTTGTACCCCTTGATTGACTCATGGCAAGGCACACTTCAGGTGCGGTACACATCATAGCATACTGCAGAGCTTGCGTCTAAAGCATAGGGGACGACCTTCGTCCTTTCTCTCTCTTCTGCCGTGGTCAGGTCTTGAGTCTTACTCAATACTCACACCTTGTAACACAGCCAAGAACTCCTTCTTTGCTGATCTATTTTGAACTCCTTCAAAATCTTGTCCGGTATGTATTCATTTGAAAGTACTATTAAGCGTTTTTTATCTATCCTTATAGATCTTGATGCTCAATGTTCAAGTAGCTTAATCCAGGTTCTCCATTGAAAAACACTTTTCAAATAACCCTGTATGCTTTCCAGAAATTCTACATCATTTCTGATCAACAATATGTTAACAACATGTACTCATCAAAAATTCTATAGTGCTCCCACTCACTTCTTTGGAAATACAAGTTTCTCATAAACTTTGTATAAACCCAAAATCTTTGATCATCTCATCAAAGCGTACATTCCAACTCCGAGATGCTTACTCCAGTCCTTAGAAGGATTGCTGGAGCTTTTTGCATACTTGTTAGCATCTTTCAGGATTGACAAAACCTTCTGGTTGTATCACATACAACCTTTCCTCAAGAAAATCGTCGAGGAAACAATGTTTTGACATCCCATCTGCAAGATTTCATAAATAATGCAGTAATTGCTAATATAATTCCAACATACTCTTAGCATCGCTACGAGTGAGAAAGTCTCATTGTAGTCAACTCCTTGAACTTGTCAGAAAACATCTTAACGACTAGTTGAGCTTTCTTAATGGTGACATTTACCATCATTGTCCGTCTTCCTTTTAAAATCCATCTGCACCCGACAGCCTTACGACCATCAAGTAGTTCTTCCAAAATCTATACCTTTTTTATACATGGATCCTCTCTCGAATTTTATGGCCTCGAGCCATTCGTCGGAATCCAGGCCCACCATCGCTTCTCCATAGCTCGTAGGTTCATTGTTATCTAGCAACATGACTTCCAAGACAGGATTACGTACCACTCTGAAGTAGTACGCATCCTTGTCGACCTATGAGGTTTGGTAGTGACTTGATCCGAAGTTTCATGATCACTGTCATAAGCTTCCACTTCAATTGGTGTAGGTGCCACAGGAACAACTTCTTGTGCCCTGCTACACACTAGTTGAAGTGATGGTTCAACAATCTCATCAAGTCTCCACCATCCTCCCACTCAATTCTTTCGAGAGAAACTTTTCCTCGAGAAAGGACCCGTTTCTAGAAACAATCACTTTTGCTTCTGGATCTGAAATAGGAGGTATACCCAACTGTTTTGGGTATTCTATGAAGATGCATTTATCCGCTTTGGGTTCGAGCTTATCAGCCTGAAACTTTTTCGCATAAGCGTTGCAGCCCCAAAATTTTAAGAAACGACAGCTTAGGTTTCTCTAAACCATAGTTCATACGGTGTCGTCTCAACGGAATTGCGTGGTGCCCTATTTAAAGTGAATGCGGTTGTCTCTAATGCCTAACCCATAAACGATAGTGGTAGTTCGATAAGAGACATCATGGTATGCACCATATCCAATAGGGTGCAGTTATGATGTTCGGACACACCATCACACTATGGTGTTCCAGGCGGTATTAGTTGTGAAACAATTTCCACAATGTCTTAATTGTGTGCCAAACTCGTAACTCAGATATTCATCTCTATGATCATATCATAGACATTTTATCCTCTTGTCACGACGATCTTCAACTTCACTCTGAAATTACTTAAACCTTTCAATAATTCAGACTTGTGTTTCATCAAGTAAATATACTTAGCATCTACTCAAATCATCTGTGAAGTAAGAACATAACGATATCCACTCCGTGCCTCATCACTCATTGGACTGCACACATCAAAATGTATTACTTCCAACGAGTTGCTTTCTTGTTCCATCTTACTGAAAACGAGGCCTTTCAGTCATCTTGCCCATGTGGTATGATTTGCATGTCTCAAGTGATTCAAAATCAAGTGAGTCCAAATGATCCATCTGTATGGAGTTTCTTCATGCATATCTACCAATAGACATGGTTCGCATGTCTCAATCTTTTCAAAAACGAGTGAGTCCAAAGATCCATCACCATGGAGCTTCTTCATGCGTTTTATACCAATATGACTCAAATGGCAGTGCCACAAGTATGTGGTACTATCATTACTATCTTATATCTTTTGGCATGAACATGTGTATCACTACGATCGAGATTCAATAAACCATTCATTTTAGGTGGAAGACCATTGAAGGTATTATTCAAATAAACAGAGTAACCATTATTCTCCTTAAATGAATAACCGTATTGCGATAAACATAATCCAATCATGTCTATGCTCAACGCGAACACCAAATAACAATTATTTAGGTTTAACACCAATCTCGATGGTAGAGGGAGTGTGCGATGTTTGATCACATCAACCTTGGAAACACTTCCAACACATATCATCATCTCACCTTTAGCTAGTCTCCGCAGCCTTTTATTTCGAGTTACTAACACTTAACAACCGAACCGGTATTTATTGCCCTGGTGCTGCTAGGAGTACTAGTAAAGTACACAATAATATAACGTATATTCAAAATACTTCTGTCGACCTTGCGAGCCTTCTCATCTACCAAGTATCTAGGGTAGTTCTGCTTCAGTGACCGTTCCCCTCATTACAGAAACACTTAGTCTCGGGTTTAGATTCAACCTTGGGTTTCTTCACTAGAGCAGCAACTGATTTGCCGTTTCATGAAGTATCCCTTCTTTCCCTTGCCCTTCTTGAAACTAGTGGTTTTACTAACCATAAAAAATTGATGCTCCTACTTGATTTCTACTTTCGCGGTGTCAAACATCGCGAGTTGCTCAAGGATCATCATGTCTGTCCCTGATATGTTATAGTTCATCATGAAGCTTTAATAGCTTGGTGGCAGTGACTATGGAGAACCATCACTATCTCATCTGGAAGATTAACTCCCACTCGATTCAAGCGATTGTAGTACTCAGACAATTTGAGCACATGTTCAACGATTGAGCTTTTCTCCCTTAGTTTGCAGACTTAAGAAACTTTTCAGAGGTCTCATACCTCTTGACGTGGGCACTAGGCTGAAATCCCAATTTCAGTCTTTGGAACATCTAATATGTTCTGTGACATTTCAAAACCTTCTTTGGTGCCACAATTCTAAACCGTTAGCATTACGCACTGAACTATCACGTAGTCATCAAAACGTGTATGTCAGATGTTTCGCAACATCTACAGACGACGCTCGAGGTTCAACACACCGAGCGGTGCATTAAGGACATAAGCCTTCTGCGCAGCAATGAGGATAATCCTCAGTTTACGGACCCAGTCCGCATAATTTCTACTATCAACTTTCAACTAGATTTTCTCTAGGAACATATCTTAAACAGTAGAACTAAAGCATAAGCTACGACATAATTTGCAAAGACCTTTTGACTATGTTCATGATAATTAAGTTCATCTAATTATGTAATGAACTCCCACTTAGATAGACATCCCTCATTACATCTAAGTGATACATGATCCGAGTCAACTAGGCCGTGTCCGATCATCACGTGTGACGGACTAGTCATCATCGGTGAACATCTTCATGTTGATCGTATCTACTATACGACTCATGTTCGACCTTTCGGTCTCTTGTGTTTCGAGGCCATGTCTGTACATGATAGGCTCGTCAAGTCAACCTAAGTGTTTAGCATGTGTAAATCTGGCTTACACCCGTTGTATGCGAACGTTAGAATCTATCACACACGATCATAACGTGGTGCTTCGAAACAACGAACCTTCGCAACGGTGCACAGTTAGGGGGATCACTTTCTTGAAATTTTAGCGAGGGATCATCGTATTTATGCTATCGTCGTTCTAAGCAAATAAGATGTAAACATGACAAACATCACATGCAAATCATAAAGTGACATGATATGGCGAATATCATCTTGAGCCTTTTGATCTCCATCTTCGAGACGCGACATGATCACCTTCGTCACCGGCATGACACCATGATCTCCATCATCGTGTCTTCATGAAGTTGTCTTGCCAACTATTACTTCTACTACTATGGCTAACGGTTAGCAATAAAGTAAAGTAATTACATGGCGTTTTTCATTGACACGCAGGTCATACAATAAATTAAGACAACTCCTATGGCTCCTGCCGGTTGTCATACTCATCGACATGCAAGTCGTGATTCCTATTACAAGAACATGATCAATCTCATACATCACATATATATAATTCGTCACATCCTTTTGGCCATATCACATCACATAGCATACCTGCAAAAACAAGTTAGATGTCCTCTAATTGTTGTTGCATGTTTTACGATGGCTGCTATGGGTTTCTAGCAAACGTTTCTTACCTACATAAAAGCCACAGCGGTGATATGCCAATTGCTATTTACCCTTCATTAGGACCCTCTTCATCGAATCCGATCCGACTAAAGTGGGAGAGACAGACACCCGCTAGCCACCTTATGCATCAGGTGCATGTCAGTCGGTGGAGCCTGTCTCACGTAAGTGTACGTGTAAGGCCGGTCCGGGCCGCTTCATCCCACAATGCCGCCGAATCAAGATAAGACGACAAGCAAATTGAACAAATCATCTCCCACAACTACTTTGTGTTCTACTCGTGCATAGAATCTACGCATAGACCTAGCTCATGATGCCACTGTTGGGGAACGTAGTAATAATTCAAAATTTTCGTACGTGTCACCAAGATCAATCTAGGAGATGCTAGCAACGAGAGAGAGGGAGTGCATCATCATACCCTTGAAGATCGCTAAGCGGAAGCGTTACAAGAACGCGGTTGATGGAGTCGTACTCGCGGTGATTCAAATCGCGGAAGATTCGATCTAGCGCCGAACGGACGACGCCTCCGCGTTCAACACACGTACAGGCCGGGGACTTCTCCTCCTTCTTGATCCAGCAAGGGGAGAGGAGAAGTTGAGGGAGAACTCCGGCAGCACGACGGCGTGGTGGTGGAGCTTGTGGTATTCCTGCAGGGCTTCGCCAAGCTCTACGGAGGAGAAGGAAGAGTTGGAGGAGAGAGGGGCTGCGCCAGGAAAGGGGTGCGGCTGCCCTCTCTCTCCCTCACTATATATAGGGGGAAGGGGGTGGAGGAGGCGTCCTAGGGTTCCCTAGGGGAGGGGTGGCGGCCATAGGGGAAACCCTAGATGGGTTTGGGCGCCCCCACCCCTAGGAAACTTGCCTCCCCAAGCCGGGAGGGGTGGCTGCCCTAGGGGAGGCGCCCCCACCTCTCCACGTTACGTGAGATGGGGTGGGAGGGGCGCACAACCCCTTAGTGGGCTGATGTGCCCCCTCCCCTTGGCCCATAAGGCCCCCCAAGGCTTGTCGGGGCCTCCGAAACACCTTTCGGTCACGCTGGTCATCACCCGGTACTCCGAGAACAATTTCGGACTCCAATACCCTTCGTCAATATATCGATATTCACCTCCGGACCATTACGGAGTTCCTCGTCACGTCCGGGATCTCATCCAGGACTCCGAACAACCTTCGGTAACCACATACTATTTCCCATAACAACTCTAGCGTCACCGAACCTTAAGTGTGTAGACCCTACGGTTTCGGGAACCATGTAGACATGACCGAGACGTTCTCCGGCCAATAACCAACAGCGGGATCTGGGTACCCATGTTGGCTCCCACATGTTCCATGATGATCTCATCGGATGAACCACGATGTTAGGGATTCAATAAATCCCGTATTCAATTCCCTTTGTCTATCGGTATGTTACTTGCCCGAGATTCGATCGTCGGTATCCCCATACCTCGTTCAATCTTGTTACCGGCAAGTCTCTTTACTCATTCCGTAACGCATGATCCCATGGCTAACTCCTTAGTCACATTGAGCTCATTATGATGATGCATTACCCAGTGGGCCCAGAGATACCTCTCCGTCATACGGAGTGACAAATCCTAGTCTCGATTCATGCCAACCCAACAGACACTTTAGGAGATACCTGTAGTGCACCTTTATAGTCACCCAGTTACGTTGTGACGTTTGATACACCCAAAGCACTCCTACGGTATCCGGGAGTTGCACAATCTCATGGTCTAAGGAAATGATACTTGACATTAGAAAAGCTCTAGCAAACGAACTACACGATCTTGTGCTATGCTTAGGATTGGGTCTTGTCCATCACATCATTCTCCTAATGATGTGATCCCGTTATCAATGACATCCAATGTCCATGGTCAGGAAACCATAACCATCTATTGATCAACGAGCTAGTCAATTAGAGGCTTACTAGGGACATGTTGTGGTCTATGTATTCACACATCTATTACGGTTTCCAGTTAATACAAGTATAGCATGAACAATAGACAATTATCATGAACAAGGAAATACAATAATAACCATTTTATTATTGCCTCTAGGGCATATTTCCAACATCCTCTTTCCTTCCTGCCACTGGAGCGTGTCCTTCCTTGTGCATGGGCTTTCTTGAGGCACATAAGCGGTAGTACCGCTCTGCACCATGGTAGTACCACTCTAACTGTACTGCCGCCTATTTTTAGTGATTTATAAATGGGCGGTAGTATGGCGAGAGTTCAGTGCGGTAGTACCGCTCCGGCGGTACCGCGGCTCTGACTAGCACTCCACTACCGCAGATTTATTGGGCATCTAACAGTTAAGCGGAAGTACCGCTCCGGAGCAATAGTACCGCCCCGGCGGAACTACCGCTGTTCCACTACCGCTAGGAGTACCGCTTATTTTTAGTCCTCTGGACTGCTTTGTCCTTCGAGCGGAAGTAGAGCTCAGTAGCCAACGGTAGTACGCTTTGAGTGGCACTACCACACTGTCCTTCTCTACTACCGTTGTTTTCGCTGGTTGCTCAACACTTCGTAGTAGTACCGCTGGTGGGAGCGGTAGTACCGCTCCAGTGGCACTACCGCCTCCCCAACTTGTTCAGTTGAACACCATTGCTAGAACATCTGTGCCAGCGGAAGTACCGCTCGCCCGAGCGGTACTACTGCTTGTGCATGGGCTGAAGGGGCATAACGGTTGGAATCTTTTCCCCACTATATAAGTGAGTCTTCTTCTCCAAGTGGACTCACCTCTTCTGTAACGCCCCGGATCCGATGCGCCAGGTGTCCGCCAGTTATTTGCTGTCTTTGCCATGTCATGTGCTTGTGTGTTGCACTTTGCCATGTCATCATCTGCATTTCATATCATGTCGTCATGTGCATCTCATTTTGCATACGTGTTCGTCTCATGCATCCGAGCTTTTTCCCCGTTTTCCGTTTCGCAATCCGGCACTCCTATGTCTCCCGGCGCCCCCTTCTACCTCTTTTCGTGTGCGGGTGCTAAACGGTCTCGGAATGGACCAAGGTTTGCCAAGCGGCCTTGGTATTCCACCGATAGACCGCCTGTCAAGTTTCGTGCCATTTGGAGGTCGTTTGGTACTCCAACGGTTAACCGGGTAACCGCAAAAGCCTCTTTTGTTTGCAGCCCAACACCCTTCCAAAGTGGCCCAAAACCCACCAAACTCCTCTCCATGCTCTCGGTCGTTCGATCACGATCGCGTGGCCGAAAACCGTGCCTCATTTGGACTCTCCTAGCTCCCTCTACCTATAAATATGCCTCCCCCTTCCAAATTCGCGGATCAATTCCACCCCAAACCCTAGTTTTCCCCTCCGCGCCGCGCCGGACATGTCCGTCCCGAGCCGGACATGTCCGCCGCCGCTCCCCAGCCAATCGCAGCCCGGCGTGGCGCGCTCCCGCCGCCGCCGCCGCCCGCCCGCCCGCCCGCCGCCTGCAGCCCAGACGCTGCGCCGCCGCCGCCGCCCGCCAGCGCCTCCGGCCGTCGCCGCCGCCTCGCCAGCGCCCTGCGCCGCCAGCGCTCCGTCTCCGCCGCTGCGGCCTTCGCCTCCGTCGTCGCCGCCGTCTTGGCGGCACCGGCCCCCGCGCCCGCCGAGCCCGGCGCCTACGCCCGGCCGCCCGCCAGCCTGATCCGGCCGCCTCCGGCGACTTACGCGCGCCGCCGCCGGCGCTTCCCGCCGCCGCCGCCGCATTTCCGCCTCCCGGCGCGTCTCCCTCTTCTCCGGCCGCGGCGTGTTGGGGAACGTAGTAATTTCAAAAATTTTCTCACGATCACGCAAGACCATGGTGATGGCATAGCAGCGGCGGGAAGAGTGTCCGTCCACGTACCCTCGTGAACCGAAAGCGGAGCGTTATAACAACGCGGTTGATGTAGTCGTGCGTCTTCACGACCCGACCGATCCAAGCACCGAGCGACGGCACCTCCGAGTTACGCACACGTTCAGCCCGATGGCGATCCCGGACTCCGATCCAGCAAAGTGTCGGGATGAGTTCCGTCAACCTGACGGCGTGGTGGCGATGATGATGCTCCACCGACGCGGGGCTTCGCCTAAGCTCGCGACGATATGACTTCTCAGCGCAGGCTTCGCCTAAGCTCATGACGATATGACCGAAGTGGAATATGGTGGAAGGGGCACCGCACACGGCTAAGAAATCAACTTGTGTGTTTTGGGGTGCTCCCTGCCCCGTATATAAAGGAGCCAAGGGGAGGTGGCCAAGAGGAGGAGGCGCGCAAGGAGTCCTACTCCTCGGGAGTAGGACTCCCCCAATCCTAGTTGGAATAGGATTCCCGGAGAGAGAGAGAGAGGGGGCGGCCCACCTTTCCTAGTCCTAATAGGACTAGGGAAGGGGGCGTGCCACCTAGGGCTGGCCCTTCTCCTTTCCTCCAAGGCCCACTATGGGCCCATGTAGTTCAGGGGTTCGGTAACCTCCGGTACTCGATAAATTCGATTTCACTCGGAACCTTTCCGATGTCCAAATGTAGGCTTCAATATATCAATCTTTATGTCTCGACCATTTGAGACTCCTCGTCATATCCGTGATCACATCCGGGACTCGAACAACCTTGGTGCATCAATACTTATAAACTCATTATGGTGTCATCGAAGCGTTAAGCGTGCGGACCCTACGGGTTCGAGAACTATGTAGACATGACCGAGACACCTCTCGGTCAATAACCAATAGCGGGACCTGGATGCCCATATTGGCTCCTACATATTCTCTGAAGATCTTTATCGGTCGAGACCGCATAACAACATCGTTGTTCCTTTGTCATCGGTATGTTACTGCCCGAGATTCGATCGTCGGTATCAATACCTAGTTCAATCTCGTTCTTGGCAAGTCTCTTTTCTCGTTCCGTAATACATCATCTCACAACTAACACATTTAGTTGCAATGCTTGCAAGGCTTATGTGATGTGCATTACCGAGAGGGCCCAGAGATACCTCTCCGACAATCGGAGTGACAAATCCTAATCTCGAAATATGCCAACCCAACATGTACCTTCGGAGACACCTGTAATGTACCTTTATAATCACCCGATTCGTTGTGACGTTTGGTAGCACCAAAGTGTTCCTCGGGCAAGCGGGAGTTGCATAATCTCATAGTCATAGGAACATGTATAAGTCATGAAGAAAAGCACTAGCAACAAACTATACGATCGGTGCTATGCTAATGGAATGGGTCATGTCAATCAGATCATTCAACCAATGATGTGATCCCATTAATCAAATAACAACTCCTTGTTCATGGTTAGGAAACATAACCATCTTTGATTAACGAGCTAGTCAAGTAGAGGCATACTAGTGACACTCTGAGGTTTATGTATTCACACATGTATTATGTTTCGGTTAATACAATTCTAGCATGAATAATAAACATTTATCATGATATAAGGAAATAAATAATAACATTTATTATTGCCTCTAGGGCATATTTCCTTGATCTCCCACTTGCACTAGAGTCAATAATCTAGATTACACAGTAATGATTCTAACACCCATGGAGTCTTGGTGCTGATCATGTTTTGCTCGTGGAAGAGGCTTAGTCAGCGGGTGCGCAACATTCAGATCCGTATGTATCTTGCATATCTCTATGTCTCCCACCGGACCAAATCCGGATGGAGTTGAGGCGTCTTTTGATGTGCTTGGTTCTCTTGTGAAATCTGGATTCCTTTGCCAAGGCAATTGCACGATATTATCACAAAAGATTTTCATTGGACCCGATACACTAGGTACAACACCTAGATCGGATATGAACTCCTTCATCGAGACTCCTTCATTAGCTGCTTCGAAGCAGCTATGTACTCAACTTCACATGTAGATCCCATAGCGGCGCTTTGTTTGGAACTGCACCAACCGACAGCTCCACCGTTTAATGTAAATCGTATCCGGTTTGCGATTTAGAATCGTCCGGATCAGTGTCAAAGCTTGCATCGGCGTAACCGCCACGATGAGCTCTTTGTCACCGCCATAAATGAGAAACATATCCTTAGTTCTTCTCAAGTACTTAAGGATGTTCTTGACCGCTGTCCGATGATCCACTCTGGATTACTTTGGTACCTACCGCTAAACTTACAGCAAGGCACACATCAGGTCTGGTACACAGCATTGCATACATGATAGAGCCTATGGCTGAAGCATAGGAACATCTTTCATTTCTCTCTATCTTCTGCGGTGGTCGGGCATTGAGTCTTACTCAACTTCACACCTTGTAATACCGGCAAGAACCCTTTCTTTGCTGATCCATTTGAACCTTTTCAAAACTTTATCAAGGTATGTGCTTTGTGAAAGTCCTATTAAGCGTCTTGATCTATCTCTATAGATCTTAATGCCCAATATGTAAGCAGCTTCACGAGGTCTTTCATCGAAAAACTCTTATTCAAGTATCCCTTTATGCTATCCAGAAATTCTATATCATTTCCGATCAATAATATGTCATCCACATATAATATCGAAATGCTCTGAGCTCCACTCACTTTCTTGTAAATACAGGCTTCTCCAAAAGTCTCATATAAAACCAAATCTTTGATCACACTATCAAAGCGTTTATTCCAACTCCGAGAGGCTTGCACCAGTCCATAAATGGATCGCTGGAGCTTGCACACTTTGTTAGCTCCTTTGGATCGACAAAACCTTCTGGTTGCATCATATACAACTCTTCTTCCGAAATCCATTCAGAATGCAGTTTTAACATCCATTTGCCAAATTTCATAATCATAAAATCGGCAATTGCTAACATGATTCGGACTGACTTAAGCATCGCTTCTGGTGAGAAGGTCTCATCGTAGTCAATCCCTTGAACTTGTCGAAAACCTTTTGCAACAAGTCGAGCTTTATAGACGATAACATTACCATCAGCGTCGGTCTTCTTCTTGAAGATCCATTTATTCTCAATTGCTTGCCGATCATCGGGCAAGTCAACCAAAGTCCACACTTTGTTCTCATACATGGATCCCATCTCAGATTTCATGGCCTCAAGCCATTTTGTGGAATCTGGGCTCACCATCGCTTCTTCATAGTTCGTAGGTTCATCATGTTCAATAACATGACTTCCAAAACAGGATTACCGTACCACTGCAGTGCGGATCTTGTTCTGGTTGATCTCGAAGTTCTGAGAAACTTGATCTGAAGTTTCATGATCATCATCATTAGCTTCCTCCCTATTTGGTGTAGGTGTCACGAAACTGTTTTACGTGATGTACTACTTCTCAATAAGGGAGTAGATACAGATTATCTCATCAAGTTCTACTTTCCTCCCACTCACTTCTTTCGTGAGAAACTCTTTCTCCAAAAAGTTTCGAATTTAGCAACAAAATCTTGCCTTCGGATCTGTGATAGAAGGTGTACCCAACTGTCTCCTTTGGGTATCCTATGAAGACACATTTCTCGATTTGGGTTCGAGCTTATCAGGTTGAAGCTTTTTCACATAAGCATCGCAGCCCCAAACTTTCAAAACGACAACTTTGGTTTCTTGCCAAACCACAGTTCATAAGGCGTCGTCTCAGCGGTTTAGATGGTGCCCTATTTAAAGTGAATGTAGCCGTCTCTAAAGCATAACCCCAAAATGATAGCGGTAAATCAGTAAGAGACATCATAGATCGCACCATATCTAATAAAATACGATTCTGACGTTCGGACACACCATTACGTTGTGGTGTTCGGTGGCGTAAGTTGCGAAACTATTCCGCATTGTTTCAAATGTAGGCCAAACTCGTAACTCAAATATTCTCCTCCACGATCAGATCGTAGAAACTTTATTTTCTTGTTACGATGATTTTCCACTTCACTCTGAAATTCTTTGAACTTTTCAAATGTTTCAGACTTGTGTTTCATTAAGTAGATATACCCATATCTGCTCAAATCATCTGTGAAGGTGAGAAAATAACGATATCCGCCATACGAGCCTCAACATTCATTGGACCACATACATCGGTATGTATGATTTCCAATAAATCTGTTGCTCTCTCCATAGTTAGGAGAGCGGTGTTTTAGTCATCTTGCCCATAAGGCACGGTTCATAAGTGCCAAGTGATTCATAATCAAGTGACTCCAAAAGTCCATCAGCATGGAGTTTCTTCATGCGTTTTACACCGATATGACCTAAGCGGCGATTGCCACAAATAAGTTGCACCATCATTATCAACTCTGCATCTTTTGGTTTCAACATTATGAATATGTGTATCACTACTATCAAGATTAAGTAAAACAAACCATTCTTCAATGGTGCATGACCATAAAAGATATTATTCATATAAATAGAACAACCATTATTCTCGATTTAAATGAATAACCGTCTCGCATCAAACAAGATCCAGATATAATGTTCATGCTCAGCGATGGTACTAAATAACAATTATTTAGGTCTAATACTAATCCGAAGGTAGATGTAGAGGTAGCGTGCCATTGCGATCACATCGACTTTGGAACCATTTCCCACGCAAGATCGTCACCTCGTCCTTAGCCAATCTTGGCAATCCGTAGCCCTGTTTGAGTTGCAAATATTAGCAATGAACCAGTATCAAATACCAGTGCTCTGCGGTATTAGTAAGGTACACATCAATAACAAGTATATCACATATACCTTTGTTAACCTTGCCATCCTTCTTATCCGCCGAATACTTGGGGCAGTTCCGCTTCAAATGACCAGCCTGCTTGCAATAGAAGCACTCAGTTTCAGGCTTGGGTTTCTTCTCTTGATCAACAACTTGCTTGCCGCTCTTTTGAAGTTTCCTTTTCTTTCCTTTGCCCTTTTCTTGAAACTAGTGGTTTTGTTAACCATCAACACTTGATGCTCCTTTTGATTTCTACCTCCATGGCTTTCGGCATCGCGAAGAGCTCGGGCATAGTTTTGGTCATCCCTTGCATATTATAGTTCATCACGAAGCTCTTGTAGCTTGGTGGCGTGATTGGAGAATTACATCAATGGCGCAATCATCCGGAAGATTAACTCCCAGTTGAATCAAGTGATTGTTATATCCGGACATTACGAGTATATGCTCCGACAGAACCATTCTCCTCCATCTTACAGCTATAGAACTTATTGGAGACTTCATATCTCTCAATCCGGGCATTCGCTTGGAATATTAACTTCAACTCTGGAACATCTCATATGCTCCATGGTGTTCAAAACGACGTTGAAGTCCCGGTTCTAAGCCGTAAAGCATGGCACACTTGAACTATAGAGTAGTCATCAGCTTTGCTTTGCGGACGTTCACAACCCGGCGCAGCCCTTACACCAGGCCTGGCACCTAACGGTGCTTCGGGGCGTAATTCTTCGTGCAGCAATAAGGATAATCCTCAAATTACGGACCCAGTCCGTGTAATTGCTGCCATCATCTTTCAACTTTGCTTTCTCAAGGAAGCATTAAAATTTAACGGAACAACAAAGACGAGCCATCTATCTACACATCATAGACAAGCAAGATACTATCGGTACTAAGTTCATGATAAATTTAAGTTCAATTAATCATATTACTTAAGAACTCCCACTTAGAAAAATATCCTCCAATTCTCTAAGTGATTGCGTGATCCATATCAACTACACCATGACCGATCATCACGTGTGATGGAGTAGTTTCAATGGTGAACATCAATATGTTGATCATATCTACTATATGATTCACGCTCGACCTTCGGTCTCCGTGTTCGAGGTCATATCTTATATGCATAGCTCGTCAAGTATAACCTGAGTATTCGCGTGTGCAACTGTTTTGCACCGTTGTATTTGAGCGTAGAACCTATCACACCCGATCATCACGTGGTGTCTCGGCACGAAGAACTTTCATAGCGGTGCATACTCGGGAGAACACTTCTTGATAATTTAGTAAGGATCATCTTATAATGCTACCGTCAATCAAAGCAAAATAAGATGCATAAAGGATTAACATCACATGCAATCAATATAAGTGATATGATATGGCCATCATCATCTTGTGCTTGTGATCTCCATCTCAAGCACCGTCATGATCACCATCGTCACCGGCGCGACACCTTGATCTCCATCGTAGCATCGTTGTCGTCTCGCCAACTATTGCTTCTCGACTATCGCTACTGCTTAGTGATAAAGTAAAGCAATTACATGGCGTTGCATTTCATACAATAAGCGACAACCATATGGCTCCTGCCGATTGCCGATAACTTCGGTTACAAAACATGATCATCTCATACAATAAGATATAGCATCACGTCTTGACCATATCACATCACAACATGCCCTGCAAAAACAAGTTAGGCGTCCTCTACTTTGTTGTTGCAAGTTTTACGTGGCTGCTACGGGCTGAGCAAGAACCGTTCTTACCTCGCATCAAAACCACAGCGATACTTCGTCAAATAGACTCCGTTTAACCTTCTCAAGGACCGGGCGTAGCCACACTCGATTCAACTAAAGTGAGAGAGCAGACACCCTTGATCACCTTTAAGCAACGAGTGCTCACAGCGGTGAAACCAGTCTCGCGTAAGCGTCTGGCGTAATGTCGGTCCGGGCCGCTTCATCTCACAATACCGCTGAACCAAAGTATGACATGCTGGTAGGTAGTATGACTTGTATCGCCCACAACTCACTTGTGTTCTACTCGTGCATATGACATCAACGCATAAAACCTGGCTCGGATGCCTTTGTTGGGGAGCGTAGTAATTTCAAAAATTTTCCTACGATCACGCAAGACCATGGTGATGGCATAGCAGCGAGCGGGAAGAGTGTCCGTCCACGTACCCTCGTGAACCGAAAGCGAAGCGTTATAACAACGCGGTTGATGTAGTCGACGTCTTCACGACCCGACCGATCCAAGCACCGAGCGTCACGGCACCTCCGAGTTCTGCACGTTCAGCCGATGGCGATCCCGGACTCCGATCCAGCAAAGTGTCGGGGATGAGTTCCGTCAACCGACGGCGTGGTGGCGATGATGATGCTCCACCGGCGCAGGGCTTCGCCTAAGCTCATGACGATATGACTTCTCCAGCGAGGCTTCGCCTAAGCTCATGACGATATGACCGAAGTGGAATATGGTGGAAGGGGCACCGCACACGGCTAAGGAAATCAACTTGTGTGTTTTGGGGTGCTCCCTGCCCCGTATATAAAGGAGCCAAGGGGAGGTGGCGGCCAAGAGGAGGAGGCGCAAGGAGTCCTACTCCCTCGGGAGTAGGACTCCCCCAATCCTAGTTGGAATAGGATTCCGGAGGGGAGAGAGAGAGAGGGGCGGCCCACCTTTCCTAGTCCTAATAGGACTAGGGAAGGGGGCAGCGACCACCTAGGGCTGGCCCTTCTCCTTTCCTCCAAGGCCCACTATGGGCCCATGTAGTTCCGGGGGTTCCGGTAACCTCCGGTACTCGATAAATTCTCGATTTCACTCGGAACCTTTCCGATGTCCAAATGTAGGCTTCAATATATCAATCTTTATGTCTCGACCATTTGAGACTCCTCGTCATATCCGTGATCACATCCGGGACTCGAACAACCTTGGTGCATCAATACTTATAAACTCATTATGACTGTCATCGAAGCGTTAAGCGTGCGGACCCTACGGGTTCGAGAACTATGTAGACATGACCGAGACACCTCTCGGTCAATAACCAATAGCGGGACCTGGATGCCCATATTGGCTCCTACATATTCTCGAAGATCTTTATCGGTCGGACCGCATAACAACATCGTTGTTCCCTTTGTCATCGGTATGTTACTTGCCCGAGATTCGATCGTCGGTATCAATACCTAGTTCAATCTCGTTCTTGGCAAGTCTCTTTTCTCGTTCCGTAATACATCATCTCACAACTAACACATTTAGTTGCAATGCTTGCAAGGCTTATGTGATGTGCATTACCGAGAGGGCCAGAGATACCTCTCCGACAATCGGAGTGACAAATCCTAATCTCGAAATATGCCAACCCAACATGTACCTTCGGAGACACCTGTAATGTACCTTTATAATCACCCGATTCGTTGTGACGTTTGGTAGCACCCAAAGTGTTCCTCGGGCAAGCGGGAGTTGCATAATCTCATAGTCATAGGAACATGTATAAGTCATGAAGAAAAGCACTAGCAACAAACTATACGATCAGGTGCTATGCTAATGGAATGGGTCATGTCAATCAGATCATTCAACCAATGATGTGATCCCATTAATCAAATAACAACTCCTTGTTCATGGTTAGGAAACATAACCATCTTTGATTAACGAGCTAGTCAAGTAGAGGCATACTAGTGACACTCTGTAGGTTTATGTATTCACACATGTATTATGTTTCCGGTTAATACAATTCTAGCATGAATAATAAACATTTATCATGATATAAGGAAATAAATAATAACATTTATTATTGCCTCTAGGGCATATTTCCTTCACGGCGCCCCCGGTCCGGCGAGATCCCGGCCGTCCTCGTCGTCCGTGCCCTCGGTTGACTTCTTCTCCCCCCCCCCCCCGATTTTCCTCTTAAGTCATTTTTTTCTGTCAGTATTTTGTTGCATTTTCGTCGTGCCATAACTCTCTGCATATTGCTCCGCTTCGTGCGTATAATATGTCAAATTGTTCGCCTCGATGAGTACATCATTTCATTCCATTGCATCATTTACATTTAAGCTCATCTTGATGCCCGAAATGCTGTTAGAAGAGGGCTATGTGATGTTAGTTTCAGATTCTTATCAGAACATGCACTTTTGTCATTTTTTGCCATGATTGATGTGTGCATCCTATGAACTTGAGCCCTACATGTGTTTTGTAATATGCCATGCCATCTTTACAGGAGTGTATGCCATGTATTTTTGTGATCTCTGTGGTGACTAGCACAAGCATGCAAACTAGGCTTCATGATGTTGCTGATTTCAGCCCCTGTTCTGCTGATATTTTTATGCCATGTAAACTTGATGCTACCGAGAGATCTATGCTTATTTTGAGATACTTCAGTAAGGATGTTTTGAACATATGGTTATTCTCTATCCATCCATGCCCTTTTTTGCACTTATGGAGTGCCATAGCTTGAGTCAATCGAGCTCTACTTTTGCTATAAAATGTTTCCTGGCAGGTTGTTTACATGTTATTCAATTTTGCCAAGGTTGTTGTAGTTGATCCGTGTATGCTATGATGTTGTTCTTGCCATGTATAGCTTCTATGACATGTCTTCTTACTGTGAGTTGCCTTTCCATGCCATGTATTGCTCTGTGGTGAGTGGTTCAAGCTCACCAACATGCCTACTTATTGTTGTTCCTGCCATGTATGAATCTGTAATATAACTTGCCATGTTTACATGGGTGCCATCATATCTTCTGGTCCTTTTTGGCTCATGGTCAGTAAAGGACTTTTGTTCTATGCATTTAGTAGTATCATGACATGCCTTTGTTTGCCATGATAAGTTCCTGTAACATGTTGTTTGATAGCTCTAAACATTGCAACCTGATGTTATTTTCTGCAAAGTCTGAAACTGTTATTATTTGCAATCTTGCCATGTGTTTTTGAGCACGTTCTAGTGATTTATGGAGATAGCTCAGTGTTCATGTTTTGTCATGCTTTACCTGTAAATCATGACCATGCCTTTTGTTATTATGTTGAGATTCTGTAGCATGTTGTTTTGATGCTTGCAATATGCCTACTTGCTGTCTTGGACAGATTGTTGTTATGTCTTGTATAGAGTGTATGTGTTGAACCGTTGCTCCGTTTTGAGTGTGCTCTAAATGAAACTTGCTTGATTTTGCATGTAGTTTCATATTATCATGTTGAATCCTTGTTTTGAGGTGTTTGCTTGTTGTTTGTATGCATTTTGCATCGATGCCATGTTTAACTTGTTTTGCTCATATCTTCTAGACCGTAGCTCCGAATTAAATGAACTTTATATGTAACTTGACTAGAATTCCGTGTAGATCATCGTGGTGCATATTAACTTGCTGTTTAACAACTTGAACATAAGGTTTATTCAGATCTGGACCAATTTCGAAATTTGCATATGAGGACTTACCAGAATTGTTCTATGTTGCTTCCGGCCTCATTTAAACTTGCCTTGATGTGTTGCTCTTGTATGCATCATCTCTTGCCATGAGTAGCCTCATCTAGATTTGTCATGCATCATGTTTGTTGTGCATCTTGTCATGTTCATGTGTGGTGTGTTTACCTATGTTGTGTGCTTCTTCTTGTTAGTTCCTGTTTCGTTGCGATCGTGAGGATTCGTTCGTCTACGCTTGTTTCAGCTGCATCCGTTCGTCTTCTTCATGGACTCGTTCTTCTCCCTTGTGGGATTTCAGGCAAGATGACCGCTACCCTGGATCTCACTACTATCATTGCTATGCTAGTTGCTTCGTTCTATCGCTATGCTGCGCTACCTATCACTTGTTCCTCAAGCCTCCCAAATTGCCATGTCAGCCTCTAACCTTTTGCACCCTTCCTAGCAAACCATTGTTTGGCTATGTTACCGCTTTGCTCAGCCCCTCTTATAGCGTTGTTAGTTGCAGGTGAAGATGAAGTTTGTTCCTTGTTGGAACAAGGAGATGTTGTTCCTTGTTGGAGCATGTTTACTTGTTGGGATATCACAATATATCTTATTTAATTAATGCATCTATATACTTGGTAAAGGGTGGAAGGCTCGGCCCTATTCCTGGTGTTTTGTTCCACTCTTGCCGCCCTAGTTTCCGTCATATCGGTATTATGTTCCCGGATTTTGCGTCCCTAACGCGGTCGGGTGATTTATGGGACCCCCTTGACAGTTCGCTTTGAATAAGACTTTTCCAGCAAGGCCCAACATTGGTTTTACCATTTGCCTCACCTATGCCCTTTTTCCCTTGGGTTTACGGAGCCCAAGGGTCATCTTTATTTTAGCCCCCGGGCCAGTTCTCCTTTGAGTGCTGGTCCAAACTGAGCGATGTCCGGCGCCCCCTGGGCAATCAGGGTTTATGCCAACCCGACGTCTGGCTCATCCGGTGTGCCCTGAGACCGAGATATGTGCAGCTCCTATCAGGATTTGTCGGCACATCCGGGCGGCTTTGCTGGTCTTGTTTTATTATTGTCGAAATGTCTTGTGGCCGGATTTCGAGACTGATCGGGTCTTCCGGGAGAAGGAATATCCTTCGTTGATCGCGAGAGCTTATCATGGGCTAAGTTGGGACACCCTGCAGGTATAAACTTTCGAGAGCCGTGCCGCGGTTATGTGGCAGATGGGAATTTGTTAATATCGGTTGTAGTAAACTTGAAGCAAACTCTTCTAAAATACACCAACCGTGTGCGTAATCGTGAGTGTCTCTTTTGGGGTTGATCGAGAGGAGAACACGGTTTCGGGTTATGTCGGCGTAAGTAGGAGTTCAGGATCACTTCTTGATCATTACTAGTTGACGACTGTTCCTTTGTTTCTCTTCTCGCTCTCATTTGCGTATGTTAGCCACCATATATGCTTAGCCGCTGCTGCAACCTCACCACTTTATCCTTTCCTTTCCCATTAAGCTTTGATAGTCTTGATACCCATGGTAATGGGATTCTTTGAGTCCTCGTGGCTCACTGATTACTACACCACCAGATTGCAGGTGCAGGGTTATGCGATGATCATGACGCGAGAGCGATGTTTGCTTGTATTGGAGTTCTTCTTCTGCTTCTTCTTCGATCAGGGGATAGGTTCCAGGTCGGCAGCCTGGGCTAGCAGGGTGGATGTCGTTTGAGTTTCTGTTTATGATTCATCCGTAGTCGGATGTTGCTCTTGTATGTTGATGTTGATGTATTCTTGTGGCATTTGTGCCTTATGTATGTATCCCCATCTATTATGTAATGTTGATGTAATGATATCCACCTTGCAAAAGCGTTCCAATATGCGGGTCTATCCTTGGTGGGAACGTCGAGTTCCTTTTGGATAGGGTCGCATATTGGGCGTGACAAGTTGGTATCTGAGCCTCGACCGACCCTAGGAGCCCCCTTGATTGATCGTGTAGTTTGGCCGTTGTTGAGTCTAGAATAAAACTGTTTTCGGAGTCAAGTTATATCGGAGAGTAGGAATTCTTTTTACTCCTCAGCCCCTTCGTCGCTCTGGTAAGGAATCTTGACGTAGGTGTTTTGAATTACTCCTCTTCCCGTTCAAATTTTTCTTTAGGATCACGTGGTTAGTTTCGTGAGTTGCCCATCCTCTTTTGTCCGGTGCATTTTCTCGTCAAGTCGACTCGAACCTCTTTGTCTTTTGCGAGACCAATCCTCAGTTCTTCCTCCGACGTCATTGTTTTTCCTTGTCCGAAGTTGTCTTTGTTTTTCCCACCCGCCCTCCCTTCTTCCTCTCGGAGCCGGAGTCCGTAATTGAGTATCCATCCTACTCGTGCGAAGTCTTTGCTTTCTTTTCCTCAATGATTTCAACTGGTGTTTTCTCTTTAAGATATTCGTCGATTCCCCGTTCCAAGTTGCCTTTGTTTTTCCCGCCCTCCCACCCTATTATTCCCGGAGTTCGAGTTTCTTCCGACCATCAATTTCATTCGTATGGAGCCTCTTCAGTCTTCTATCAATCATTTCAACCGGTGGTTTCTCGTCTAGCTCGTCATTCTTCATCCCTTTTTCTTTTTCCGGTGGATCCAATTCAAGTTTTTCGTTGTCGATCGTATTTTTTTCCATCAGCTCAAATATTTCCCTTGCTCGTTCGCCTCTCGCCAGCTTATCCTTCCGGAGTGTTCAAGACATCTCATGAGATTCGTCTGTGTTCCAATTAATTCGAGGTTGTCACCTCATTTAAATATCTCAATTATTCCGGTGCATCATCTATCCATTCAACATCCTTTTTCAACGGTGTTATCTCTTCAGTGGGCCCTAACCCACAGGTCTTTTCCCAGGATCTTACCTGACCCTTTTAATTTCCCCGGAGTTATTCTCAATTCTTTTCAGAGTTTGACGTAAGAATGGATTCCATCAGTCACATGCCTTTTCCAAGATCGATTTCAAACCATTTCATTGTTGACTCAACCTCTTTGCTTTTCATTCTACTGGAGTACCTCAGTTATTTTAGTGGTGTTTCTCGTCATCATTTGAAGACCGAAGAAGAGTTCCTTCTAAATCTTGTCCGTTCTCCCGGAGATTCATGGTGATAGCTCGATGTTATCCTATCTAATTGTTTCCAGTTGTGCAATTCTTTTCACCCATCCGGAGTATTTCAGGAGTTGTTTTCCGTCTCGATCATCCGGAGGCCATCTTTTCGGAAGATTTCTTCGTTCCAAGTTTTCAAAGTCGTTTTCCAACTATTCTATATCCGTGCCCCTTCGTTCGTCTCAATATTCTTCCGGTGCTGCGTTCAAGCATTCTTAATTAGTTCGCAATCTCTTCGATCTGTTTTCTCTAAATTCCCTCAAGTATCTTCGTGCTTTTCTAATTCTTTCCGGCGATTCGTTCTCTTCTCTTCGTTCATTTTCATTTCTTACGGTGGTTCATTCAGATTCTTTTTCCTTGATTATCATTTCAATCCATTCATTTTTTTTTCAATCCTACCGGTGGTTCATTCAGATTCTTTTCCTTTATTATCATTTTAATTCATTCGTTCTTTCAATCCTACCGGTGGGTCATGAAGACTTTCTCAAGTTTGTGATATGTCACTTCTCAATTCTTTTTCAAGAAGAATAAGTAGTATGCAAAATCCATTGGTGGTCATCAATTTAATTTGATGAAGGATAAGCATACAATAAATCTTATTCTTATTTCATCCAAGTGTTTAATCCCTTCCTTCGGAGTTTGTTCTTGATGAATAAATTCTAGTTCCAAGTATTTTCATCTTTTCTTATCCGGAGTTCAGTTTCCTCGGCCATTTCGTCGGAACCTCCATCGGAATCATCGCAATGCTCATCTTATTCTTTCGTCCTTCATTCTATCTCATCATCCTTTCGTTACCGGAGTTCTTCATGGTGGTTCTTCATGATTTAATTCTTTCTTCAAGAGTTTCATCAATATTTTTGGTGGAATTCAAATATCTTTTCTTCTTGAATCTTTAAGTGTAATTAATTCTCCGTATTCTTTAGAATTGGAGTTTTGCATTTCTTTGTTCTTCTCAGATATTCAAATCCACTCAATCCTTCCTCCTAAGATCTTTTCATTCAAATTCTTTCAATTCTTCCGGAGGCATTGCGTTGTTTATCTCGTCAAGCGTCATTCCATCTTCTGAAGCTCATGTTCTATTCTTTCCTTGTTCAACCGGAGTGCTACCTAAATCCTTTCAGTCTTATCCGTTTCTTTTCTCATTCTAACCACTCCGGTTAGAACGAGTGGTTTCTGAGTCTATCATGTTTCATGAGCTTTTGATTCTCGTCATTCTCGTCGTTCCTCTCTTATTCTCGGGTGCTCTCGATTCTTTGCTTCTTCTCTTGATTTCTTGCTTCACCTCATCCCTTTTCCCTTCCGTCTCGGTCCTAAGATCTCGGGACGAGATCTCTTGTTACTGGAGGAGTGTTGTAACGCCCCGGATCCGATGCGCCAGGTGTTCGCCAGTTATTTGCTGTCTTTGCCATGTCATGTGCTTGCGTGTTGCACTTTGCCATGTCATCATCTGCATTTCATATCATGTCGTCATGTGCATCTCATTTTCCATACGTGTTCGTCTCATCCATCCGAGCTTTTTCCCCGTTGTCCGTTTCGCAATCCGGCACTCATATGTCTCCCGGCGCCCCCTTCTATCTCTTTTCGTGTGCGGGTGTTAAACGGTCTCGGAATGGACCGAGGTTTTATAGCGGCCTTGGTATACCACCGTGAACCGCTTTGTCAAGTTTCGTGCCATTTGGAGGTCGTTTGGTACTCAACAGTTAACGGGTAACCATAAAAGCCTCTTTTGTTTGCAGCCCAACACCTTCCAAAGTGGCCCAAAACCCACCAAACTCCTCTCCATGCTCTCGATCGTTCGATCACGATCGCGTGGCCGAAAACCGTGCCTCATTTGGACTCTCCTAGCTCCCTCTACCTATAAATATGCCTCCCCTTCCAAATTCGCGGACCAATTCCACCCCAAACCCTAGTTTTCCCCTCGCGCCGCGGCCGGACATGTCCGTCCCGAGCGGACATGTCCGCCGCCGCTCCCAGCCAATCGCAGCCTGCGCGTGGCGCTCCCGCCGCCGCCGCCGCCCGCCCGCCCGCCCCGCCTCGCCCAGCCTGCAGCCCGCTTGCTGCTGCCTGCCGCCCGGCGCCAGCGCCTCCGGCCGTCGCCGCCGCTTAGCCAGGCGCGCGCCGCCGCCAGCGCCCGTCTCCGCCGCTGCTGCTTCGCCTCCGTCGTCGCCGCCGTCTTGGCGGCACTGCCCCGCGCCCGCCAGAGCCCGGCCGCCTCGCTGCCGCCCGGCCAGCCGGTCCGGCCGCCTCCCGCGACCCAGCGCCCGCCCGCGCCGCCGGCGCTTCCCCCGCCAGCCCCGCCGGCCGGTATCGCATCTCCGCCTCCCGGCGCGTCTCCCTCTTCTCCGGCCGCGGCGCCCCCGATCCGGCGAGATCCCGGCCGTCCTCGTCGTCCGTGCCCTTGGTTGACTTCTTCTCCCCCGATTTTCCGTCATTTTTTACATCGGTATTTTGTTGCATTTTCGTCGTGCCATAACTCTCTGCATATTGCTCCGTTTCGTGCGTATAATATGTCAAATTGTTCGTCTCGATATGTACATCATTTCATTCCATTGCATCATTTACATTTAAGCTCATCATGACCATGCCTTTTTTTATTATGTTGAGATTCTGTAGCATGTTGTTTTGATGCTTGCAATATGCCTACTTGCTGTCTTGGACAGATTGTTGTTATGTCTTGTATAGAGTGTATGTGTTGAACCGTTGCTCCGTTTTGAGTGTGCTCTAAATGAAACTTGCTTGATTTTGCATGTAGTTTCATATTATCATGTTGAATCCTTGTTTTGAGGTGTTTTCTTGTTGTTTGTATGCATTTTGCATCGATGCCATGTTTAACTTGTTTTGCTCATATCTTCTAGACCGTAGCTCCGAATTAAATGAACTTTATATGTAACTTGACTAGAATTCCGTGTAGATCATCGTGGTGCATCTTAACTTGCTTTTTAACAACTTGAACATAAGGTTTATTCAGATCTGGACCAATTTTGAAATTTGCATATGAGGACTTACCGGAATTGTTCTATGTTGCTTCCGGCCTCATTTAAACTTGCCTTGATGTGTTGCTCTTGTATGCATCATCTCTTGCCATGAGTAGCCTCATCTAGATTTGTCATGCATCATGTTTGTTGTGCATCTTGTCATGTTCATGTGTGGTGTGTTTACCTATGTTGTGTGCTTCTTCTTGTTAGTTCCTGTTTCGTTGCGATCGTGAGGATTCGTTCGTCTACGCTTGTTTCGGCTTCATCCGTTCGTCTTCTTCATGGACTCGTTCTTCTTCCTTGCAGGATTTCAGGCAAGATGACCGCTACCCTGGATCTCACTACTATCATTGCTATGCTAGTTGCTTCGTTCTATCGCTTTGCTGCGCTACCTATCACTTGTTCCTCAAGCCTCCCAAATTGCCATGTCAGCATCTAACCTTTTGCACCCTTCCTAGCAAACCATTGTTTGGCTATGTTACCGCTTTGCTCAGCCCCTCTTATAGCGTTGTTAGTTGCAGGTGAAGATGAAGTTTGTTCCTTGTTGGAACATGGAGATGTTGTTCCTTGTTGGAGCATGTTTACTTGTTGGGATATCACAATATATCTTATTTAATTAATGCATCTATATACTTGGTAAAGGGTGGAAGGCTCGGCCCTATGCCTGGTGTTTTGTTCCACTCTTGCCGCCCTAGTTTCCGTCATATCGGTATTATGTTCCCGGATTTTGCGTCCCTAACGCGGTCGGGTGATTTATGGGACCCCCTTGACAGTTCGCTTTGAATAAGACTTTTCGGCAAAGAAGGCCCAACATTGGTTTTACCATTTGCCTCACCTATGCCCTTTTTCCCCTGGGTTTCCGGAGCCCAAGGGTCATCTTTATTTTAGCCCCCGGGCCAGTTCTCCTTTGAGTGCTGGTCCAAACCGAGCGATGTCCGGCGCCCCCTGGGCAATCAGGGTTTATGCCAACCCGACGTCTGGCTCATCTGGTGTGCCCTGAGACCGAGATATGTTCAGCTCCTATCAGGATTTGTCGGCACATCCAGGCGGCTTTGCTGGTCTTTTTTATTCTTGTCGAAATGTCTTGTAGCCGGATTCCGAGACTGATCGGGTCTTCCGGGAGAAGGAATATCCTTCGTTGATCGCGAGAGCTTATCATGGGCTAAGTTGGGACACCCTGCAGGTATAAACTTTCGAGAGCCGTGCCCGCGGTTATGTGGCAGATGGGAATTTGTTAATATCCGGTTGTAGTAAACTTGAAGCAAACTCTTCTAAAATACACCAAGCGTATGCGTAACCGTGAGTGTCTCTTTTCGGGTTGATCGAGAGGAGAACACGGTTTCGGGTTATGTCGGCGTAATTAGGAGTTCAGGATCACTTCTTGATCATTACTAGTTGACGACCGTTCCTTTGTTTCTCTTCTCGCTCTCATTTGCGTATGTTAGCCACCATATATGCTTAGCCGCCATCGCAACCTCACCACTTTATCCTTTCCTTTCCCATTAAGCTTTGCTAGTCTTGATACCCATGGTAATGGGATTTACGAGTCCTCGTGGCTCTGATTACTACACCACCGATTGCGGTGCAGGGTTGTGCGATGATCATGACGCGAGAGCGATGTTTGCTTGTATTGGAGTTCTTCTTCGCTTCTTCTTGATCGGGGATAGGTTCGGGTAGGCAGCCTGGGCTAGCAGTGGTGGATGTCGTTTGAGTTTCTGTTTATGATTCATCCGTAGTCGGATGTTGCTCTTGTATATTGATGTTGATGTATTCTTGTGGCATTTGTGCCTTATGTATGTATCCCCATCTATTATGTAATGTTGACGTAATGATATCCACCTTGCAAAAGCGTTCCAATATGCGGGTCTATCCTTGGTGGGACCGTCGAGTTCCTTTTGGATAGGGTCGCATATTGGGCGTGACATCTTCCTCCCCCAAGCTCCATTGTTGCTCAAAAGCTCATTCTTGCCCGATCTCTCTTCCTAGCCAATCAAACTTGTTGATTTCATAAGGATTGGTTTAGAAGGCCTAGATCTACACTTCCACCAAGAGAAATTTGATCCCCCCCACTAACCCCTTGCGGATCTTGTTACTCTTGGGTGTTTGAGCACCCTAGACGGTTAAGGTCACCTCGGAGCCATATCCTATTGTGGTGAAGCTTCGTGGTGGTGTTGGGAGCCTCCAATTTGGTTGTGGAGATTACCCCAACCTTGTTTGTAAAGGTTCGGTTGCCGCCTTCAAGGGCACTACTAGTGGAATCATGGAATCTTGCATTGTGCGAGGGCGTGAGGAGAATACGGTGGCCCTCGTGGCTTCTTGGGGAGCATTGTGCCTTCACACCGCTCCAATGGAGACGTACTTCCCCTCAAAGCGAAGTAACTTTGGTAACAGATCCTCGTCTCCACTGGCTCCACTTGCGGTTATTTCTTACCTTTACTTTGTGCAAGCTTTACTTGTGTTGTATCTCTTGCTTGCTTGCGTTGTTATTGTTGCTAGCATCATATAGGTTGTTCACATAGTTGCATATCTAGACAACCTTTTTGTTGCTAAACCTAATTTGTTAAGAAAAGCTAAAAATTGGTACTTACCTATTCACCCCTCTTTAGTCAACCATATCGATCCTTTAAATTGGTATCAGGGCCTCATCTCTTCATTAACGGTTTCTGTCGGCGTTCTGGGAACGGGGGCCCCATACTTACCTGCCAGCGGGCCACGGCGTGGCTATGCTAGCAGGCCTGTACGTCCCATCTTCATCAACAAGGCATTCAAGACCCTCGCGAGGGGCCAAGCCTCGCGAGGCGGACGACACAAGACCTCCTCAGGAGCGGCCTAATCAGGCAAGCTCGCGAGGGGCGGAGAGATCAAGGCAAGGCAGACCTCACGAGGTTCTCGTGACGTAAGCCATGACGATCGAGACCAGGCGGACGCCAGGTGGGCGCTAGCGCGTGCAGCGTCCTTGTTTCCCCTTTGGTGCTAAGGAGGCAAGCGCAGGCGGGGAGTACCAAGGCATCAAGCAAAGGTTTCCATATCAGTGCAACGAGACCAAGACCAGCAGGACGACAAGACGGAGGTCACCATGGAGCCCAAGGCGGCGTCACCACCAGAGCCTTTTGCAGGCGAAGAGCCGAAGACCGCTTTTGCGAGGATAAGTTGTACTAACTGTCCCCTTTCAAATTGGCCGTTGTTGGCTCCCTTCCCGCTCAATATTTGGGGAGAGGACCAGGGCCTACATCAGTAGAACTAGCCACCATCGTAGAGGGCAGCTTGTGGAGAACTCATCCAGAGGCATCTCACCCGATCCTTAGCCACACACCAAGCACAAGAACACCTCAACCTCAGGAGGCTGTTCTTCCCCTTGTACTGTTCATCAGCCCAAGAGGCAATCCACCACCACCACACTGGAGTAGGGTATTACACCACAACGGTGGCCCGAACCAATATAAATCTTGTGTCTTTTGTGTTGTGAGTTTGTCGAGTTCGTCCGCGAGATCTTAGCAACCCTAGGGCGTGGATCGGTAGGAGGGAAAGAACTTCGCGCGCACCCCAGAGTTCGAACCTTAAGGGTTTTGCCGGAACCCGTGATCCGACATTTGGCACGCCAGGTAGGGGTGCGATGAAGCTTCCCTTCCGTCGCCCCGCGTCGCCTCACTCTGTCGTCTCCATGGCGGACGCTCGCCGTGCTCGTGCTGAGCGCCGGGCTGCCCTCGCTACCCGCGTCGCTCAGACGGCTCCCGTCGGCCAGCCACCTCGTCGTTCTCCGTCGCCTGCCGCCAAAGCCACAACCGGCCCGGCGGGGAACGAGCAGCAAGCATCCTCGCTGCACCCCTCGGTGCGGCGGGACGGCCGCACCGCCACTCCATCGCCGACTCCCGCTGGTTCGTCGTCCCACGCTCGTCGCGCTCCCATGGACGCACGGGCCGCGCTCCTCATGGCGCACGAGCTCCTGCGGTACCGCCCGGTCGACGACCTCTACAAGGACTGGCTCGACCGCGTCGCCGAGCATGTCCGCGCCGCAGGGGGCTCCCCTGCATCGTCCCTCTCTCCGCCTCGCCCTCCGCCAGCTACTGGCGACGTAGCTCACGGAGCACCTCCACCGCGCTCCGCCCTCATGGCAGTCGCCCCACTACCGACTCGACGGCGGCGGCGGCGACGGGGCGGGGCTCGAGCCTGGCCCCGCCTTGCGGACAGTGCGATGGCCACCAGGTTCAAGCCGGAGATGCTGCCGTGCTACGACGGCGCGGCGGACCCGACAGTTTTCCTGCTGGCATATGAGGAGGCCGTCCTCCAGGCCGGGGGCGACGACAAGGTCATGGCCAACTGGTTCCCATGGCCCTCACTGGCGCGCCGTGCGCCTGGCTGCTCAACCTCCCCGGATCCACGGTGGCATCTTGGGAGGAGCTGCGCGACCTCTTCACTACGCACTACGCGGCACCGGCGCACCACGCGGTCGCGGCCCTGCTAGGCGACTCCCAAGCGCCGCCTTCAGATCGCAATATCAAGCCATTCCTTCGCCAGATCGGCGCCGCTTCCAAGCGCCCGGGGGCTCCGCCAGGCTGGGCTGCGCCTGAGGCCGACCTCACCTTCGACTCAGAAGACCACCCCGTCATCACCACTGGCTCGGGCATGCTTCCGGTGCTCTGCACGCCCACCGTCTGCAACATGGCCGTCACAAGACCCTCATCGACGGCGGCGCCGGCCTCAACGTGCTCTCCATGGAGGCCTTCAACCTTCTTCATGTGCCGCTCGAGCGACTCAGCCTCAGCAAGCCTTTCTCAGGGGTTGGCGGTGGCACCGCCCACTCCTTGGGGCAGATCCTCCTGCTCGTCACCTTCAGCACGCGCGACAACTACCGCACCGAGCTAGCCGACTTTGATATCGCCCGCATCGGCCCCCCATACAACGCCATCCTCGGATACCCGACGTTGGCCCAGTTCATGGCAGCGACCCATCCGGCCTACAACCTCATGAAGATGCCTAGAAGCAAGGGCGTCCTCACCGTCAAGGGGGACGCCAAGGAGGCCCTGGCAGCGCTCAAGCTCGCCCTCAAGACAGCCGCGGCGGCGCAGCCCACCGATGTAGGCACCTCCGAGCCCAGGGGTGCTGCACAAACCAAGAAGAAGCAGCTGTTCACCCAAGACAAGGAGGAAACCAAGCAGGTGCCGGTCAATGAGGACGGGTCCTTGGAGCCACCTTTACCATAGGTGCCGGCCTCGACCCAAGCCAAGAGGAAGTGTTGGTGAAGTTCTTGTGCGCAAACAAGGACATATTCGCATGGGAGCCCAATCAGTTGGTGGGGGTCTCGAGAGAAGTGATTCAACACCACTTAAGGGTATGCCCCAATGTGCGCCCCGTGAAGCAGCGGGAAAGACGGCAGTCCATGGAGAAGCAGGCCTTCATCGTCCAAGAGACCCGCAAGTTGGAGGCAGCGGGTGCCATTCACGAGGTTCGGTACCCCGAATGGCTGTCGAACCCTGTTGTAGTGCCGAAGAAAGGCGGGAAGGAGCGAATGTGCGTTGACTTCACCAACCTCAACAAGGCCTGCCCCCAAGATCCGTTCCCACTCCCACGCATCGACCAGATCGTTGAATCCACCATCGAGTGCGACCTGCTGTGCTTCCTGGA